>OX344811.1:14744233-15344233 GCA_947034925.1 Eudemis profundana | reverse complement strand
GATCAGTGTTAAATTTAACTCTATATCGAAATCTCGGATCTCCAATACTTAAGTATAAAGGTATTAATATTTTCATGGGTAAGCACTCTATTATGCCCAAGTTTTGTTGAAGTTTTGCACCAATAGTGCCGACCACTGATCATCAGTCTATATACGTCCCACTACTGGGCACGGGGTAACTCTTATAGATGAGAGTCAAGTGTACTTCGTGATAACACCGAATGACCATAGATATGCCGAAACCGACTAATGCTGAAAAACTGTGGGCATAAAACTAAACGCCTTGCCTCTGGTCTGTTTGTAACTATGGTGAAATTACAATCCAAACTAATATCACAGTATAATACAGTAATTTTTCTTACTACAAAAGGTACATCGCGCGCTTGAATGTGTACGCGCCGTGTACGAATGCACTACAAGGAAAGAAATAGAATGCGTAAGAATTCTCCAGTATGGATTGCACTCACGTAGAAGTGCTATCGCGCGTCCGTGTGAATAAGCGTCGGGCGCTCCTAAACGGGCGAATTTGGACTACTTGTTCGTCTTTGGGTGTATTTTCAAAAACGTAATTTCGCTGTCATGACATATTGGCGAATACTGAGAAAATTCTGCCTTATTAGAATTGGACTTTTGGTTACAATGTAGAATCAGTCAAGTTCTAACAAGTAACCAACGAATGCCAGTCTAGTGAGGACGAATCTTTTGAATATTGGTAGCCAGAGAAATTACGCCAGCGAAAATACACCCCTTTATACTTTGCTAATATTGCGAAAGTAACTTTGTCTGATGCTTCCTCACACTGAACCGATTTAGATGGATATTGGTACAGAGATAGTTTGAGATCCTGGAAACGATGTAGGATCGTTTTTATCCCCGATCTCATCACTGAAGGAGGTGAAAAGGAAGGAGTGGAAGATACTTAAAATGGAAAACAAAGAATCCGACGAACTGAGAATCGCTGTCCTTTTTTTTTGTCAGGTAAAAAGTATAGGTTACCCACAGTCGCGTAACTATACTAAGCCCTCTCAACTTCTAAGCTCACAGCCTTCTTGGGCCCCCACCTCCCGGACCCCCTTCTGGTTAGGGGCCCGTGGCTTTGCCACCCTATTGTTACGCAGGGCTCCAGTGGGAGACCCTGGTCACATCGAGGCCCAAAAATACTGCCACGAAAAAAAGTGCTAGAAAACCAATCAGACAAGCCTGCCAGACCAGAGACGTTTTAATAGTTCATCACAATAATACGAAAACACAACTGTATTCTGGTCCTGGGTTCGAACCCCGGTAAGGGCATTTATTTGTGTGATGAGCACGAATATTTGTTCCTGAGTCATGGATGTTTTCTATGTATTTAAGTATTTGTATCTATTAAATATATCGTCGTCTAGTATCCATAACACAAGCCTTATTGAGCTTACTATGGGACTAGTTCGATTTGTGTAAGATTGTCCGCTAATATATTTTTTTTTTATTTATTGTCACCAGGAAACACTAACTAAGATAACGACAGAAAACCCGAAGTCTGTGGCCAATGTGTGCAACCTCAAACCAGCCATGGACCTCATCATTAGCTGGGAGAAGTCGGTTTCCGCCGATACTCCAGAAAACGCCGAGATGGTTGAGTAAGTCCACATATTCTTATCTTTATTAGCCCTAACCTCTTGCGACTCATCATACAAACCAAACTGTCAATAGAATAGGGATGACGACTGCGTTAAAACTGTATACTTCTATTTAGTCCGTCAGTTGGATTATGGAAAAATATGGGACACGTATTCTTAGGCTTATCAAAATGTTAAAAATCGACTAAGTTATAGATCGTCAAACTTCTGGAGTGGGGGGCTTGTGACGTCACTTCTAGGTGAAAATTGTACCAAGGAGTAACGTCACTCGTAACTTCTAAGCACTCTATCCTCGTTTTTAGGGTTCCGTAGCCAAAATGGCTAAAAGGGAACCCTTATAGTTTCGTCATGTCCGTCCGTCCGTCCGTCCGTCCGTATGTCACAGGCATTTTACTCAAAAACTACAAGACGTATACTGATGAAATTTGGAATATAGATGTCTTGTAGATGCCGCTACTAAGTTTGCTAGTTAAATAATAAAAATAAAAAAATCTAGGGGGGGCACTCCATACATGTAACAGAAGCTAAAAAATTTTTTTTTCAGCAAACGTCAACGTGATGTACATAACTCGATAGTTCTTTTAAAAACATTAGAAGGTTTTTATGTACTTTTTTTTGATTAAGTGAATAATTTCAGAAATAATCGCCCCTAAAGTTGCATAAATTGTGTCCCCCCCCCTTTAACTTTTAAACCGTAAATCCAAAAAATATGAAAAAAATCAGGAAGGTAACGCTTAATAAATACATTCAAAGAAAATTATTTTGAATAATAACGAATAAACCGTTTTGAAGTTATTGCCGTAAAACTTCTCGACCAAAAGGTATTAAGTGCCATCGAATTACACGGCATTTAAGACGTTTTGCCAGTTGTTTATTTTTAGCTTTATTTTTATCTGTAGCACATTTCCTTATAGATACGGCTATGGAACCCTACACTGAGCATGGTCCGACATGCTCTTGACCAGTTTTTTTTTTGTTTGTCAAACAAAAGAAAAAATACGTGTACAATATTTTTTAATAATCTAACTGACGGACTAAACAGTTTTTTTAGTCGTCTAGCCCATTTTAATCTACGTCTATCAGTTCCATTGCTGAACAAAGGTATATAACGTATATAAACCCCCATAAATCGCCACAGAATGTGGTCCTGTGCAGACCGCATCCACCGACTCTCCGCTACATTCACGAAGCCTGTCCACCGAGACTGTGCCCGTTAGGGATGTAACGAATATCGGTTTTTGAACGTTCGCGAATGCGAATACGAATAATCGAAGTTGATATTCGCGAATGCGAATATTGGTTATTTATACAATTTTATAATACTAGAAATAAACAAAATTATTAACTATGAAAAAAGGGGTTTTTTCTTATATAGAATTCTTTTCATTTCAGATTCATTCAGAAAGAAATCGAAAGAGGGTAAGTTAAAAAGAACTTATTTTTCTTTGGTATTAATTTTTCGAGTTTTTGAGTGTAAATATACCGATATAAGATATATCTAAACTAGATACGTGATTCGTCCTCGTGATTTCCAACTTTTTTTATACAAATTTTCATCCCCCGTTCCCTTTAGCCCACTCCCTTTAACACCGTTTCAATTTCAAAAAATCCTTGGTGCGGTCGACGTCATCTAAAAGGCGTGCGTTTTAAATTTCATCCCACCATCTGCAGCGGTTTATGCTACATGTACACATACGTGTGTCCAAAGAACTCGATTCCCACCGGCTTGCCTAATATCAAGCATTTGAGCACCTTATTCTACAGCTCTTAAGCTTGCCCAAGGATATCTTTTACGCCACGCCACTGGTGTGTACGTTGTATGACAGTGCCGTTGTAACCTAAAAAGCCGTATTTATCTATGAAACTTAATAGTATAGATTTTTTACGTGTATTTCAGCCGCCGGCGCGCCGCCCAGAACAGTCTATACGTGGGCGATTTCCACAAAACATTCCTAAATGTGGTGGCGAACAGTCCAGTGTTCCTGTATCCCCATTTACTACCGCCGTTGCCGTATCGCTCCGACGGCACTAGGCGGTTCAGCTATATGCGTTGCGAGGACGAGTGAGTGACAACCTTATCCTTCTACCTACAGGTTGATTCACAAGGGCTGGCACGAATGGACTGAATGAGTGAATGATAATGTCTATGTGTGCATCACAAATGATTAAATACCGACCGACTAGACCCATTAGAAGCATTAAGTTTTTAGCGTTAGCCCCAAATATATTGTGCTATTACTTTTTAATAAATAAACTTGTATCCTCTTGAAACCTAAAAAAAATGATTAAATACAGGTTGATTTCAATAAGCGACAAACGTGTTTTTAGACAATCTCGTCTCATAACTTCGTAATGCATTGTGTAATTGCTACCTCGCATTTAAATTGCAGCGAAACATCTAAATTTCGTATAGTAAGTACCTATGAGTTTCGCAAATTGCGGTGTCAGTGTGAAAACATTGTATAAATTAAATAAAAACTCCATGATGGTAAAATAATTGTAGTGCACCGTCACATTTACCTTTCTACCATATCATTGCAGCTGCGTACAGATGCTATGTATTTTTTTCTTGAATGACGATAGTGTTATGTACTTGTTTATAAAATATTTGGAGCCTCCCGTCACTCAACAGTGACAAGCGACATTACTTTCGTTCAATCCATTCGTGCCAGCTCTTGTGAATCGATCTGTACATACCATACATGCAACATGGCCATTCAAATTTGCATCTACATGACATAGAATAGTACTATTTTTTTTTCTAGTTTCAAAATAAACAAAACAAATGTAACTGCATTCATTTTGATAAAGATTTAAATTACATTGAAATTACATATGTCCTTTTCAGAGGACATAATATGTAGGCAAGAGGTTATATACACATGGTGGCCAACAGTCCTGTTGAACTACTGAACTAAAAGAGCGATATGCTTCTCAATGGACGAAAGGTGCATATCAAGCTTTTTATGTAAGGGGCCACACAAGTACTTCACACAAATTTCGTGAATTTTAGACCCCTCTCCGCCCTTGTCACAGATTGTCACATTTGTAAGACCCCCTCCCTAGCTCACGCTAGCGTCACATACAATTTTACATAGAAATTATGAAATGCAGACAGCAGTTCTGAAATTAGTTTTATTTCCATTTAAATTATGTTTTAATATAATCAACATCAACGCGCGTGACACTAGTAGAGCGAGTGTGAACTCGCCAACAGAACATTTTATTTTAAACCTTATGCCCAAATTTGGAATTTTAACACTTAAATTGAGAGATCTACTTCCACTGAAACACTATGTTTGGGTAGAATACTGCACTGTAAAAACCATCTTGTGTTACTGGAACAATTTCATATCAAACAATGTACCTACTAGAATGATATCAAACAATATACCTACTAGAATGTTTTGTAACCTGCGTGTTTCAATTTTTAATCAAGATTTATCCTGAAATTTATTCGATTAAAACGACGATTGATCAATTGTTTTTCGCATACTCGCTCGATTAACTTTATTTGACGTTACATATATAGATACAGGAAATCAAAGTACACAGAAAAACTAAATGGCACTCGCCTGTGTACAGACCGAGAATCGAACCCGGTACCTCTGGATTTCCGGCCCAGTGACTCAACCATTCGTCCACCGTACACTCAGAAAACGCCCTCAATTCTGCTATCTACCTTGACTTCCGTATCTTTTTCTGTTTTAATAGGAATTAACCTAAACCAATGAACCAATAAAACCAATAAAGCCAAGCATTAAAACCAATGAAGAGACAAAAATGTTTCCTTCATAATATATAAAGTTTTATTTGACGTGTTTAATTTTGTGACGGTTGATTGTTTAATCCAACGATCGGCATCCTGCGGCCCGTGAACCGCTCACTTGCCGCCCGTGAACCGCTCACTTGCCGCCCGTGAACCGCTCACTTGCCGCCCGCGAGCCTCCCTGACTCTTTTGTATGTAAAGGTCGCTATATTTAGAATTATATAAAATCACAAATTATTAACAAAGTGCGGCCCGCGTCAATTTCGTTAGCTACTATGTGGCCCTTGGCTGCTAAAAGGTTGCCGACCGCTGTTAATCGATTAATGCCCATCTCTGGCTCCAGATTGATAGCACTCGGCATCGACGAGTTCTGGCAATACGTGGAGGAAAACCCCGAGCTCCACAAACTCCGGACCACGAAGTCCCCGTACCGGTGGGGGCTCGTCACCACAGTGGGGCTCGTGTGCAAGCACATGTTCCCGTGGATCCAGCCCAAAGCGATACTGAGCCACATAACACACATAAGGAAGATGAAAGACGTTGACAACCCTATCGGTGTGAGTAAATCATATTACAAAAAATAACATTACAGTATTTACTAGCATTTTCCTACGGCTTCGCCCACGTTGTTCCCGTTATTGTCCCAAAGGAACTCTTTACCGGGATATAAAGTCTTATGTTTCAATCCAGGACTTGGTCGACTTGCATTCCAAATTTCAGCTTGATCCATCCAGTTGTTACCCCGTTATTAGGTAACAAACATCCAAACATATTCACAAACTTTCACATTTATAATATTAGTCTATCTATAATCAGATAATACAAATACCGCACGGGAATGTTGAGCCACTTGTCACTGCTCTTAATTTAGTCGTGTAATGCAAATCGGGTGTACTTCGGGCACACGACTGATAGCGAATGATTCGTGGCAATATAATAAAAGAAGGAAATTGTGTTTTTTTATTTGTCATTCGGTACTTCTATCAAATCGGCTGTCAAAAATAATCTGACGGGTGTATAGCGGCTGTTATAAGGGAAATGTAGCAACGTAATTTTCCACAGAAAACGTGATCGGTTATTGATTAACCGAGTTTTAGTTATAACGTAACCACCTACGTCAGCGTCATTGGTCAACAGAGTTCGGTAAAAGTCGTGATTGCAGAGTTTTCCCGATGTTTTCCTCGTACTAGTCCAGACCCCGATTTGCATAACATTGTTAAAGAAAGAAATAATGTATTTTCTATACATTTACAGCAAAGTTACAAAACATAGGAAAAAAATTAAAAAAAAAACAAGAAAAGACAAAAAAATAAACCTCGCTGCCACAAAAAGGAAAAATTCCAGAGCTGGCGCTGGTCTTCCGGTGGAACCAGACAGGGCGACGTCACGGCGAGTTTTTTCTGGTTGTTGTTAAATTAAGAACAGTCACAAGTGGCTCATGTGGTGACTGTACCATATTATATTCTATTTCAGAAATACTTCGCGTCTCGCGAAGTCACCCCGGTTCAGCATACTCTGCTGTCGTTTAACCCAAACATGACCCTCTACGAGCAACCGGAATATGAGATGCCGAGGATTTGGGTCCGGTATCTAGCGAAGACCAGCAAGCGATTCAGGGTAACATATAAATGAGAACTAACCCTTCTAAACTCACAAGCATGGCTATCAACCCCGGATGTATTCTCTTTTCCGGGCAGGGGCAGAAATTTGAATATCACCTCAAAGTCGACACCTCAAGACGACACGTTTAACTGGTGGAGTGCCACCACCTGGGCGATTCTCCGAGCGTTTTAACCGCGTGGTTTGACAATCATTATTGTCCGACGATTATTTACTATAACGAAAGGACAAATCGTGTCAATTTTGATAAAACTAGACTTAACCTCGGGACTGTTTTTCGGTTTCATAAAAAGTCAACTCTCGGCATCGTTTTTTTGAACAATATTTACTGGGACAATAATGACGAAAATAAAACGCTGAATATTGGCCCACCTACGAAGCTAGAGGTCTCGGGTTCAAATCCTGGTAAGGGCAAATATTTGTGTGATGAGCACGAGTATTTGTTCCTGACTCATGGATGTTTTCTATCTATTTAAGTATGTATTTATCTATATAAGTATGTATATCTAGTACCCATAGTACAAGCATTGCTTAGTATTTCGATTTGTGTAAGATTGTCCCCCGATATATATTAAAGTATCTATTTACTCGTAGGTAAAAAACGAATGTGATAAAAAACTATTTTTTCTTCCCAGCGAGCTACTGCAAATTTTATTTATGCAAATGTAATATAACAGCAATTAAAATAAAAGCTTCTTTGAAAATTTGCCAATTTCTTATTAGAATAAAAAAAACCCGACCGCGGTGCACTTTGAAACTGCATAAAATCCACCATTTTATTTATTTTAACGAACTTCATACCCAGTGACACTCGCACCATCAAGACGAATCTAATGATGTATCATTTATCAAAATCGGATGTGTCTTTGAGTAGTTACGAGCGGACACAGGAACGGACATACATACATACAGGTCAAACACATAACCCTCCTTTGGGCTTCGCCGCAGTCGGGTAAAAACAGATCAACTCGAGTAAATGTTCGACTTTTGTATAAAATTGAAAAATAATGGGGTGCTTAATACTTATTTTTGTATTTCTTTCAGGATCACTACTACCGCCGCACCGGTTTAAGCAAATTCAATGGCAATACCCCAACGGGCGTGCCGGTTCAACTCGGGAACGCCGTCGAACCCCCGACCAAGAAACCACTCCCCATTGACTTCGCCGACTTACCGAACCGTGCAAAAGCCTCTAGTCCACCAGTCGAAGACAAATACCATTTAAAAATAGCCCCAGCACCTCCACCAACCACCACCGCACCTCAAAATGTGCTGTATAGCGTGATACAAACGCCCTCTGGAGCTTATTTGGTACCCCTAACCATGCTTACAACGACCAACAGTGCCTCAACACCAATAACAACCGCACAAGTCCAGGAAACTGTAGCTAACAACATGCCCGAACAATCCAATGTACCTTCTGTGTCTGTGAGTGAAGCGACTACTGTAGGAGAAGTGAGTGTGCTAAATAGTGAAAAATCAGTGCCGGTGAACGCTAAAAATGGACTCCTAGAGATCAAACCGATCTCTGAACATTGCAAATGTTGTATTCGACTTAGAAAAATCTGCAAAGTACGGCAGGCTTTGATAACGGATTACTTTGTGCCGAGACAGAAGTCTTGTCCGTGTAAAGAGAAAAGAAAAGTGAAATATCCGAGGGTATCGAAGAAGCTGAGGTTGTTGTCTGATAATTATAAGGCCAAGTCCCACAATTCGTGGAAACGGCTCCTCGATCGGATAAGGGATTTACAAAAGGCGGCCAAGTCTGAGGTTAAGGAATTGGATGAGGCTGTGAAGTATGACTTAGACGATATAGGTATGTATGTGTTTCATAATTATCTTTGGCTGTAAGTTCAGTTAAGAAAATCACCCGATTTTCATAACTGAATTTATAGTAAATTTAAATATAGGTAGTTCCAGGAAAGTTGAGGTGAATGATTACACACACAGCTACATTAAGTACTCATTGCAAAAAAGTAAATGCAGTTGGAAACCACACAAGGATATAATTTAAACAAACTTTTTTGTCTATCTTGCAATTCACGGTTGAACTTGCAATCGGTATGAGAAAGGAACAGTAATTTCAAAATCCCGCTGTCATTACATGACACGTTGTGTGCGTGACCTCAACTCTGCTGGACATAAACGGGTTAAATCCCCCTACCAGTTTAGCCGAACCCTAGGGTTTTGAAGGGGTTTTTAAGAAATTTGGAAGGGGTGAATGCCGAAAGTAGCCGGCAATAGCTTAGCCTCGTCCAATGAAAATGAAACGAATTACTATGACGGTTAAGATCAATTTAGTATGCGCTCCGTCCGGAACCACTTCCCAGTAACAACTCTTACGGTGGTTTAGATTGGGGTTTTGGGTTAACTCGAACGATCGGCGTAGCTGTGTTTGTATTAAGCCGGTGATAAGCTTAACAGAATAAAAGTGTTTCTCAAAACCAGCGCTTTAATAACCCGTCTTAAAACATCGATAAAGGTAAGAGGTTCCGGTCTCTGGTTTACAGACAGGCAAGTAGTCACTCTATGGCCATTTAGGAGCGCGCGATACCTATTCAAGGTCGATGCGCAGCCGGTGCGATCCGTACTGTGGCATTCTTACGCAGACAAGAGCCTTAATCTGGTTCTTTATTCCACAGTTGCAGTAACAACATTCCACTTGAAACTGACGTTCCGAACAGCTGTAGCAAGAAACAAAGCGATTAAGAAGAAACTACACACTTTCTTCTCAAGGTTCAATCCAGACTGCGACAACGCTTGCACTGGGGCCATGCCGCAACTGGAGAAAATTCTAGCAACAGAATGCGTGGATATGTATAAAGAGTTCTTTGGCTTTTTGACCATGGAACAGGCGGACGAAATGGGAAAATACCTGTATTATTTTCAGCAGGAATGCCTCAACGGATTGATGGATAAAATTGAGGTAAGATGTAAATGGGAATAATTTGACAATAGTTCCATACCTGAGAAGCATAGCACTGCAAGTGCCTGCATAGCCGAGAAGCACAACACTAAGTGCATGTATTTAACATAGCACATACAGTGTTTTGCTTCTCAGGTACACAGGCACTTACAGTGTTATGCTTCTCAGGTGCGGAGTTATGCAGAATGAAAGAGACCAGAGACAAGCTTCGTATACTTGGATTATATACTTTACCTTTACGCAGTTAAGCAGAAAGTATATAATCCAACTATACGAAACTTACCTCTGGTCGCTTTCTGCATAACTATGGTCATTTGAATGGCTCAGTTTTAAAGTTTTTATAAAATTGGACGACCATATGCAGCTGAGGTCACAACAATCGCATTACCATGTTTGATAACACTGCGAACTTCACAATAAAGTGTTTTACGAATAAGACTTACGAGATCATTTATTTCAGGAGCTAGTAACGAATGATAGTCACAAACACAAGATCCTGTCTCGCTTATCCGACACACTGACCAATCAGAGTCTAACCTCTTGCGAAATCTGCCTTGCAATCCTCAACGTAGTCGACAAGTATCCTGCACTGGCCGAATACGTATTCTCACTGTTCCCACATAGAAAGGACACGGGGTGAGTGACCTTACATATACTAGAACATTCTACGATAAACGACTAGTGGTTCAGTAAAATTTGCACCTGGCGTCTATCATGGCGCATATAAATTAGGTGCAAACTTAGCTTAACCGGTACTTATATCATTGCGATATCTGATGGTATCGATGTCGTCAAGTATCCTGCGTTGGCCGAATGGGCTAATATTCGGCGTTTTTACGACGTTTTGTTTTCGTAATTGTCGTCTCAGTAAATATTATTAAAACAGACGATGAAACCGAGAGACGGTCTCGAGACTTAGTCTAGTTTTATCAAAATTGACACGATTTGTCCTTGCGTTATAGTAAATAATCGTCGGCTAACAATGATTTTCGAACCGCGCGGTCAAAACGCTCCAAGGAGCATCGCCCGAATACGTGTTCTCACTGTTCCCACATCTACAAGTACTAGAACATTCTAGAATATCTACACGCTGGCCAACGAGTTCGTCACCATACGGGAATGTTGAGCCACTTGTTACTGTTCTTAGTTTAGCCGTGTACAAATCAGTGTAATTAAAATTAACCTCAAGATACCATACTTCGTGTCTTTCTGCTTGTGTCAAACTTGAGGGTCGCGAGGGGTGGGTGGGTAGTGTCTTCTGATTGGCTAATTCAATGTCGATTTGTTTTTCAGATCCAACAAAAAAGAACCAATCCCATCCCAAACAGCGCTACAGCCAACTGCGCGAATTACGAGATCGCAAACAAAACAGAGTGATCCACCGGCCAAAGACAAACCAGAGGAAAATAGGACTAATTTAGTTGTAGATGACACAGACAATGCGACCACAGATACGCTAGCCACAGACAATGTGGAGGACGAGACTTGTGATGATACACAAACCATGGACTATGAAGCGGATCATTCTTCCAGGTACACCAATTTTATTCTGCAAGTTACGTATCTTCCAATAGGGTGGTAAAACAAAGAAAGGCCGAGATCTGCAAGCGAGGGACGTAATATGCGATCGAGGGCATTCTTTATTACCTCATGTGTTGTGTACATAATTTTACGTCCACTCTTGACCAGAAGACTTTATGGCCAGGTGTGGCATAAATTTAAATTCTTTAATATGTCATCATTAGGGCTTCCAATCCCGGGATTTTTAGTATGACCGATACCGGAATCCCGGTATTAGCCATACAAATAATCCCGGGATTGGAAGCCCTAGTCATCATGAATAGTTGAAAGATGTCCGCTCCTGGATATAGGTCTACCAAAAGAACGCTACAATTACAATCCTACGCCAGTATCCAGCGGACTCCAATGACATTCACCACTCACGGTTTATCTAATATAAGCACTTTTAAATTAATAATACATTTATTTATTTCAGTGATGAGGAAAGAAGTGGAGATAATTTGACAATCGTTGAAGAGTCTGAAGAAATAAACCAAGCCAGAATCGACCATGTTAAAAATGTAAGAATAAGAATTATAATAATATGAATGCCTTATGGCATTAAGTTCGCCTTTTGTACGATAAGTTTTCTTTTGTGCAATAAAGTTTAAATAAATAAATATGTTCTTTCTTTCACATGCACATGGAGCTTCAAAATGGATTTATATTCTGTTTTCAGGAGGAGCCCGACTCAGAAAATCTGATAGACACCCCTCTCCTAACCATCACTAAAACAGAGGTCCAGGATCACTCTGAGGCTTCCGAGTCAGATATGTCCATGATGATCATGTCAGAGGATGACATAGTCAAAACGGAATGCCCCGAGTGGAGGAGAGACGAAGATAAACTAGTACTAGAAGTATTACAACGGAGTTTGTCTCCGGAAGAGATGAAGGATAAGACTATTCTAGAAATAATTGAACAGAAAAAGGTTTTAGAGTTAGCGGCGCAGAACCTGCCTGAAAAGTCGTTGGATGATGTTAGGGAACGGATGTTGTATTTATTGGAATTCCTGGTGATGAATGAGTTGAATAAACAATGACTATATCTTATAATAATTATAATGGATAATTTTGATATGATGTTTTATTTCATTATAGTATAATGTAAAAGAGTTCTTATACACCAAAAACCTGAAATTTAGTGCCCAAGTATAGCGAACTTTATTTACCCTCGCATCGATAAACGACAACATCTAGATTAGATCTTTACAATCAATATACAACTGCATTTGACTCCATCCTAAAAATATTTTATAATTATAACACTCCTTTTTTGGCAGTCGTGGGAAAAACTTGACTAAGAAACCAACCTGACGAAACCTGCGTTGCGCTGGTTCGACCCCAGGCGAGCAGGCCCCCACCTAGCCCTACACCTATCGTGGTAGGCCGGGACAGGTGACCTGGTTCGACTCCAGGCACCCCCCGGCACTTACCCAGCCCGATGTGCGTGTCGACTGCGTGTACGGCACACGGTCGGACGCCCTTGGGTGGTCTGGCCAGCGACCTGGTTCGAGCCCAGGGACCGCAACGGCCAACCACCCGGCCAGACAATCACAATGCTCGGATGTGGGTTGTGAGTTTGTCAGGTTTAAAAAAAAAAAAACCTGCGTTGCGGATTTAATCTTATGTGGTGATCTTTTATTTTTTTTATTCTTTTAATTTATTGTGTTGATTAAATGAGTATAGATGGATTTATTATTAGAAAAAGAACAAAAACTTTTTTGATTTCTGAACGCATCCCAAGGTGTCAATGTCAAACAAATTTATCGGATATTTATTATTTGCTCTCTGTGCTACTGTGCCTGTGCATTCGATACACTTCGCTCGCGCATATTTTACCTACTTTTTGTGGCAAATAAATATTAAATAAGCTTCGCGATGGCTCGCAACACCAATGAAAATCAAGACGACAACATAGACCCAGCTTCCGTGGCTTCCAACGTCAAAAATTCCTTCAAACAAGTAGGTATTATAGATAAAATTCATTGAAGTAGAACGTTTTTATAAAGTAATGGAAACTCGTATTGTCTTGCTTCAATAGTTCCACCTATACATTGACAAACTCAAATATAATAAATGATCTTGGTGTTTATTCAGAAATCATTCAAACTTAGTATACATTCCAGCAACGATCAACAATTTAATCTACAACAAAGTACTAATAATAATATGTTGTAACATTATAAACAGTCAATTTATCCCTACGCTTGCTGTATTTGGGTCTTTCACCAAACACACTTATGATCCAAGGAGTACATCAGAAAACTAAATTTTTGATAATTTATAGGATGTTATAAAAGAGCTGCTCAACAGCTCTTTCGAAGACAACAAAACAAAGCTAGGCAATGATGCTTTGTCCCTCGTGGTTGAGGTGGCCAAGTGCCTGGTGACGGAGACCTGCTTGCGCGCCTCCAGCCAAGCGCTGCGGGAGTCCTGTGATAAAGTCGACATTGAGCATGTTGAGAAGTGCCTGCCGCAGCTGGTGAGATAATTAGAACATACATGTTTGACACTTTAAATCAGGGGTCTGCAAACCACGGAGCTTTCATCGGCAGCCCTCCAACAGCTTAGCCAGTTATTTTTCATTATTGTTTTATAGTAAAATTGTCTTTCTAAAATCGAAACTAAATTGTTGATCGTTTATAAATTTAGCAATACTATACCTAATTAATTGATTACCTGATTTTTTGTATAAGGATTGAATGTGGGCCAATTGATACATAATTTAAAAAAAAAAACATTATTCTTTAAAATTATACCTACTGTGCGGCCCACATTCTTAGCCTTGATTTGGAAAAGGTTGAAAACCCCTGCTGTAAATAGTCAAATATTCCCTATTTTCCTACCCTACATCATAGTGGAGTGGAGCCAACTATGCATATAGATTCGAATGTTCACTTATTATTGTAACAAAAACAGGACTTGAGTTTTTTCTTCCACTTTACTCTTGTCTTTAACATCCTCTTTACCTGACATTTAGTAACGTCCTAACATGTTTTCACCTTCAGCAAAGTGTAAAGACACACAAGTGTCTTTGGCTGCTTGGGAGCGCGCGTTACGCATTCAAGGTCGAGGCGTAGACCGTGCAATTCGTACTGGAGCATTCTTACGCATTCATAAAACTTTGCTTGTAGTGCAAGCCGCGCGATGTACCTTTTATAGGAAGAAAAATTACTACTACTATTATACTGTGCGTTCAGGGTGTGTGCATCATTAATAAAATAAAAAAATAACCACATTTTTACTAAAAAAAACCCGACCGCGGTGCACTTTGAATCTGCATAAAAAATATTGTTTATTTTAACGAATTTCATACCCAGTGACACTCGCACCATCAAAACGAATCTAATGATGTATCATTTATCAAAATCGGATGTGCCGTTGAGTAGTTACGAGCGGAGACAGGAACCGACATACATACATACATAGAGGTCAAACACATAACCCTCCTTTGGGCTTCGCCGCAGTCGGGTAAAAACCTTTTACCTTCTTCTGGCTTTGCTTGGGCCAGAGATGGAAACTTGTAAAATCAACAGTAACAATTTATCCCATACTAAAAAAATTGTGTGGCTATTACAATATCTATCCCCGGCAGACCCAATAACTTGAAGCCACTGATCACTATTAAAATAATCATTAACTCAAAAAAATTGAATGAAATTGATTTGTTATTGTAATAAATCAACTTTACCGGATTACCCTCTCAGCGTTCATGGTCGCGAGTCTACCTGCGACTATGAACGCTGAAAAGGGTTACGAAACGTCGTGACGTAAAAATGAAGTAATATATGTGATTTAATCCGTTGTTTCATTACAATGAATGGGTGATAATCGCGGAAATCGAAGATAATATTACTAATTTGTGATATTTATTTGTATGTTTCAGATGCTGGACTTCCCCTAAGCAAGTTCAAAACTGTAAAGAAACTCTTCAATGTAATCTTTAGTTGGACTTACTTCGAGGATTGAGGCCTTATCAAGATAATAATTTATAACTGCTGCATCTTCTCTGCGGTCTGACTGAAACACCACGAAAGAGGGCATTTCCAAACTTGCCCTCATATTTTTACTATCTCTGCAATTTTATTAAGCATAACTTAGTAATGAAGCTCTCTCTGGAAACAGATCTGTTTAGTATAGATTGGTAATTAATAAAGGTATTTTAAACGTTCACTGCCAACAACGCATATGTGCGTTCATGTTAATTACGAGTTTGTGTCCTTGATCGCACTCACCGGAGTAAATGCGTTAACAAAGTGAAATGTCTTTTTAACAGTAAAATATCTCAATGTATCACATTATCTGCTCATGTAAAGATATTCCCCAAACTGACTTTCATTTTGAATATAGCATCCAATATCAAGCCTTAATTGAAATTTTACAAAGATAGTTTAGAAGCCATAACTATAAACTTCTTTTAAGTGTTCAATGTTTAGTTATGGTCTTTTCAAAGTCTTGACAAATACACTAACACAAAATGCTCACTTCGAGTCCGCCTAGTTACCCTCTAAAACTATTACTAAGCAGCAGTGCTTGCGATGCTTGTTACGGTGACCAATCCAATCAAATATAAGAATAAGGGGCTCGTTTTAAACCTCTGACGCCCGAGTACAAATTGTAATTTAATACTACGTTTCTCTGGTTGCCTCTATCTACTAATCATAAAGTTGGTTTTTTGTTTTAGTATATCAGTAGTATGAAAAATATGACTCGGTTATTAACTTTTTATATGTAAAGGTGAAACAGCTTGATTGATTTGGTTTTAAAAGGAGTGGTTTACTTTGTAAGTTATGTTATACTAACCAATATTTCAAGTTTTAATGTTCTGTCTAGAATGTCCATTTGAGAATGTCAAGATTTTACCACATTTAGCTGTAATGAAAATGAAACTTGAAAAAAGCAATAAATGACATTTTCATTATTCAGTCTGTTAATATTTAACGCCATCCCTTACAAATAAGAAACTTTTGTTGTTAAGTTATAAAGATAACAGCTGAGATACAAATCTAAAAAGTATGAACGACACGCTGTCGTGGACGGCATTTGAGAATCGTTCTAAAGTAGGGTTAAAGATTGTAACATGCCTAACACCCTGACTAAACGTGACAAAATAAAAAATAATCATTTGCTAGAAAATTTATTATATAAAGTAGGTCTGTTCTATACATGTTCCTACTCACTTCACAATGTCTGTAAAATACACATTGTAGATCCGCTGACATCTCGGCATATAACTAAGAGGAAAATGGTGCATAAATATTCTAATTAATTACATTGATATATTTCTATTTCGAGGCATTTAGGACTGCTACGTTATTGTCTAACGCTACAAGTGGAACTTCAATGAATCTTCGTTATAAAAAATAATTTCATAGGCGGATGTTGACTTCTTAAACATTTCACCGTCAAATTTTGTAGCTAACTCCTAAAGTTATTCCATAATAGAGGTGTCAACCATACAAAAAAGGTAATACAGATTAACTCAAACAGCTTTAGATTTCACGTTTTATCCGTCATATCTTTGAAGGCGACGATAGTGTACTTAGCGAAAAGGTTAAATTAAGAGCATGGACATTAGTCAATGTCCTTTAAAAAAGTTGCACGCACATTTTCGTTCAATTCACTTATTTCTTATAACAATTTATAAATAGGCAGCGATAGAGCTTACAATTCTACATTCAATTTACTTATTTTTACTGATAATGTTCTTCAGGAGTTTCAAATACAATTTCACTTGAGATTTTCTTTAGTACTAGGAATTTAGGAAAAAAAATATTAAACCAAAGTTAGGTTTAGAGTCAATTCGTCGCTTCATCAATTCCTAATTTTGATTTTGATTTGAGATCAATATCAGTTATAGTTATAAAAAAAAACTTACAATGTTTTTCATCTGTATTGAACCTCTCCTTTGGTTTTCAGATAAAGTAAGAAAGAACTTCCAACAATAAATTATACAATGCTACGTCTGTGTCCAGTTTTATGGATGTAATTCTAATTAAATTATATATATGTGACGTCCTACGTGAAAAGGTACCTTATGAGGGTTTCTAGTTACGGAGATATGAACGGTTTTGTGAAATCCTTCAAAATCATAATTTTTTTCTTTTATGCATAATTGTAAAATATAGGAATAGACGTGTATTTGTAGCTTGGTTTCACTGCTGTACGTTAATTTTTTCTATATAAAAATTGGGTTCAAAGTTTAGTAGAAAAGGTACCTTATGGCGGCTCACATACAAAAATGATAAAGCTGTTGATAAAATTCATTAATAAAATTTACTAGCAACTTTTGCTTATTTCTTTTTTATACCACGACGGTGGCAAACAAGCATGCGGCCTGCATAATGGTAAGCAAAAATTTTCGAAATGATCCTAGAAAGCTGAAAATTTGGAAGGAAAGGGCCACTGGGTGCCACAGATTCGGAATTGAAAAAAAAATAAAAATAAAAATAAAAACATTTGTATGTCGTTTTTTTAAATTTTTAATTATTAAACATTTTTTTAAAACAGATAAAAAAGTGTTTTTGACGAATCGTATAACTTTTTGACCATTTTTAGATAGACCTTGTTTTTTTTTAAAAAATTGAAAAAATAAAAAAAAACACTGGCGAATGCCCATCATTTTTGACCATTTTAGAAAAAGTTTTTTATTTTTTTTTTCAAAAAAACTTACAAAAATAGACTTTTTTTTGCGGTTTCTATAATTTTTTACCACTTTGTCATGTTTCCCTTTCAACCTTTTTAGAAAAAGTCTTAAAATTTTTTTTTTTAACATAAAAACGTGAAATTTTTGACCATTTTAGAAAAACCTTGTTTTTTTTCAAAAAAATTAAAAAAACACTTTTTGGCGAATGCCTATCATTTTGACCATTTTAGAAAAAGGAATTTTTGCATTTTTTCGAAAAATTTACGAAAAAAGAAATTTTTTGGCGGTTTCTATAATTTTTGACCAATTAAGAAAAAGAATCTTTTTAATTTAAAACACGCTAAAATCCACGACGAACACTTCTCACAACTATTCGAACGAAAAGGTAAGCAAATCCTGCTCATGCCGGCCGGCTGAGACTCCGAGCGGCCAGCAAGACCGAGAGAGAACGATACGTAAAGTGTTGGTGAGAGTAGGACAGATGCGTGGCGGTACTGGCGGTGTAGCCAAAATAATACCACGGCACGGCGGTATGAAGGACAAAAACTGAGCAAGTTACGACAAGTATTTCTAACATTTTTAAATTACACCGCCATAAAGTACCTTTTGTACTAAACTGTAGAAGCATATTATTCAGCCTTTAATTCGCCTATAACAAAAATAAAGATAGGCAAAGACGTGTCGTAACATATAATTTACTAAATGGAAATACATAATAAAAAAAACACAATTTTTACACAACATTGAATATCTCCGTAACTAGAAACCCTCATAAGGTACCTTTTCACGTAAGACGTCACATTTGAGAATTACTCTTAATTGGTCAAGATTTGAAGTAAATTTCTAATAACCTTTTTTCTTCAGTTTTCTGTCTTAATACAAGATTTGTCAATAAATAATGTAAATATCGTGCCATACTGTAATTATCAATAATTTTTGCTTATGGCCCGCCATAAGGTACCTTTTCTCAAATGTATGGGAATAATTTGTGATTTTTACGTAACTTCAATCGTTTATAAATAAAAAAATACGACTTGTAGAATAATAATGACACTTTTGAGATACTTGTGTAGACTGATTAAATATAATTTAGAACTCATTATACGAAAATTGTGAATATTATAGGAATGATGAAACATATAATAAAAATGACATTTTAATTAAAATAAAAATATTTCGTTAACAATGTGATTTTATTTCTATCCCAAAATGTGCAGTCTAATATCTCTAACTATATACAATGGTTCAGATTACAACATGTTAAAGAACAGGCCGAATTTTTTTTTTTTTTAATTTCGTTCTTATAAGCGTCTTGCTCTAATCACAGGCTGATTTTTCACGACCTGGAAGTCACATTAAAAAAACCATTACTGATTTCCAAAGAAAAATACCTTGAGATACACAATCAATCATCATCTCCATAACTTCCAACGGGAACATACTTAAAATTAGTTTTAAACTTCTTTTGACGATTTCTCAAAAGTGCAATTTTAGCATGTGCAGGTTTGATGTTTTTTTAAAAAAAAAGTATGGGACTTAGGGTCGTGATTCTTTTTGTATTAGATAGCTTATTTAACACAGATTTAGGATCTGTGCTTAACTCAATACCAACCATAAGGTACCTTTTCCCGTGGAACGTCACATATGGTCAGTCTATCAAACATTCGAACTATGTCCAACTTATGAAAATTTACTACCGTCACACTGTGATAACTTTCTTCCGCGATTGATTTGCATCAATCCTAGATATCTTTTGATACCTATTATTTTGGTAACAATTGCAAGAACACTGGTTTTGAAAAGAAAAAAAATCAAATACATAACTCCGTTTGGAAAAGTGTTGACAGCAGTTGAAAAACAACGGTATACACTTAAGAAAAGCAGATAGTTTATTCAATTCATTAAGCAAAACTACCCGAAAATGAATTAATGGACAGATTTACCCTTTTGACCTGATGACGACAAGAAATCAAGACACGATTGCAAACACTGTTATGAGCTTATGAGTATATCTAGAGATTTTCCTGGCACGAACGAAGCAAAGCTAGTGACTTCCTTCTGATACTTAATTTATCGATGTCTTATAAGATGTCATACCAATGTCACATGTTTGAAAATAAATTACCAGGCATGTCGATGTTACTATTATGTCAAGCATTAACCACGCGATGTTCATGCCAGGAGAATCTCTAGGTATAGTCATTAAATATTGATTTAAACTTTCACGATTTTCACTCATTATTATAACAAAACGGGACTTAATCGCGTAAAAACATGATATTACCTCGACGTTTCGGACGTGCCGTGACCCTCCCTTCCCTTCAGTCCCTTCGCGACCATGGACGTCACGGCACGTCCGAAACGTCGAGGTAATATCATGTTTTTACGCGATTAAGTCCCGTTTTGTTATAATAATAGTCATTAAATAATGTCAAAATGGCATAAAAATGTATTGTCGATCATTCGTATAAACAAAAGGTTAACAATTTTGCATTAGAATTTATATCTAACATTATTGCACTGACCATATTAGTATTGTACATAATAGGGACACTACTATACATCTTAAACTAAATGACGAAACGGGCACCAGTCGTCAAAAATTTACCATTATCAATAATCAAACAAACAACAGCATATTATCTTTCTATCACTTCGATTCACTTGAAATAACTGTACATTATCTTGGTATTAATCCTTTAAACACCGAAGTCCGCTATAACAGACAGCAGCTATAGTAGACGGCGTTGACAGAGATAGGTGCATCAGACGCCAATGACGATGAATTGAACAATTTGAACAGGTAAATAAGCACCCCCAAATAATGACATTGGGCAATAATATACCACGGCAATTTTCGTCTTTTATTATATGTCATTACCGGTGATTGTACGTCTGCGTTCAGAGATCATTACGATAACATGTCTGAGGACACATCTTTTGCATTTTGACTACATAATTTTGACAATAATAAAAATTGCTTTTCTTCAGAGGTTTGGACACAAAAACGTCGGTGTACGAGTATATACCGACTTCGGCGATTAAAACATTAACGCCGTGTCACCAAAAAAAAGTTGCTTCAACGAAACAAGTGATATTCCGAACACTACAAGAATTTAAAAATACTCGCCAGCGGGCAGCAAGGTATACAATCATTTATATTCTATGGGACGATTCTCGTTTGAATTGACGATCTCTATAACTACATCCAGCGCCAATCACGACACGTTGTCGTTAACGAAACTCCAGTCAAAATAATACATTTTATTAGTCAGTCTACATAATCTGCATACTGTTTTTTAGTAAAAAAAGTAATCTTCAATGGCGTCTTCTGTATCCGAACCTTCAATACGACTGCCGTTCACGTCAACGTGTCGTGCAAATAAGAGTAAGCGTTGCTTAAAAACTTTCTTAAACCCTGACTTATTAACTACTTCACCTCATATCAGTCCACTGTTGTTTTCTTTTTTTTATGTCATAGGGGGCAAACGAGCAGATCGTCTGATGGTAAGCAATTACCGCCGCCCATAGACATCTACAATACCAGAGGAGTGCGTTGCCTGCCTTTCAGGTGGGAGTATGCTCTTTTTTGAAGGTTTGAAGGTTGTATCTGTCCACACCAACACAAAGTTATCTCAACACATCTAGTACTATATCGGTCCAGTTGGGGCTTAAGCTTTGCAGTGTCCATTCTAAATACAATCGCAGGATTGTCCACATAGGTATACCCCAAATCTAACTGCAGGGTTTTCTATAAATACAACCTAGATGCAAGAGCAGCGATGTCCATAGGTATACCCTAAATCCAACTCCAGGGTTGTCCGCAGATACACTCCGAATCCAACTGCTGGGCTGCCCATAGAAATAGTCTAAATCCAACCCCAGGGTTGTCTATAGGTATACCCTAAATCCAACTCCAGGGTTGTCTATAGATACACCCTAAATGCTACAGCAGGTATAGGTAATATAGGTATACCTTAGATTCAACTGCAGAGATGTCCATACTTAGTCTAAGTTTAAAAAATAAGTCCATGGGTACCTATATCCGCTACCCAAAGGTTGTCTGGAAAAGTGTCTAGAAGTCATGTTAAATAATTAAATTATTCCATTGTTTCATTATATTATAAGGAAAAAACAGACCAATGTGTGTACACCCAGAAGTAGGGTTCGGCGGAACAACCAGAACTGCATCACAACTGCAAATGTATGTACCTGAACTCTTGCGCACAATAAAGAATTTCATTTCATTTAGGAGATCGCTCTTTAGCGATAAGACCGCCTATTGTTTACCACTGTATTTATATATAAGTTTGCATGGTGTGCAATTAAGTATGATTGTAATGTATTGTATATTCTCAATACAATCGCAGGGTTGTCCATAGGCCGCATCCTAAATCCAACCCATACAGGGAATTGTGACCCCATACAATTCCAGAATAAACCTTATAGAGAACCGTCCCGGGCAACTAAGCACCTAAAACAGATCCATCTCATCGTTGCACATCACCTCTAAGTAATCATCGTCATCGTAGTCCTGTATGTGGCGGTCGGTCCGGTCCGGGAGGGGCGCGCGGGGGCGTGGCGACGAGGGGGCGTCGGTGGGGGCGTCGGTGTCGCTGGAGCACTCGCGGGCGTCGGTCGCGGGGGAGGGGGGAGGGTTGGAGCCGTGCTCCGTTTGCACTGTCGCCTCGCCGCGGGAGAGGAGAGTGGGGAGCTCCGATTCTGAAATGTTAAAATAACCTTATACACATTATTCAACTTTAGGTATAAAAGCATCCAAATTTCCGATGCCTGCTCATCATGCCCCACAAAGGTCAGGATAAGGCGGCTAGGTCGCTTGTCCCTCAATCCGAGTTTCCGACAAATATGAGTTCGGATTTTCTTTTAGCGCAGTGGTTCTTAACCATTTGACAAAATTTGTGTCTTGCCACGGACCACCAAATGTTTGGAGTTAATATAAAGTGAGTAGGTTTGGATGTAATACAGTCTTTTTTCGGATAGTTTCGCGGTGCACTTCGGGTGCTTCCAGGGACCACCAGTGGTCCGCGGACCACCGGTTAACCGATTCGCTGCCACCTTCTTTTTTCGAAATCTGCCAAGCATGCTCCATACAACCAGTTGGTGACGCGCTGAGCGGCAGCATATTTAGGTTAATTACCCCTGACTATTGGTTGTTCTAGTTTTTTCGTGGGCCACACTTAAAAACAACAAATAATTGTAGTTTTCATAGGAAATTAAATTTTTGTATTGCAGTAATTTTATTATGACGCGCTAGGCGCGTCATGGAGCGTTGTTTTTTATGACGCGCCTGGCGCGTCGTCGGCACGGAGTCGGTTAAGAACCACTGTTTTAGCGCGTCATGTACCGACCTGTGAGACTCTGTTTGAGCTGCTCCATGACCT
Organism: Eudemis profundana; assembly: GCA_947034925.1. Taxonomy (NCBI): domain Eukaryota; kingdom Metazoa; phylum Arthropoda; class Insecta; order Lepidoptera; family Tortricidae; genus Eudemis; species Eudemis profundana. Next base: position 15,320,688 of record OX344811.1, on the reverse strand, counting down.
TCTGGCGGCTCTTGGCGCGCGCGCGCTTGATGCGGCGCGCGCTCTCCTTGCGCTCCTCGTTGAATATCTGGTTGACCATCTCCTGGGAGATCTCGTCGTCTCGCTTCAGGAGGAAGAAGTACACGCCGCCTGGGGTCCGGCGTCGGGTTCCGTTCTGAACCAAATAATTAGGAATGTTATAACAACACACCATTTATCAGATATCTGCTTCCCTCTCTCCCTCATCAAGCATTTTCATAACTTTTCCATATTTTTATAGGCTGCCTTTGGCTGGATCTATACTAGACTCAATTAAATAAAAATAAAATAAATAAATAAATATTAGGGGACAATCTTACACAAATCGAACTAGCCCCATAGTAAGCTCAATAAGGCTTGTGTTATGGATACTAGACGACGATATATTTAATAGATACATACATACAAATACTTAAATACATAGAAAACATCCATGACTCAGGAACAAATATTCGTACTCATCACACAAATAAATGCCCTTACCGGGATTCGAACCCAGGACCTCTTGCTTCATAGGCTGGGTCACTACCAACAAGCCAAGTCATTGATGGGAAACCCCATATAACACAAAATAGCACAGGGACGCCGAACCTTGGAGGAACATTTAATAATTCTAAAATAAATAATCCTCCCTCCAGGGGTAAATAATAGGCAAGTCGGTGGTAATCAAGTTCTGTGGACACCCCCCCGGTACTGACTTAGTTTAACATTACATCTCAAAACTTTTTTGTTGTAAAAGAACTGCGTTGCGAGACTTGCATCTTTTACCCAAAAGATGCTTTATGCAATGCTAGTAATAAAAACAGAATATTACCATGACCAGCATGCCCCCGTCCGCTTCAACTCTTTGCGTTTCCTTGTATATCTCTATTGCCTTGCTTGCACCCAGAACTTGCACAATCCTACCTGAAAATACCAAGAAAAATTATTTGTAAATACTCTTAATACCACAACTAGTAAAACAATCTCTTAATACCACAAATATATCGAGATAAAAGGACAAAGTTCGTCGATTTGTATGAGAACGTTGCGTGTCAGATTTTTGCGATTGACAGTTTGAACGGCTGAGTGCAACCGAGAGATAATTTGCGCAAAGCGCAAAAGTCATGGCACGCGAAGTATAAGCATTTGTTGGGTCTACTTTAATGCATGGTTTGTGATTTATAACATATTTTGAATTATTTGTTTGCACTTGAGAACTTAATAAATTCGAAAATGTGTTTATTTAAAAAAAAAAAGTTTTAACTTTTGCTTCTGAATATCACAAATAAAGTCTTAAGTAATATTTATAGCCTTGCATTAGCAGAAAGTTAAACAGATGAATATTAATCTAGGGCAGCGGTCGGCAACCTTTTAGCAGCCAAGGGCCACATAGTAGCTAACGAAATTGACGCGGGCCGCACTTTGTCAATAGTTTGTGATTTTATACAATTCTGAATATAGCAACCTTTACATACAAAATAGCCAGGGAGGCTCGCGGGCCGCAAGTGAGCGGTTCACGGGCCGCAGGTTGCCGACCGCTGATCTAGGGCATACACTGAATAAACAAATTCTATGGGGACTCTCCTGATGACGATTTATTAAATATCTTTTTAACCATTAAAAAAAGTAGGAGGGTCTTAATTTGATAGTTTTTTTACAAGATTAATTTTATCGCCCCTCTGCGAATGGAAACTGCGACACAGTATGTATAATAATAGCAGTAATTCTTCTTCCAACAAAAGGTGCTTGTATGTGTGCGCGCCGTAAACGAACGCACTACAAGCAAAGTTTTAAGAATGTGTAAGAATGCTCCAGTACTGATCGCACTGTCTGCGCCTCGACCTTGAATCCCTATCGCGCGCTACTAAACTGCCGATATATGACTACTTGTCAGTCTTTACACTTTGACTGTGGTTAACCAAGCGTACAACTTACCTACTAATTCCTTCTTTTCTTCTTCTAGTTTCTCAGCTATTTCCAAAGCGATTACTTCTATGGGGTCCTCCGACGTAGCTACCAAATCATCTAATATCCGAGGCTGCTGCTTACTACTGTGGTCTTGGTTTGTTGCCCGTTTGCCAAGCCTCAATTTCACATTAGACCTATCCGTGTGTTTCCGTTTCTTTGACGTGTTGACATTGTCATCCAGATTATCACTTGTAAAAACATTCTTAGGAATATAGCTATCGTCTAATCTATATTTTATAGTATAATCATAAGATTCAACGCCATATCTGCTTTTCTTTGTGACATCACAGCTGACCATATCTTCTGTTAATAAGTCTTCCTGTAATGGTAAAAAATTATATTTGAAGAACTACACATTTGAGATGCTAGGACAGAATTTAAATGTGCAAATGACACTTTCACAACCAGACAAAAAATTTAACAATACCCCAGAAACCGACAGAGCCCTCGCTAGGTGGGTTTGTAAGGCCAATAATGTGCGACACAAAAAGTGACGAGTGCCTACTAGGCTACTAAGTTTTGTATGACCTCCCCACAAAGAAGAACATCTCCTGACAAACAACTTCATTTTAAAACTTAGTCCGATCCACTCAAGGTGATCAGCGAAAATGTCTGCTCTTTCAGGAAAAAAAAAAGTTCGCGTCGAACGCACCGGGCACCTCCCGACCAGTCTCAATTTTTTTTCTCCCGATAATAGGGTCATCCAGTCTGGCAGCCCTACCAGCAAATCACGTAAGAATTGCTTGCTATGCAGAGGTGTAGAGATGTAAAATGGCGCCCAGGGCACGCATCCAAACTGCGCCCCTTTGTTTCTTAGTGACACCCAGGCCAGATGAGAGGGGATTTTGGATGGATGGTATTTTTTTTGTATAGGTAAGTAGTTAATAAATTTTGTTTTTTACTCCCCCCCGCCTTTGTTGGCGCCCAGGGCACGTGCCCTGCCAGCACCACCTTCGCTACGCCACGGTTGCTATGTTTTGTGCCTAATGGCAGCATAGTATAATTCGCTTCAATAAAAAATAATATATAACTTTATCAAGCCAGAAGAATATTCAATATTGGCACATGTTCAAAAAATTATAAGCTGTGATAGTTATCCTGATAGTTGTGTGCTTATTACTACTACTCTGACTCGGAAATGCAAGGTTTAATGATAATATATCACTAAGTTCAGTCATATAGGCTCAGATTACCTGCAATGCTTTACACCAGACATTATATTTGTCCTTTTTATCCGGCTGTGACGGCTGCGGGCGCTTCGGTCTCAGCTTCGTGCGCTTTGGGCGCCGTCGCGGCTCATCAGACTCTGATCCTGAAGACTCCTGCGGAGACCCTTCATCACTCAGCTCGTCCTGTATTTGCATGTTCACCAGCGACGGCGGGTTGAAGGCCTCTGGACGCGCCAACGGTATGTACGTGCCCTCCTCCACATCAGAATCCTCTAACTACAACAAGAAATCGGATAAATAGGACGCGTAGAATTAAGTACGCCCAAACGTCAAAGTAAAAAGTACTACGTTTCAACCTGTATTTTTTCGTTGTATATTCAAATAAATCATATTTACAGTTATTCCTGTGATAGAGTATTGTTATACTCGACGATTGATAGATTACATACGATAAATAGTAAAGAAATACGGTGGGAAATGGTAGCAAAAAGTATACGTAAAAGAAAAGTCCTAACCTCTCCTTCCTCCCGTTCATGAGACACCTCGACATCCAGCTCGCCTTCGGTGGTCGACATCATGATCCGGGTAAAGTAATAAATGGGAATAACAAAGGGACATTAAAGTATTTTAACAAAATACAACAATTCCGCCTTTTAGCACTTATTACCGCTGTCATTGATTATAGACAAGATAAATGTGTGAGCAAATGTCATGTTTCATAGTAACGTGACAAAATCACATATGCGCGTTTTATCGACTGGCTTAAATGCTCCTATATAGTAACTGGCTGACATTATACTAGCTATAGAGAAATTAAAAAAAAAGATATGTCAAAGTTGTCAAATCCTTCCTAACCTAAAATTTTAAACATTCGTAATCCCATTAAATTGTATAAGTTAAAATGTCTCTGTTAATGAATACTTTTCTAAGAAATCCCGCCCTCAAGAATTTGCGATATCAGTTTCCATGTCGGATGATCCAGTTAACACGAGGTACTCATTTGTTATTTTCGTAAAATGTGTTGGGAAATGGACTATGTCGGCCTTAAAACTATTTCCTGTGTAAAACCGTATATTTATCGAATTTCTGTGTATTGTAACGCTTGTTATCTTATTAGTTGAGCATCTATACGCGCCCTCGGCTCTGGGCGTCGATGGCTATCTGTACTCGAGGAAGAAAGTCAAGGAACAGTTCGCGAACTTTACTGATAAATTCAGGACAAAGATGACTGAATTTGTTGACGACCCTAAAAATATGATCTTCACAGAAGATCTCAAGAATATGGTTCACATCGCTGAGCCTTCAGATTTGGAATTATGTCTCAAAATGATTAAAAAGTAAGTTATTGACTTCTGTTCTTACACAGTACAGGTTTATGAGGATTAGTTTTCCGCAAGTACACATCTCATACGACGTCCATTTTCTTAATAAAGCGTCTTACATAGTATATTTATTGTTAGATCAATAAAATCTGGACTGAAATATTTGGCAAATATTCCAATAAATGCCATAATTATTTTCCTTGTGTGCCATAATTTCATTTCAAACTGTTGCAATGAAAGCAACTTATTTAGAAAAATATATGTATTTTGTTTTATCGTAAAACAAAATAAAGTGGTTGAAAGAATTGTATTTTTTTTTAATTACAGCGCTTTCATTCTAAAGTTGAGATATAAATTATGTAAAGCATTTAATGGCTTGTTGGAAATGGACATTTCATGTCTAGCTTTAAGTGGTTGATCCTAATTAAGAGTTATGTTACTGTTTTAGATTCAACACACAAACTTCAGAGTACCGATTTGGCTCCTTTGTGTTTGGACCCGTGGTGATGAGGATGTTCCATTTTTTGGATGCACCAAATGAAGCTTTAAAGGTGAGGTTTTGTTTTGGGCCTATACCCAACAGGGGTCCTTAACAATATAAAATACACTTTCGAATAAACTTTTGTTTAAAAATACTGCAAAAATGTTTAAGGAATAATAAAGGCTATTTTTTTTTTGGGTGCCTCAGGAATAACCCGGGCCCACTTCAATAGACACAATACAATATAACTATATATCGACGACAACAACATATACATATGGTTCTAATTGCAGAACAACTCCTTAGCACTTTGCACCATGTACGTTGTTGTTGTCAATATCTTGTTCCATTTTGAATGAGTTCTTAATTTAATTATGGTGGCAAAATAAATCAGCCCCCATTGTGTAAACTACCCAGTTTTATCCTGTGTCATATTTTTAACAACTCTACATCTTACGTTTCTCTATGGAAACGAAAAGAGGGTTAATATTCAACTTTAACAATATTGAAATGTGTTTAATTTTATGGCTTGATACATTTTATTGGCAGGAAAGAACATAAAAGGTCTTAAAAAGTCAGTTTCTTAACCCTCTTTATATTTGTAAAGAGAACAGAGTGACTTCATTCACCTTAATGGGTTGAAATGTACATTATTTTTTGGATGCACTAGGTCAATTTTATACAATATACTGATTCTGTTTCCAGTGTTTCGAAGACCCGGCCAATGGGGATTTCTTTGACCAGCTAGTCTCTTACCAGGTGTTACTGGACCTTCTCTACAGTCACCAAATGTATGATGAAATGTACAGGGTATTTGAAAGAGTGAAAGACCGTCAGATCAACATGTCGAAGTACCCGAAATATCCAGTTGTACTGATTCTCGCTGCATGTTATAAACAGGTAAGTGAGGATGAATTTTTAGGGTTCATTAGCCAAAATGGCTAAAAAGGAACCCTTATAGTTTCGTCATGTCCGTCCGTCCGTCCATATGTCACAGGCATTTTACTCAAAAACTACAAGACTGATGAAATTGGGAATATAGATGTCTTGTAGATGCCGCTACTAAGTTTGGTAGTTAAATAATAAAAATAAAATAATCTAGGGGGGGCACTCCATACATGTAACAGAAGCTAAAAAAAAATGTTTTCAGGAAACATCAACGTGATGTACATAATTCGACAGTTCTTTTAAAAACATTATAAGGCTTTTATGTACTTTTTTTGATTAAGTGAATACTTTCGGAAATAATCGCTCCGAAAGTTGCATAAATTGTGTCCCCCCCCCTTTAACTTTTAAACCGTAAATCCAAAAAATATGAAAAAATCAGGAAGGTAATGCTTAATAAATACATTCAACGAAAATTATTTTGAATAGTAAGGAATAAACCGTTTTGAAGTTATTGCCGAAAAACTTCTCTACCAAAAGGTTTTAAGTTCCATTGATTTACACGGCGCTTAAGACTTTTTGCCAGTTGTTTATTTTTAGCTTTATTTTTATCTGTAGCACATTTCCTTATAGATACGGCTATGGAACCCTACACTGAGCATGGTCCGAAATGCTCTTGACCAGTTATTTAAATTATTTATATGGGAAAGTTCTAGTTTTTTTTATCAGCCTGTATGAGTGTTTCACTGCTGGGCAAAGGCCTCCCGTTCTCCGAATAATAAAATCTACAAATGCGATGTTTCCGGGTTTCGACACTAAGTCAAACCAAAAAAGTTATAAATCAGATGCCATGTTATAACAGTGTCAAACCGAAATGGAACTTTATATTGGCGCATGTAGGTCTATATCGCTCTGCAATCTGTGACACATTTAGGTGTTGTCGGATGTGGTAGGCACGACCACACACAACACCTTTAGATCTTCTTGGCGTCCAAAGGGTTAATAACAGCTAATGGTAGATCCTCGTCAACTTGTATATAAATTTAATTTTCTTCGAGTTGTCTTAAACAATTCACTATGTATGGATGTGTTGTATGTTGGCTCTAAAATCAATATTTGTGTATGTTTCAGAATTCTCCACAAAGTATGGAATATGCAACAAAACTGTGGTCAGAGATGAATAAAACAGGCACCGTCCCACTAAGAAGAGCATGCACGTTTTTTGCAGGTATATCAGACCACATAATATACTCTGTGTTCAAACTAATATATTTACCAGAAATATTTTGTTTCTTTAGAATTTAATATGGAAATAAAATACAACAACCTTTATTATGGTTATTGATGCAAAGACACAAGGAAGGGCGATTTTTTTAAACCATACACTTAATTTTTCATGTTTGATTAATTTTATGTGATTCTTAATCAGAATCACGAGTACTATCGGCTATGATAGAAGAAAAATTGTCCCAAAATGTTCAAAAAAATTTCGTTCTTACGTTCCGTTACTTTATTAATACATAATTTGATAATACATAATGGTATAATTAATTGTTCAAATACAATGGAAAATGTATGTTTTCCATCTCTAAATTAGGGATGTAACGATACCGATACCGATATATCGGTATCGCCGATTATATACAACCGATATTTGAAGAGCGCGAAAAGAATTTGTTGTATGAAAAAAATCTGCAAAAAGTAATTTCAATGACTGACTTAATTTATATATTGGTCTATTACCTTGTGCAATAATAATTACTATGTTAATTATATATTTGGTTCGTAATATAAAAAAAATACTGTGTTTACAATTTATTTATATTTACTTTACACCTTCAAGGTTGACTCTCTGTTAAATATAGCCAAGTTTTAGGTATAATAAGGACATACAAATAATAAATCTGAAGTTCATACTTCATTAGTTAGCTAAGATATCGGTATCGGTATCGCCGATAATTTACTACAAATATCGGTATCGGTATCGTATCGGCAAAATGATGTATCGTTACATCCCTACTCTAAATTACACTCTTGACGTCTAACGTCAAACGCAATATCTTACTCGCTTGGTTCCCATATAAATCGACGAACTATTTCCTTGTATCTCTATACATATCTGTATTTTATATGTATCTGTGGTTAACTATCACTGTTGGTGTTGATAGCGAGCCCACAAATCTTGCGGATCGGCAGCCCCAGTCCCTCAGGCTAGCGGGATCAAGGTTTTGATGCAAAATTGGATTCCCTAGTTATGTGTTAAATTCGCGTTGTTTCAGCGTTGGCTCTGAAACAGGGCGCGCCGCACATAGCCCTAGAGTCGATATCGATGCAAAAACCGCATTACGTCACGATCCGGAACATTAAGGTGAGTTTTTGACCCTTAAAGCTTTGATTATAGGGATCAGTAAGCTTAGGATGCTATACTATCTGCAAAACTAAGTGGCGATTCGGCTCATAAATCATCGGAATAGGCTTGTGTCCTAAATTTTGTTTCTGATGTAAATGGATTCTACTATTTATGAGGAACAAATATATACCTATAACTACTACACTTGGATTACTATAACAGCCACAAATTGCAATCAAAAGTAGCCGACGGCACTGAGCGTTGAAAACGGCCCATATAAAACGGACGCACCCTGTGACGTTTTATTCAGTGTTATTTAAGCATTTTTGCAGTGTTATTTAAGCATTCCGAAATTGATTTTAATTTTTCTTTAAGGCGATACAAAAATATCGATTTTTTTTAAAACTGTGTGGTCTCCATAACTTTATATTTTTTGTATTTTCCAATCCATATTATGTTGTAAAATGCAACATTAGTCAACATCCCCATTGTGTTATCTCTTTCGCACGGCCTTATGCAGAATATGCAGCGGGACTCTCAACCGCAGTGGTGTACAAGTAGTATTACGCATACAAAATGAATGACGATAAAGTAAGGAAATGAGTAAAATAAATAAATAAATAAATAAAATATAAGGGGACAAGGGGTCTTACACAAATCGAACTAGCCCCATAGTAAGCTCAATAAGGCTTGTGTTATGGATACTAGACGACGATATATTTAATACATACAAATACTTAAATACATAGAAAACATCCATGACTCAGGAACAAATATTCGTGCTCATCACACAAATAAATGCCCTTACCGGGATTCGAACCCAGGACCTCTTGCTTCGTAGGCAGGGTCACTACCAACTAAGCTAAAGCGGTCGTCGAATCTGATTGATTGTTTTCATTTCAGTATTGTTTCATTACGATAAATATTAAATAAGTATATATAAAAAATATATAAACATAACAATAATTATAGCTATTTATTTTATGGCATCCGTGACAATTTCACAAGTATAATTTCTCTTCAGCCGTTTGGGAGCGCGCGATACCTATTCAAGGGCGAGGCGCACACGGTTCTATCCATAAAATAAAAAATAAATAAATAAAATAGTTTATTTCTGCAAGTAGGTAGGCCCTCAAGGGCTCTTTTACAAGTCTGATTCTATTCTTTCTTTATTTTATTTTGGCGCTTCGGGTAGTGACCTTCTGGTGAGAAGAAGCGCCGGAAGAAACTCACCAGTTCTTTTTTAAATGTTTAAATATAACAACAAGTATGGCATTACCGTACTGCAGCATTCTTACGTATTCTTGAAACTTTGCCTGTAGTGCGTTCGTTTACGGCGCGCACACATACAAACCGCGCGATGTAGGAAGAATAATGACTGCCTTTTGTAGAAAGAATAATTACTGCTATTAAATTGTTGGCTTTAGTCCCTACGATGGCTCATTGCGTGCGGCTTAAGAAAATGTATTTTAGCAATAACTTCGTATTATTAGATTGTCCGATTAAAGGACTTGGGGACTTCACAAACACCGTTAAATTTCTTCGCGGATGTGTGCAGTTTTCCACGCGATATTTTTCAATCAATGAAAAGCTTATGGTAAATATCAAATCAAATTTCGTACATAAGTCCCGAAAAACTGATTGGTACGAGCCAAAATTCGAACCCAAGACGATAGTTTAAAAGGCGCATGTAATACAGACCCGTTAGTAAGGTTGATAGACTACATACAGTACATTAAAATAGTACATTACACACCTAGGGTGGTAAAATAAAGAAAGGCCGAGATCGCAGATGTTTGCGGCCCGAGCTGCAAGCGAGGGACGTAAATATGGTATCGAGGGCTTTCTTTATTACCTCCCATGTTGTGTACATAATTTTATGTTTACACTTGGCAAGAAAGCGGCTTTTTCCGTACGCGTAGCGTGCGGTAAAAGCCACTTTATGGCCAGGTGTGGCATAAAAACTATAAACAACATTGTACATTTTTTCAGGCAATGGCTTTAGCACATATGGGTAGAGTGGACGACGCGTTACCTATACTACGGGCAGTGTTGGAAATAGACTCACCGCAGCAGAAAGATAAACACACCTTCTTTGAGGAAACTGTAAGTTATCAAATATAATAATTTACAGGTAATTAACAGGAAAAAATACACAGTAATAAGTAGGAAGGAACGAACTGAGACTTCATAATGAACATACGATCGTGGGTCATATATTACAACATTTCTTAGAGTGTTTATCCTTTCATACTAATGTTATAAACTAGCTGTCCTGGCGAATTTCGTTCCGCTTCAGATTTTTTTTTTTTAACAGTTATTGTTATTCGGGGCAATGATAAACCCGAAAAATCAAAGATCATAAAAATCAGTCCCGTTCCCGTGTTATAAATGGTGTAACTAACACGACTTTGTTTTATGTATACAGGGTGTAATCGTTAAGTGTAGCCAGGCGATTATTCTGTAAATATAGCAGATATTGGAAAACATTAAACTGATAACAAAAGTACGTTACCCAATGCGTAAAATCACATTAATAACTTTTTTAAATACATAAGTAATTTTAAAAATAATAAATTTAAACGCTCCCATACATTTAGTACCACGTTCGTTGAAAGATTAGTTCGTAAGGCCTAGTAATTTCACCATTATAAAATGATTCATGAATTGTTTTATGTTATCCATATCCACATTACCACATTGAGAAAAGATACATGATAAAACTTTGTTATAAATGTGACTGTAACATATCCAGCCCCTACTTACAGCCTCAAAGAACGTCGTACTTAATGTATGGGCGCGTTTATACTTAATATTTTTAAAATTACTACTTTTATTAAAAAAAAGTTATTAATGTGATTTTACGCATTGGGTAACGTACTTTTGATATCAGTTTAAATTCTTCCAATATCTGTTATATTTACAGAATAATCGCCTGGCTACACTTGATTACACCCTGTATAGATGTGCAAGTTTGCGAAGATGTTTGGATGTTTGTTACTTAATAACAGGGTAGCAACTAGTAACAGGATGGATTGAGATGAAATTTGGCTTACTAGTAGACCATGTCCTGGATTGAAACATACTTTGTATCCGGGTTAAGAGTTCTTTTTGGCTTTTTGTCAGTTCCCATGTCATTTCTGGCAGACAAAATGTATCAAGATATAAAATAAAACATAATAGGGTATTTGACAACAATCAAAATAAACTCATTAACTCTAACCAGCAAATTACGCTTCCAAAACAGCTCGGATAAAATCATTCAAACTTATTTTCTTGCCATCAACGATTTTACAATGACGAAAACTGAAAATAAGACACCATGTTGAGCATGACGTCACACGATAATATTTCATACTAAACTGCATACTTTCGGAGCGTTTTAACACTTCATAAAAAGAAGCTGATTTGAACTGTCATCAAGTAGCCTATTGATGCCGTGGCAGCAAGCGATGCCCCCCCCCCCCTCTTTATGTTTGTAGGGAAGAATCACCTTAACTGACAAATCATGCATTTTTTTTCAGGTATCAGTAGTGAAGGGAGCAGTGGACAAAAGTGACAATAATGACGTAAAGAAGGAATTCGAAGATATCTTCAAGGCGTTGACAGACCGGCAGTTAATAGATTCTAAACAGGTATGTATAATCAAAAATATGAATAGATAATATATTGTTTATTTTCAATATATATCTAATAATAGTACCTATATCCACATTAAGTTTTTATGTGTATTCAAAATTTGCCTTATTTTCCTGTACTTGTGTAAATAAATTAATTGCATTTGTTGGTTTGTCTATCTTCCTTGATATTAGCTATTCTCTCTCATTCGCTTAAAGGTTAGCTGGAAGAGATCCCTTACAGGGATAAGTTCGCCTTTGTATATAACGATTGATCTTTGTACTGTTTGTGTGTAATTTTATGTGCAATAAAGTGTTTACATACATACATACATATGTAATACAATCATACTTTATTGCACACCAAAAGATAAATTACAATCCAAACTTATACAAAAACAGTGGTAAACAATAGGCGGTCTTATCGCTAAAGAGCACGTCAAATGTCCCTTTTACTTCTGCTTAGGTGGATAAAACGTGTTCTATGTGTTAACTTGAGTCATAATCTACTTGTGTACCAAATTTCATGAAAATCGGCCAAATAGTTTTTACGTGACGCGTGAACAAACAAACAGATAAACAGATAGACAAAAATTACCAAAACAATTTATTAACGTTTTCCCGATGTCTGTCCCTATGTATGCTTAGATCTTTAAAACTACGCAACGGATTTTGATGCGGTTGTTTTTTAATAGATAGAGTGATTCAAGATGATGGTTTATATGTATATGTGACGGTTTTTAGTAAAACGTCCCACTTTGTCGATTCTAGTTACGGAGTTAAGGGCAGTTTAGTGAAATATGGCAAAACTTACCGAAAATCAACTTTCGATGAAAACTGATAGAACATACTGTAATAAACCTATGATTTTGATGACGACGCATAAATCTCCATTTTAAGCACCTTTTTAGGGCCTCAAAGTTTAGTGCCCAGCGACCCACTTTGTCGCATACAGAAAAAATCGTCGATATCATATTTGTACCAGTGTTTTCAATTACTTTGGTATGACGGTTATATCGAGGGTGCCTTTCAATGTTTTCATACAAGGTCTCCAGGGTCTGATGATGGAGCCGGAAGGTGGCCATAGGAACTTCGTAATAAAACGTCGGAACCCCATCGTGTTTGGGCTCATTTGTTTCGTCTTGACGAGTACTCTGAACCAAGATGATATCCAGGATCTGATGATGGAGCCAGCAGGTGTCTATGGGAACTCAGTAATGAAACGACGCAACACCATCGTGTTTGGGCTCATTTGTTTCGTCTTGACGGTACTCTGAACCGAAATGATATCCAGGGTCTGATGATGGAGCCCGAAGGTGTCTATGGGAACTACGTAAAAAAACGACGCAACCCCATCGTGTTTGGACTCATTTGTTTCGCCTTGACGAGTACTCTGAACCGAGATGATATGCAGGGTCTGATGATGAAGCCGGAAAGTGACCATAGGAACTCCGTAATAAAACGACGCAACCCCATCGTGTTTGGGCACATTTGTTTCGTCTTGACGAGTACTCTGAACCGAGTTGATATCCAGGGTCTGATGATGAAGCCGGAAGGTGGCCATAGGAACTCCGTAATAAAACGACGCAACCCCATCGTGTTTGGCGTTCCGACGTTTTATTACGCAGTTCCCATGGCCACCTGCTGGCTCCATCATCACAGCCTGGATATCATCTCGGTTCAGAGTACTCGTCAAGGCAAAACAAATGAGCCCAAACACGATGGGGTTGCGTCGTTTTTTTACGCAGTTCCCATAGATACCTTCCGGCTCCATCATCAGACCCTGATCATCATCTAAGACACATGTAAGTGGATGTGAGCTCTGCCGTTCCTATTTTTCAAAAAGATGTCTTGCCTACTTATGATGCGTAGCTAAATCAATTGTTAATCTCAATTAACGATTAACAATTACGTTATCGTTAATTGCAATTAACAATTACTTTTTATTAATTAATACCCACGTCGGCTCTACACAAAGCGCTTAGCGGCAGCGGTGCTTTTGATGTCGCCGACGAGGCGGCGCGGCGACTTTTATAAACGTTGCGATGAGTTCGATCCGTTTGCTACATCTCATAGGTTCAATACGTACACCATTTTTGGTTTGTAATTATACTGTTTTTGGTTCAGCAAATTACACCTATGTTTATAAATTATGATCAGTAATTTTTTAGCGTATGATCCACCAAACCGTCAAAGTGGGTCACTAAACTTGAGTCGAATAGAAATTTCGTTCAATTACGTTAAAAAAGTTTAAACAAGCGACGTTAGTATCAAAGACTCTTAGATTAACAATAACAAACCATTATCTCATACATAAAACTGAAAAATATACCAAACACAAACACTTTCAATGAAGAAGCACTAAAGTTTAGTAAAGCGACGAAGTGGGACGCTCCCTATATAAAATCACTAAACTTTATACACACAAAAAGTACTTATAATTTGATATTTTACATACTTTCTATGCTTGATAAGTATGTTTTTTAAGTAATCTCATGTTATATATTAAGAGACACATGTATTTTAATTTTTATGCATGGCACTCTTCAAATCATTTGTTATTAACTTTTTGACATAATAACTAAATAAAAGGATCCACAGAATTATTTCTGTCTTTTTTAGCATGAGAAACCATTTATAAATACAACTTTAATGATAAATATGCGTGCCTTATAATAGAATATAGAAATAAACCCATATTCAGGATTTACATATTTTCGTCCTGTTTTTATGTTCAAGCCTCCATAACATTCAAAATACTAAGGTTACATATATGATTTTAACTAATTTAAAATCCCTAAAGTATGCCCATTCATTTAATACCAACCACTCCATAACTTCAAAGTAGAAGTGTGTTTTCTGCCATCCCAAACTTTAACCAACGTTTTCTCAATTGTCGCTTTTTCACTTCTGCAACTTTGCAGAATTTTTAAAAAATAACTATAGGACCTAGAGACATGAATCTTTCACCAAAAGATAGCGTAGGATCTGTAGTATTAGGAACTACTCTTAACTCCATATCGACAAAGTGGGACCTTTTACTAAAAACCGTCACATATAATGGGCTAGACGACTAAAAAAAAACTGTTTAGTCCATCAGTTAGATTTAAAAAAATTTGCTTTTGTTTGACGAACAAAAAATGACGAGGATAGAGTATAGGTAAATTTTGACCTAGGAGTGACGTCACAAGCCCCCACTCCAGAAGTTTGATGATCTATACCTTTGTCGATTTTTAATATTTTGATAAACCAAAAAATACGTGTCCCATATTTTTTCATAATGTAACTGACGGACTAAATAGAATTATATAGTTTTGACTCAGTCGTCATCCCCATTCATGCATTTAGTATCAGCATTGCATTGCGGGGCGGGTCGCTCGCTAGTACATTATATTTCGATGCTAACAACCGAGATGTCTATTCCAGACTCTGGACATGCTCCTGAACGCTGAGATCACTGCCCAGAAGAAACCAGACCAGCCTGGCAGCGGTATGCCGGGAACCTTCCAAAAGAGGATGCCCTTCGGACACCGCCAGAGGAGGCGGAGCTAACTCTGAGCCTTAAGGCAAACATTCAGTAATGTAGATTTTACGTATCGTCCACCTTAGGTTCAAATTTGCGTAAGAGACATTATCAATTGACAGTCCTACGACAGTCAACGATATAGTTTTCCAATTAAAATATTGAGCGTACTTACAACCTTGTCACTTTACAATTGGGTTCACTGACACATCAAATAAGTTATTTTGTATGAAGTGTCAATACGCTAAATGGTCGAATTCAGAGCGATTCGACCGCGGCGGTTTTTTTCATTCATGCTCCAGCAAATATAGCAGCAAATGGTGGTGATCACAGTTAACCTTTATTATAAACGCTAGACGGTATCGACCTTACACATGATTTAACCGTTTCCACGCCAACGACGTATATATTGGCACCGCAGGTTGGACACAGACCGCAAAGCGGTATAAACCTTCATGCATCAGCATAAAGTTCAATTTCGGTTTTGGCACTGTTATTCAATCGCGTTTGATTTGCGACTTTTATGTGTTACGTAAGGATTTCTTCAAAGCCACGCCACTGGTAGTTCACTCAGAATCTGAAACGCTATATCGTTAAGTTGCGCTTCCACCGAATCTGTGCGAGGAAGTTAGTGGTCGGCAAGGAAATAATGCAATCAACATGTCTAGCTTCGTTTTCCAGCGTTTTTTTTTATTTCATCAGTGTCACTCAATTTTTCCGCGAAGGACTATCGAGTGACGACAACTTTTGATTAAATCATGTGTAGCCTCGATACCGTTTATAGTTTATAATAAAATGTATATTTGCCGTAACACCAAAGTATAAAGACAACCAAGGTAGTACGACTACTGGCCGTTTAGGAGCGCGCGACACGTATTTACACAAACGCACAATAGCGCGTTTGTGTGAGTGTACTCCATACTGTGGCATGGGCGCGCATGCGCAAATGCTTGCCTGTGGTGCGTCCGTACACGGTGCGCACACATGCGTGCATCCGATGTACCTTTTGTCGGAAGAAAAACTGCTGCTTATACCGTGGTAACACGAATAGGTAGATAAAACCGCTGTGGTAGAATCGAAACGCTCTGTTCTCGACTCTTTAGTGCATTTTTTCATCGCGCACCGCTCCGCTACCGGAGCATTGCGCGACACCACCGTTTTTATACTTCTGAGAAATAAATTCAGGAAGCTAATTAACAGCATTGTAATATCATAACTCGGCTTTAAGATTGGTAGTTTTTCTTAGCAGCTAATACGTTTTATTATGCCATAGCGTTTCGTAAGGGACAAAAAGTTGATATGAATATAATGTATGGCTGTACTTATAACCATACATTTTGACTCTTGAAGGACATCATGGAATGCTCCTACCTCGCATTGCGCACAATTCTGAGACCCGTTTCACGAAGCTCTACGA
Source organism: Eudemis profundana (assembly GCA_947034925.1). NCBI lineage: Eukaryota > Metazoa > Arthropoda > Insecta > Lepidoptera > Tortricidae > Eudemis > Eudemis profundana. Next base: position 15,303,956 of record OX344811.1, on the reverse strand, counting down.
CGATTTTACAAATCAAAACTACCTACCATATTGGTCACGAACAACAACCATTGGCTGAGAGTCCGACCGAAATTTCGGCCTAGTTTCGGCTGAAAAAAGGGTTTCGGCTGCCATTGAGCCGAAACTGCGGCCGTAGCCGAAACTGGATTCGAGAGGTTTCGCGCTACGATCGGACAGTCTTAATATCAAAAAGCACTAATAATTTATTTGAAATAAGAAGTGATCATATGTTATAAGTATCCATTATAGTATGTTCTTTGATAATAAAGACGTCAGTTTTTGGATTTAGGATTTTGTTTATTCCTACGAAAACATTACCTTATGTGGAAGTTTCGGTTTAATTCGGGCGAAACAAAGACCGAAGCCGAAATTCGGTTTCGGCCGTAAAAACTAGTTTACTTGTTGTTTTAGATTTGTAAAATTGTAACTTGTAGTTCCGTCGAACAGGCCATAGTTGAATACTCAGCATTGCGCTTTTATTTTACGGCTGGCAACTTTATAGAGAGTGATGGCGAATAGAGATGTGCATTTCCCGGGATTTTCCTCATGTGCAATTTGGAGAAAATTTCCACCTCTTGTATATCCCCAAAATGTCTCATTCAACTAGGGAATATACGAACAGGCCATCGCTAGGCTTGGATGAATCGATATCTAGTAAAATCTACAATACTCATTGTTTGCCATTTTGTAGTATATCATTTGTAGATAGTATCTTTAATTTATAGCTTTCACAGAATCAGTTCCAATGCATTTTATACTGGTTGTTAAAATGGAATGTGCATTTACTTTACATCTCCTGTACACTATTGGAAGTAAAAAAGTACAAAAAGAAGAGAAGCGTAAAAAATCACTTGAGTATTAATTAACATTGGTTAAAAAAACAATAAAATTGAGAAAAAATACTGAATAGTTTATTTTATTTCTATGTTTCCATGTTACAATCGTAAAATGATTAAGTTAATTCGACTAGAATTAAGTACGAACTTGATAATAAAATGTCAAATGCCAATTCACTCTTTAACTCAACTTGCTCAGAAAGTGACTTTACTTTTTAGCTAGTTTTTGTACACCAAAGAATACACTTATTTGCAAATAACTCAATTTGCAAGTAAGTGATAATAGTACAAAGAAAGGCCGAGATCGCAGATGTTTGCGGTTCGAGCTGTAAGCGAGGAACGTAAATAAGCGTTCGAGGGCTTTCTTTATTACCTCCCGTGTTGTGTACATCATTTATGTCTAATATTTTTAAAATATATTTATTTCATGTATTTTACATAAGCACTATTGTATGTATATGGCAAAGTACAGTACAGGGTTACAAAATAAAGGTACAAATGTGTACGTGTGTATGAACAAAGGCGAAACCCCTTTAAGCGGTGGAGGCCTTTAAGCGATCTTTTTCAGTTAACCTTTGAGCAGTTGAGTGATGAGACAAGAGAGGTGGTAGAAAAACTGAAAATCATGCACAAGAGGTTATAGAGGTATTTATATGTAAATAAATGCTACAAATACATACATATACTGTATGTATACACATATAAATATATATGTTTCTCTTTCATAAAACAATTCAGTTGTCTATCTAACAAATATAAAACTTTGCATAGTAGGTATATAACGCTCATTTATTTTGTAATTGATTATGGATGATACATTTTCTTAATTTATTGAAGTTCTGTTATTTAAGTTACACAACTTAGGCACTGGTACCACCGCCGGCGAGTAAGCGAGTAAAGTTGGGCGAGTAGCATTACATTGCGGATCTGGAAAGGTCGATTGATCACACTGTGCCCGGTCAGCTCGCAATGAACTGTTACTCGCCCAACTTTACTCTCTTACTCGTCGGCGGTGGGTCCAGTGCCTTATAATAAATAATAACGTAAATTAAAACAATTAACTTAATAAATTAAAAAACCTAAAACTAAATATATCTAAAAACTGATATAATAACGCTTAAATTAGTCAATTACATAACTATTAAAAATAAATTGTCCACATACAGAAAGATCACTGCGTCATATAATCTAGGGTCGATAGATTATAACGACTTAACATATCACACAACCACGACCTAATACTAACTCAAATCCAATCATGTTTCGTACGTAAGTTACGAAAAACTCAATGGAACAAGCTAGGATTTGAACCGACGCCCTCCATTTGAGAGGACGCGTACGGAAAAAACCGCTTTCTGGCCAAGTGTAGACATAAAATGATGTACACAACACGGGAGGTAATAAAGAAAGCCCTCGATCGAACATTTACGTCCCTCGCTTTCAGCTCGGGCCGCAAACTTCTGCGATTTCGGCCTTTCTTTGTATTATCACCCTAGTCGTGTAATGTACTACCTATTAATACACGCAAAATAGGCGCATGTTTGTCGTCGAGTTGCGGAAAATAAGCCTGCGTTAACCTATAACCTATAATAATATTGCTTAATAAAATAATGCTTATTGTGTTAATTAACATGGATTTCCGCAAAGTAACGCCTGATTCAATTAATTAATCTAAAATTAGATTAGATCATTAGAAAAATCGTGCGTTGTCTTTTATGCGATTTTCAGGCAAACTACCTTGAAATCGAAAACTGAGTCGTGCTATCTTTAAGAGGAAACAGGAGGGCAGTTTTTCCATACAAACGTAGTCCCCTGTTTCCTCCCTGGATAATGCCAGTAGAGCAATTATTTTTTGTCCAAAAATCTATGCCTACTATTGATATGTTCCTATGTTTTCCTTTTTACGATAAATTGATTCTCAAAAGAGATATTAACCTTCAAAAACCTAAAAAAAATGCCAGATTTTCCGCTGTGTTCACACATCCAGAAAACAAATTTGACTAGATTATTAAAAAAAAGGAAAACATACGAACATGGCCAAAGCCTTTCTTTAATGTTTAATGAAAAAATTAGTTAAATAGGTTAAGTTTTGGGAAAGAAATCAGGGGACTACGAAACGTTGTTTTCATGAAATTATAAAAGGTATTTTCGGTCCAAGCTGCAGTTGTCTCTATCGCGCTCTGCGGGTGAGAGGCGGGCAGTGCGGGATAGCGACACATTTTACAAATACCTAATTTTCAATTCTCTCGACCTTACTGTTTCCTCTTAAAACGTAGGTAATAAGGTATACTGAACAAAGTGAACTTAGTACAATATTTTTGTTTATATTTCTTGAGTGTGAACGTGAGAGGGAAAATTCCCGTTATAATTGTAATCTAAAATGAAAAAGGTAAAAGGAACGTGCAGTAACTATATAGGTGGCAGCACTAAATTGACAAAAGAGACACTATGCGGACAGTAAAGGAAACTCATCAGGCCTGAATAAAAATACTGGTTATAAATGTCAATGTTATGTACGTAAGTAAGTCGTGACCACACTAATGTTAATCGTCCATCATCGCTATATTAACGGCATTTCCCGTTGTGTAATGTGGCCCTACGAGTAGCAAGATAGAGTATAAGATTAAGATTGGCGGCAGCACCGGTCGTTGTGCACGTTCCCTATAGATGGGTACATTACACAACTAGGGTGGTAAAACAAAGAAAGGCCGAGATCGCAGATGTATGCGGCTCGAGCTGCAAGCGAGGGACGTAATAAGCGACCGAGGGCTTTTATTATCTCCCATGTTGTGTACAGCATTTTATGTCTACACTTGACCAGAAAGCGGCTTTTTCCGTACACTTTATGGCCAGGTGTGGCATAATAGTATTTTATGCAACAGTTGTATAAGAAGGTTCAAAAAATGCGAATTGCGTGAGTTGCGATACGAGCCGCGAATGCGGCGAGTATCGCAAATAGAGACGCAATGAGCGTTTTTTGACTTAATTATACAACGTTGCATACAATACTTTTTCTACGACTAGATTTTTTAAAATATAAAATACAAACAAGGCATAACCTGCAAACAAGGCAAATATTATGACGTTTGACTTACAGTATGTGTCTATGGTAAACTTTTTTTTTAATTTTAAATTGACACGCAGTGAATATGTTAATAATACTTTTTTTTATGTTGGCATCAATTAATTTAGTTCGGAAAGTTTTGTTTTTCTAAAAAGCCGTAGGAATTTAATTGTTTGTAAAGTTGGTAGTTCTGCATTTTTATCGTAAAGTTAGAATTGAGCGCTTAATCCTTGGCCTAAGTTTAACCTAGATTTAGAAGTCTGTGGCTGCTAGCAATAACGTAAAGTGACTATAACGACACTAGTGCTGTTATGGGGAATAGAGTATAGACTTCTCTGAACTCATATTATGTATGTTCTTATATTAGTGTTCGTGACCAAGTAAAAGATAAATAACAGTACAGGAGTAGAAAAAAGTATTTTTTCTACTCCTGTACTTTAATCTGTCTTTTACTTGGTCACGAACACTAATATAAGAACATACATAATATGAGTTCAGAGAAGTCTATACTCTATTCCCCATAACAGCACTAGTGTCGTTATAGTCACTTTACGTTATTGCTAGCAGCCACAGACTTCTAAATCTAGGTTAAACTTAGGTCAAGGATTAAGCGCTCAATTTTAACTTTACGGTAAAAATGCACAACTACCAACTTAACAAACGGTCCTACGGTTTTTAAGAAAAACAAAACTTTCCGAACTAAATTCATTGATGCCAACATAAAAAAAGTATTTTTAATTTAAGTATATTTTAAATAAAAAAAAAGTTTACCATAGACACATACTGTCAGTCAAACGTCATATTTGCCTTGTTTCCAGGTTATGAATAATTTTGTATTTTATAATTTAAAACCTAGTCGTAGAAAAAGTATTGTATGCAACGTTGTATAATTAAGTCAAAAAACGCTCATTGCGTCTCTATTTGCGATACTCGCCGCGTTCGCGGCTCGTATCGCAACTCACGCAATTCGCATGTTTTGAACCCACTTATACAACTGTTGCATAAAATACTATTTTAACACTGGTTACTATCTCTGTTCCGGTATTGAGCCCATAACTCCCTATGGGGTTTTAAACTGTAAAAAGCAATGTGAGCCCCCGTAACGGTCAATAGGGATATAAATATCGCAACAAAGAATGACATCAAATCAGCGTGGACCATCTCTGCTACAACCATAGGAAATAATGTGGAAAAACCTGCAGTAGAGAAACTCCCAACCGCCAGGTATATCTTCGAATAAAACTGCCGCCGCGTAATTTTTTGGGCCTTCCCTACTACGAATAAATGGTAAAACACTTTGAAATATAACCCGAAACTAACGGATAAAAGTAAATTGATTAACACATAGTGAGATAACTCTAATATATTCGTTTTAAACCAAACGTCAATAGCATACACTGACGACATTTCAATACAGGGTAGCACCCAGCAAAACATATTCACCTTCAAGTATTTTCTGGTAGTCGAGATGTTGAACACTTTTACGATATCCATGTAGAACATGATAGTAGTGGCCAGCAACCAATGGGTCATTATGGTTCTGTTGATCAATGTCATTAACACTGCTACGTTGGTGGGGTGCTCGAGGCGATAGTGAAAATGGAATCCTAATATATAGACATCAGAGACGAAAGCGACGTTTAAAAACACATAATGCTGCATTCGCCTCCATTTTGGTAATAAACACCAGGATACCACTCCGAAACTGAGGGTGATGATTGATAGGAATACATTGAAGATGACAACGATTGTGATAACTAATCGGAAGCCTGGATATAGCTCCGTAAATGTCTTTGATACATTTCCATCGAATAGAGTCCCAAATAAAGGCACCTGGTTCGTTAATGATGAGTTCTCCATGTGTTTTCCAAGTCCACGTCTTGACGCTTAAAAATCGCACTATACGAGTATATTTTATAGATAATTCCAACTTCGTTTGTTTGAAGTGATTTTATATGTACTCTTCCTGGCCCAATTTTTTTATAGACTTCACACAAGAAACGGATTTTTAATCGATTTAAATTTTCGTGTATAACATTGTTCGTATCGTGCCTTCAAAGGTACTGAAATGTCCTTGTTTTATTACCCGGGAAGTTATTTTTAAATACGTCACCTGTAATATTTTCCTCCTAAAACACTGCGTGATGCTAATTATAATTAATTTACCTACAGTTACGCATTATTCTATTGCGGTTAACGTCTAAATTTGGTAAGCTATTGTACCTACATATTTTTATTTAAAGCAAAAAATTCAAGGTTTTTCTGTCAAATGGTAGGTTGATAAAAAACATAAATTTTCCATTTCATTTGGTGGTATTTGAACAATTAATTATACCATTAAATATTATCTATCAGATTTGAAAATCTGATAATAATATTAAAGGCAACTCAAGTTGGTCTAAGTGCAAAGTAGGTCCTGCCACTTCTTTTTAGCACGCGCGGCACACACACTATCTCTCCGTCCGCCGAATCTTTTGAACCAATTCAATAATCTTTTTTGATTGGCTCGGACGAGTAAGTACTTACTGTCGACAACAAATGTAATGCGTGTGCGTGTGGATTGACCCTTCTGAAAAAAAAAACAAAATGCTGTTCATTTAGTAAAAGTTCTAAAACAATTGTAAAACTAATCACTGTATTTGTAAAAAGATAAATCAAAAGATACAACCTTTAACGTGCGCCCACTCAGTTCTCACAAACTACCAACAAAATCAGGGAATGTATTCATTTAACATATAATATTTGTCGTATCGTGATAAAATAACAACGTTACATTAGCCAAAAATATCTGATTATTGGCTTGGATAAAGTCGCAGAGAGGGCGCTAGTTATGACTGACCATCAAGTATTAGATCCTTTTTGAGTAATGCAGCCTGCAGGCAGTTTAGATTAAAAGGAGGAAATATGACGTTGACGGATGAATTGTCAGTCTTCTTTGGAAAATGTAAGCGATTGTGCTCATCTCTGGGAAATTATCGTGTAACTTCGTTTATTATCAATGCGACATTTAGATTGTGTAAAGAAAAACATGAAGAGCAATACACCAGTAAGTACTCAAACTGGTGCGGATACTGGGTTATTGGATAATTATTGAACCATACCACTAAGGTGACCAAAGGTGACCCGGAACCCAAAGGTAATGATTTTAGGCCTTCCTCGTCATCAGAAGTGGGATACGGAGCTACTTGCCCCACAAGAATTTGAAGATTTGGTATGTCATAATTTTCATGTAATCTTAGATGCTACGAATACGAATAGGAAAAGCACTACGTATTATAGTTTATGGGCACGGAGAACGCAGGCAAGGGTAGCATGACAGACTAACCCAGCAACGTAGCAAATGTAGAGTAAACGCACCTATGGGAGCCATGTTGTAATTCAATGAGCAATGTCAACATCGACTAATAATAAAATACATAAAAATTGGTTTGTAAATAAAAAACATGTATTTGCTTTTGGTTTTATTTGTCACAAATTTTTGCTTGTCTGTAATAATGTCTGAGTTTTACTTAGATTACTCTTAATTCTAACATATCATAATCTCCTTCATAATAATAAGATACTTATACCACTACTTACTTTACAATCACTTGACGTAAGCACTAAAATACTGGAAATTCTATGATATTCGCTGGGTGCGCGATGACAGTGCCAACTAGCGGTTACAAATAAGGCGGACTTTTTTTTCTTTTTTTCTGTTTTGTGGCTTTTGCTGCAAGGCACTTTGCCAACTTAAAACGTAAATTTCGCTAGTAAAAAGTGACTGCTGGTCTGCCGAAAGTTCCTTTTTTGGCCATGACGCGCGCTGCGATCGTTTCGTGGTTCCCCCACCTTATACTTCGCACCCAGCGAATAATTAAGAAATCAAATAGAGGTAGGTACAACACATCATAATATCAATCTGGAGATGTCTACTGCTGAATATACATCTCCTCCTATTCAAATAGAACACAATTCACAGAAATGTTCCTCGTCAGCTCGTCGTTGCCGCTAAAATACACCTGACAAAAATACCTATATCTCAAGCTTTATGTTTTACGGCCCTTTATGCACGAGTGTCAATTGCTTTTTGCAAACGCAAGAACTCAGCAAGTGCAAGTACACTAAAAAAAATTGGATGTTTAGCAGTTTAAATATCTTCTTCAAGGACCTTAAAATAAATAGAAGTGGCCCCGCTAACAGATAACTGAGGCACATCTAGTAAGCCGGCCGCTTTGTACTTACGAGTTACGCGCACAGATCAACCAGCCATCGTAGCCTACTACGCTACGAGCAGGACGTACTGTACACATCAACCAACGCAACCGGCTTACTATAAGAAGCTTATAGAAGTGCTTCAACTATGTGCTAGCGAGGTTACGTCTGCCTCTTAATTTATTCGTACTCGTATTGGTTCGTTCGTAGTTCAGTTCAGTAGTACAGTCGCGTCGTGTAAAATGATGTCAAACATTTTACTTTTTTCATAGACACTTCATTCATACTATCTGAGTATTTTGACACTTTTGAAAAATAGTAACTGATTTGATCTGTTAGGAATACCTACCCTATTTTATACTAGGCTACTTGATGACAGTTCAAATCAGCGTATTTTTATGAAGTGTCAAAATGCTCCGAAAATATGCAGTTCAGTATGAAATACTAACTTGTGACGTCATGCTCAACTTGGTGCCTTATTTTTAGCGTTCGTCATTGTAAAATCGTTGGTGGCACGAAAATAAGTTTGAATTATTTTATCCGGGCTGTTTTGGAAGCGTACCTAATTTTCTGGTTAGAGTTAATTCATTTATTTTGATTGTTGTCAAATAGTTACCCTTATGTTAATCTGCTGTACACTGATAGTCCTTAAGTGTACAACAATAACGAAACGTCTCATGTATTATATGTGCGTTTTGACCAATATTCGGCCCACAACTTCCTATGCTGCTTAAAGACACAAGAAACCACTAGGCCTCCGCTAACGGCCAATAGACTTGATAATAACAGACTAAAATATGCAATCAAATCAGCATGGATCACCTCTAATAACATAGTAGGGAATATTGAAGTAAGACCAGAACAAATAAAGCCTAAAGTACCCAGAAACATTTTTGCACATATTTCCCGACCCGTCGCTTTACCCACTTTCATAAGTAAGTTGTAAAGCACTATAAAGTATAACGCAAAACTAACGAATAATAGTGCAGTATTTATCACGTAGTGGAAATACAATAAGATACTCGTTTTAAAGAAGCAGTCGATAGCATACACTAAACACATTTCAATGCAAGGGGAAATCCAACCGAAAATGTTCATTTTTAAGTATTTTCGGCTTGTTGTGATGTTGAACACTTTAACGATGTCCATATAAAACACAACAGTACCTATCAATGCCCAACGGGTCAAAATAGTTCTGGTGATCACAGGCACGAGTATGGTAGCAGCGATAGGGTTCTCGTGATGCAAATGGTAATAGAATCCTATCATACAGACATCACTGGCTAAAGTAACGTTTAGGCCCACATAATGAATGATTTTCCTCCATTTTGGTAATATGATCCAGGATACTAATCCAAAGGCGAGGTTAAAGACGGAGAGTGATAAATTGAAGATCAACACAGCCTTACATATTAAGTAAAAGTCTGGATGCAAGTTTATAAACGACTGTGCTATTTCTCCATCATATAGAGTTCCGAATGTTTTTGGCACTGAGATGTTCATGCTGCTTCAGTCACTCTTGTTCGCACTTATAAATGGTTCTAGAGTTAGTTAAGTTTTAGTTATTTTCTTGATGTTTCATTTATTTTAGTTTGAAATCGTTGGATTATTTTATTTACCTAAAACGAGGCCGAAGGCGAAGTTCTGCGTAGGGCCGAATGCCCGAAGCTTGCCAGATCGTCCCAAGCATCCGCTAAATACTCAAGTCTCTTAGCTCACTGTCGTTAAAATAGTTGGATTATTACTCGTAGTTTCCTTTGTTTCACTTTATTAGTCAAATACGATCACTTATAAAAACGAATCCTTTGTTTTTAAATTCTCTAGCATAGTTATTCAATCACTATTTAAGTATCAGTAGATTTTTGGAAGCGGTAGGTAGTGTAAGTCGTCCAGTTTAATTACCCGTGTACGTTGAAAACATGACTGACTTGACGTAAGACTGATAATATTAACACTAAAATTGAAGTCCTTTGCGCCTTCATTAAATTATGTGTTAAAATTATGGACGGTGACGTAATCTTTGTTAACACCCATGTACGCAATTATGTTCGGTGAATTTCAGAATAAATCAAAACAAAATACTGACACATTGAGTGACTAGGTAATTAAATAGTATCCAAAGGTCAGAAAGAGATTTTTTTTATTATTTATTAAATGGTTTAATTAGCTTACCGTGTTTGTGTCAAGTTTTTTTGTTTGGGTCAAATCTTGTGACAGCTTTTTCAACTACTTCTGCTAAACGGATTCATATGAAACTTTGTACACTCATTCAGCTTCTGTGACAATACAACATTTTGATAAATTCAAGGTGGTCTGATAATGGAGTTAGGAGCTCTTCGACCACTGCTAGTAAACTTTTGGAATTTGGTCCCATTTAGTTGGTATTGACGAGCCCTATACGTGAAACTTTGTGACAAAGGTCTGATGATGGAGTCAGGGTATAAAGAGCAGATATTTTCCAACCGTTTATAGTACCTAACCTCTTCAAGCTTGGTCTCATTTGGTTGGTATTGGAGAGCCCGTTACGTTAAAGTTGTTGGCGAGGGTCTGATGATGGAGTCAGGAGGTGAAGAGTGGAACTCTTCAATCGTTACCAGTAACTCCTTCGAGTGTGGGCTCATTCGCTTGGTATTACTTGGCTTGGTTATACATAGCGACGAAGGTCTGATGATGGAGTCAGGGGCTGGAAAGTGGAACTCTTGAACCGTTACTAGTAACCCCTTCGACTTTGGCCTCATTTGGTTGGCATTGACGAGCCCTATACGTTGAACTTGGTGACTTAGCCTTACTTAACCCCGATGAGTTTGGTCCAATTTGGTTTGTATTGACAAGGGCCTGATAACGGACTGAAACGACGGTCAGTCGAAATATTGAACTATTACTAGCAACCCCAAATTATAGGTGCATATCGACACAGTGTCGCAAGGTGAGCCCATTCAGACATTTACAAACCCCCAAATGCCTTTAGCTCGTCTGAGTTAAAGACACTTACGGGCCTACGGCCCTTATGCTTGCGTAGATGGGAGCCACGCTGGGACAATCTGCGCAGTTGGCGCTACGCGGAAGGTCACCCTTCTGTTCCGGAGTATATTTAACACTCACTCAAAGACTGTGACGCTCGGGAGAGTTAATGAAACTCGATGGTTGAACTTAAATCGAAATGGGTCCGCCCGAACTAAATTGGACAAAGTTAAGGCAAAATAACTGAAGGCTGGAATTTTGCTGACCGCCCAAAACAAAACTGTCGTTCGGGTCCGACCATCGGACGGAACGCACCAGATCCGCCCGTCTCTCTATCGCATAACGTGTGCTAACGCGTATTCTTTCTAGTCGCTGGCTAATGCCCTCTCGCGGGGGCCTTAAGGCTGCGCCCCGAAATCGTGGAGTGAGCTGTTCCTGACGAGTGTTCCACTCAAGTGTTGTATTCTTTTCCCCATGCCTGAGTCAAATTAATGATACAAAGTTGTTTGCTAAATAAGACAAGTAAGGATGGAATGACATTAGTTATCTAGTTAGCATACCTAAATTAAACACGGAGTGCAGATTGAAAGCCTTTTCACCGTAACGATACATAATCGACCTTATCCTACTATAGTTAAAGATTGTATTTACTTTGAGCTAAAGGTAAACTTGCAAATGATTAGGTTATCTTCTGGCTTTGCGTGCTCACTGGCCATTACGAGTTGAATAATATACGTCTAGTTAAGAAGCTTGAGCTACTAGCGACGGGCGGTTAAGTCTTTCTTGTGATGATTTCAGGAATGGGAGAAGTGAGGAAGTGAAGTGGTTTATCGTAAGTGCCAGACATATTAAGGTGTATAAGGGGCTATTCATTTATTACGTAAGACGATTTTTGCCAGTTTTTGACCCCCCTCCCCCCCTCATGTAAGATAAAATAAGACATGGTTGACCCCCCTCCCCCCCTAAGTCGTCTTACGTAATAAATGAATAGCCCCTAATTGCTTTATACTTGGAGACAACTCACTTCCATAGTTTAAAGACGTTCAGTAGGCCAACGCTTTTACTATAAAGTAACATAGTCGTTTAAGTCAGTAATTGCGCTTGTAATGCATACTTTGAAAGCGATGTACGTTTTTTTGAGTTAAGTATACGAGCTGAATAGCTACGTAGGAAAGTGGTCATCAATGGTTATATGCAGCACTAGAGGAGCTACTCGTAGTCCACTTTTGTGAGCCCTGTTTACTCGGTTTTTGAAGAACTCCCATGTTATAGCGCAGCGGGAACATCTCAGGAGGGAGCTCGTTCCAGAGCCTACCCGTTCGCGTCAGAAACGCCCGTGACGCCCGTTTGTTTTTTGGGTTGGTATATATGTCCTGAGTTAAAAGAACAGCTATGAATACGTAGAAACTCTACTGTGCTGGCTCGGTAACCTTGAGAGGACGGGGGGACGATTGTGCTGTGGAGAGAGCGTATGTGGGGCGACCGAGTGGTAAACGTCCGGTTGGTCCTCCCAGATACCGCTGGAGCGACGAAGTCTACATAGACTTATCTGCCCTCAAAACACCAAACTGATGTTAATTGACGCAAAATAGGGTATAGCGTTCTCTTGTGTCAGAGGCCAAGATCCTGCTTGGGTCACTGAGCCAATGAAATAGTAGTATGGATTTCAATTCGGGCTCTGTCTACCGAGTCTCACGTCACCCGCGATTTCTCTATATATTCGGGTCCGTCGACCTACTGTATGTTCTTTAGACTGTATAACTTCTATCTACCTATCTGCACTGATAACGAGTGATGAATGAGCTGGGAGTTTCACTGTTTTGCCTTTGACATAGCTGGACTGAAGATGTCTTAGTTAGTTTACCTACTTTCATTCAGTAGGCTTATGATGCTACTCTTTGTCGAGCGATAAATAAATGATAAAAGCATCCGCCACGTTCTGACAAATAGTGTGTGAGGGTGACGGATGCTTTATCATTTATTTATCGCGCGACAAAGCTAAGCATCATAAGCCTACAGCAGGCTAATGACACTACGCTTTGTCGCGCGATAAATAAATGATAAAGCATCGATCACTCTCACACACTTTTTGTCGGAACGTGACGGATGCTTTATCATTTATTTATCGCGCGACAAAGCGTAGCATCATACACCGACAGGACAAATAAGAGACTTAGCCTCGTCTTGCCCAATGTTCTCAATTAAGAACAAATTAGATTTGATAGTTCCTGCCCAAGCTTTTTTATTTATACTTCCGAATTCTGCCCAGTGTTCTCAATTAATCACATATTCAAATTTGCCGCACAGCGGGCAAATGTTTCGCACTTTGCGATTTTTATTTACTTGTTTCTGATTGGTTGGAGTATTAGCCAATACTTAATCAAGTCCTTGTGGTGAACTTCCGCGGACTCGCCGATCAGTGTCACGCCACGTGTCAAGGATGGTGCAATTTCGCTGGAGAGGTAACTTCCATCCCTCTTTACCTTTATAATCAACCGTGCGTTTTTACTGAGTACCATATAGATGTAAAGCCATATAGCTCTAATATGTCACAATAGCTTTATTTTTGGAAAAGTTTTTATTTTAGATTTTTCAAGGTAACTCATCGAAAAGTGTGATTTATTGAGAACATTGGGCAGAACTGACTACCAATACCGCTTAACTCAAGTTCTATCTATGAAACAGTTAGACATGTCAGAGATGGATGTGGTCGCAGATTTCACGGTCAACATGGTAGTAGACGAGGTGGTGGCAGAGAGGTAGTTAAAGTAGAGACTTACAAGCTGGATCAACCAGAGGCTCTTTGCCATTGCAGTCGTCACCAGTTCCAATTCCTGCGTGGCGTGATGACTCATTTGCACCTAACTTGCCAGAACAGGTATCAGTCCCTAATTTGTTGCCCGACCACACTGAACGTCGGTCAATTCTGAACTACTTTACTGAACATTTAAACGATGATATTTTGACTGTATGTGTAGAAAAAACTAACCAGACTGTGGTGCAAAAAACAGGAAATAGCATAGATCTGAACTGTGTGTAATTGAAAAGGTGCAATGGGATAACATTAATCATGGCCACTGTGGACTATCATGTTCTGTATATGTATTATTTTCCACGATAAAAATCAATTAAAATCCAGGCTCTTTAATTTATTTTCCTTTTATTGTTCAATAAATACTATATTTTAATTATGAAGTTCATGCCCAATGTTCTTAATAAATGCCAAATCAAAGATAATAAATTTACTAAAATCTGCCCAATGTTCTTAATAAAGAACATAAGATATCGTCGAAATATCTAGCTCAGTCTATTTAATATCTAACCCCTATAACCTAAAAAATAACATAAAAAATCCTACTTACTTTTTACACACAAATTTCAGCAAATAATGCCTTGGGCAGAACCCATCAAAATTAACTTGTGCTTAATTAAGAACATTGGGCAGAAACTGGAAGTCTATTTAAATATGTTTGGGCAGGACGAGGTTAGACTAACAGCACGGTTTATATTTCAATAATTTGAATGTTAGTGAGATTTGGTTGTCACCCGACGACATGCACTCTGCACTCGTACCTTCGGTATTCGGTATGTGCTTAGAGCTTTCCATTTTTATACTTAACAGATGCGCATCGTTATTTACATTTAGCATACGAGTATCGACAGAAAACGTTTAACAATCGAAAATTAACCTTCTTAGCGTCATTTAAAGTTTATATTTGCATACGTGAGGTTGCGAAAGTAAGTTGTTAGGTACAACTTTTCTACTATACTTGTAAAACGACTTAACTCACACGTATTTTTCATTAATAAACGGCATTTTGTGAGCAGGACAGTATACCACACGAATCATTTTAATAGGAATAGGGAGATAGGGTAGACCAGGTATGAAAGTAACACGGGATGAACGTAACAAATCAGTTTTTGAAAAAGTATGCTAGCTACAATATTATGATGTTCCACGGGTATGCTCCATTTCGAACCCACCCTTCACTCAGCTGAGCTCAAGGCCCTGTGAAATCAGGTTCTGGAAATAACGAGTCAGTGCCGAAAAAATAGCCCTAAATTATGATTTAGCCGTTTTTTTCTTCAATTGTAATTATTTCTCTGATTACAAATTTAAGCTGGTGTTTTATTGGTGAATTAAATGTCATAACTATTCATCTTTCTGTTTTAGTATGCGAATGGTTACTTTATAACGGTTTATTTAATAAATAGGCATGTGTCTGTCATATTCGGGAAATTTTATAAGTCGGGATGAAAGTAACAACTTGTTACATTTATCCCTTTTTTATTTGCTCCTTTTTCTCCAAATCTCTAATAACAGCTGCAGGTAACGTGATGTCTAAAGATAGCTGAAAGACCGGTCTATCATGTGTATTTATTAGATTTGAAATTCGAAAAGGTATGTGAGATAATTCGAAAAAATTGAAAAATGTTACGTTCATCCCTGGTCTCCCCTATGAATAGATAATAATATTCCGCTGAAATATTTAAAAGTACGAAGATTAACTGAAGCAAGGTTTTCAAATTAAAATGCCTTGTTTCATTTTTTTACTGTAATGGGATCTGATGGGATGAGAGCCACAAATGAATTCTTTAGAAATAGTGAAAAGATAATTGCGCTGTCATAGATTTATTTGGTTACCTAGAGGTTATTTATAGACACCCAATCCCGATATTTTTTAAAATATCGGGATTGGGTGTCTATAAATAAAATACGTTCGTTGTTTTTCTAGTAAATATTATTTCTTCTAACTTCGTGCCAATTTGTAATCTGAAAAATTAATGGATCACCCTCAAAGACCGAAAAGCCATTAGAGCTGGGTCGTTGGTTACACGCTTTCGTTGAAAATAACCGTAACAGTTTATTTTTGACAAGTAACAGTTTCGAAAAACAGTTACCTACTTAAAAAAAACCGGCCAAGTGCGAGTCGGACTCGCGCACCGAGGGTTCCGTACAAACTCATAAGTAGATACATGAATACTATTGAATAGTTCAAGAAAAACTATATGGCGATTAGTAAAGTTTAGTAGGAGCAAATAAGTATGTGTTAAGATTTTTGCAAATTTCTCAAAAACGGTGCAAGTTAGGAAAACCGTTATATTTTTCCTGTAATATATAGGACGACATTAATAATTGGTAATTATTACAGATTTTTCTGTTCAGTAACTTCGAAAATAATAGGGGGGAATGGTATTTTTTTTAACGTTTTTCACCATAAATCAAAAACTCCTTATTTAAAAAAAATACAATAATATTGTAATCTAAAAACCAAGTCCTTTCATTTGATACTCTACTCGATATAATAGCCCTACTTTCAATTTTCAAAGTCTCATTACGGACCCCTTTAAAAAAAAAGCGGGTTAGCGGTTCCAAATTTCAAGTCGATAAATTTCAGTAGATCCTGAGATATCTTGCTGTGACAGACGGACAGACAGAGTCGCACCATAAGGGTTCCTTTTTTACCATTTTGGTACGGAACCCTAAAAACTGTTTATTTTACTACGGCTTCGTTTCGTTCCTAACGAACCGACAGTTTCGTTAATAAGTATAACGCATTAGATATAAAAAAAAACGTTCGCTGTAATAATCTGTTTTTGGAGAAAACTTAGTCTGTGATATTATTACATGGAATACCTAGTAGTTTTAAAGTAACTGTTTTTGTGTTAGGCAAAAAACTGTTGGTCCGTTTTTTCAAAAGAAACTGTTTCTCAAAACTGTTTCGAAAAATAACGCCCAGCTCTAAAGGCCATTGACAAAGTAAACATTAATTTGTTAAAGTAATTTTTGTTTGTTCTTTTTACAAATCTGTTAGCAAGAAATATTTAAGAAAATGGAGGCAAATGCAGGTAAAGCAAACACTCCGCATTTCTGTTTTCAGATGGAGAATAAAATATTAAATCGCTACTTTGTAGCTTGAATAAGAATTTCGACGGTAGTAGAAATTCTTTTTCTAGAGCGAATTCACTTAGCTTTGTACCTGACGAACAATACTCATTATCTGCATTGTTAACTGTGGCCACAACTTCGACTTCGAGATGTAAGGCATTATGTGCACATAATTTTTACACTAAATTAGTCTTTAAGTCGAGCAAAATAAGGTTTACTCTTAAACAAAGAGAACACAGATGTTGGTCACTTCGTAAGTGAAAGAGCAGTGAAGTACGTATCGATGCTTAGAAAGACGAACGATGTATTCTCTTTGTTTAAGTGTAAACCTTAATTCGTTTGACTTAAAGACTAATTTAGTGTAAAAGCTATTTGCACTTATAATGCCTTACATTTCGAAGTGGTAGTGGTGGCCACAGTTAACAATGCAGACAATGAGTATTGTTCGTCAGGTACACAGCTAAGTGAATTCGCTCTAGAAAAAGAATTTCTACTTACAATTTATTCCGTTTACTTTTTAACTGCCTTCAAAAAAGGAGGTTCTCAGTTAGTTGGATTTTTATGTATGTTCCTCGATTATCCGAAAACGGCTGGACGGATTTGGAAAGTTCCTTTTTGTTAGAACGAGAGTTTAGTTTGAAATAAGCACTATTTTCATACAAAATCCTCGCCAGCTCTTATGAATCAACCTGTATACCAGTCACATTGTGACCAGGATCTGATGAAACCTTGGTGAAACCGAGTGCTTCAAATGTTATAGGAATTTGGGTATAGCAATCTAGGTATTTTTAGAGTAACTCTTGCGTAATCGGTTATTTGATGACATATCAAATCAGCTTCTTTTTATGAAGTGTGAAGACGCTCGAAAATATGCAGTCTAGTATAAAATACTGACTTGTGACGTCATGCTCAAAATGGTGCCAAATTTTTTGTTTTTGTCATTTTAAAATCGTCGGTGGCACGACAATTAGTGTACCTAAATAATTGATTTTATTCGAGTCGTTTTGGAAACAGTTTGATGGTTAGCATGAATTTATTTATTTTGATTGCTGTCCAATTGAATAAGTAGATCTCTTTGAAGTCAGTAATTTAAAACAAAGAAAATATTCATGTTGCGTTGAGTTATAACCTCCTAGCTTTTGGCCGCGACTCGGCCCGCGTGGACTCGTTAATCGCGTTTAGGGATGTTTGCTATTCGATTTCCATAGGCGTAGTAATTATTTTATTGGAGGCGGCGTTAGGCGTAGGCGACGCGGCCCACCGCTCACCGTCTACGGCCTCGCGGTTCAAGGACCTCGCACCTCGAAGGCTCAACGAAAAAAAACATTAAAAACTTCGTTGACGTTTTCATGCGCCATCAGAAGGCCTCGGGCAACGTCTCTAGCCCACATCGAATTTGGGTCTTGCTCCGCCACTGTTCACACTCTTCTAAGATAAAATAATAAAAGTATCAGAGAAAAGTTTGGTACGACCGTTCCTTTGTTTTGCTCGACTTGGCGGGTGCACTGCCGTGCCCCCAGGTTCTATTTATCTCCATTTCCAGATCTCAAACTATCTTTTTTTTTGTTAATGGTGAATCTGCTATCAGTTTTCAGACTATTGTTGTTGTAGGTCTTGTGGAGTATGCCTTCCAGTGATGGCAATCACTCACCTGCTATTACTGAGCGCCAGAAACGACCGTGTAGTTCTTATATATTATGCCTTTTGAGGCGCTTTTGGTAGTCCAGTGAGGTTAGTTGGCGGACTTAGACGTGCTTGTCGAACTGTCTGCATACCAAATTTTATCACAATCGGTCCATCGGTTTAATCGTGAAAAGCTAACAGACAGTGTTACTTTCGCATATCTGTATGGATGGTATATATGGATAATTAATTATGTTAGTTGAAACGGTTCATAAAACGAAAAACACCAAAGACCAACTACTAAACCAATACAGACTAGTTGTTTCCAAGCTAATCAATTTAATTAAACACCGCATAAATTTTGTAAACTGCTTGCACGACATTCGCAAATGTCTCCCTATTCATAGTAGCGAAGCCAGCAGCAGTTAGGTACAGAGGGCGCTGCGATAGACACAGGATCAGTATCACGGCTCTAGCCTGTTTAGCTTCCATCATCTCCCACCCACAAGAATATATAGCCTGCGACATATCAGACGCCGCCGATATCATCAGCTCCCCGCCAAAGCAGTAAATCGTCAACGGCATTATTCCGGTAACTCCAGTCAAAATAGTGTTGCTAAAATCCCAGTAATACATCGTCTGTAGCGTCGTCACTAATACGATTATCATCATAAGGAACTGCGCTCCGAAAACAGCTTGATACAACTCCCGTATTTTCCCGTGGAACTTGATTAGAAACTGGTGGTGCTTGATGCAAAACGCCAGCTTTTTATCGATGAGTTTTTTCATATCTTCGGGGTTTTCTGTGTTCCGATTGGTCAGCTCGTAGACGTCGTTAAAGGTTTCTGTGATAGCGTAGAAATGTCCGAGCTCGTGGGCGACTAGGGTTACGAAGAGCACGATGTAGACCGTTTGGTTGACGGCTGAGAATGCCGTGGCCAGGCAAGTTATAACGAAAGTCGCCTCGTAGAACGGGGTCTCGTATTTCGGGGAAAGCCCTGGGGAGAGAAATAGACGTATTAGTTGCATCAGATTGTAGAAATTGCATCAGATAGAAGATGTATGACTTATAAAACCGCTGTGTTATTTGTCTGTTTGAGGGTAGCGGTTATATGTGAGTTGTGCTGTGACCTTAAAGGTCTGGGATACCATTGTCCCGTGAATTGGTTTGTAAATAAAAAACATGTATTTGCTTTTGGTTTTATTTGCCTCTAATTATAATGCAATAGTATCTTAGTTTTACTTAGATTAGTCTTAATTCTAACTAATCATAATGTCCTTCATAATCATAAGATAACTTATATGATTACCTTATTTATTTTACAATCACTTGACGTAAGCACCAAAATACTAGAAATTCTATGATGTAATTAAGAAATCGAATACAACACATCATAATATCAATCTGGAGATGGCTAGGTACTGCTGAATATAGATCTCCTCCAATTCAAATAGAACACAATTCACGCACATGTCCATGTATCTTTGCCGCTAAAATACACATGACCAAAGTATACCTATCTCAAATGGCTATGGCTTTATTTTTTATAGTCCTCTTTTATTCACAAATTAATTGTTTTTTGTAGCGCAAGAATTCAGCAAGTGCAAGTACACTCAAACAATTGTAAGTTTAGTAGTTTAAACATCTTCTTCAAGGACCTAAACATAAAATAGTCGGACGTAGCCTCGCCGCGCTAACAGATAACTGAGGCACATCTAGTAAGCCGGCTGCTTTGGACGTACGAGTGACGCGCACACATCAACCAGCGTAGTAGCCTACAACGAGTAGCACATAACGTACACATCAACCAGCGCTAAGCACCCGGCTTACTAGAGGTGCTTCAGTTATCTGTTAGCGAGGCTACGTCTGGCTATTTATTTTAAGTATCTACTTAATTCGTTCGTATTGGTTCGTTCATGGTTCATCATCAGTCGCGTTGCGTAAAATTATGTCATTTTACTTGTTTTCTTTTTCACAAAAAGTAACTTTGATGTGTCAGGAATAACCTATTTTCAAATTATGTTAACCTGCTGACATTCAAATTCCTTAAGTGTACAACAATAATGAAGTGTCACATGTATTTATGTTCGTTTTGACCAATATTCAGCCCACAAGTTTCTATGCTGCTTAAACAAACAATAAGCCACTAGACCCCCACTAACGGCCAATAAACTTGATAATAACGTACTACAATATGCAAACAAATCAGCGTGAATTATCTCCAATAACATGGTAGGGAATATTGAAGTCATACCAGAAGAAATAAAGCCTAAAGTAGCCATAAAATATTTTGCACATATTTCCCGACCCGTCGCTTTACCAGACCCTACATTTATAAGTAAGTTGTAAAGCACTATGAAATATAACGCAAAACCAATTAATAAAAGTGCGGTATTTATCACGTAGTGGAAATACAGTAAAAAATACGTTTTAAAGAAGCAGTCGATAGCATACACTAAACACATTTCAATGCAAGGGGAAATCCAACCGAAAATGTTCATTTTTAAGTATTTTCGGCTTGTTGTGATGTTGAACACTTTAACGATGTCCATATAAAACACAACAGTACCTATCAATGCCCAACGGGTCAAAATAGTTCTGGCGATCACAGGCACGAGTATGGTAGCAGCGATAGGGTTCTCGTGATGCAAATGGTAATAGAATCCTATCATACAGACATCACTGGCTAAAGTAACGTTTAGGCCCACATAATGAATGATTTTCCTCCATTTTGGTAATATGATCCAGGATACTAATCCAAAGGCGAGGTTAAACACGGAGAGTGATAAATTGAAGATCAACACAGCCTTACATATTAAGTAAAAGTTTGGATGCAACTTTATAAACGATTGTGCTATTTCTCCATCATATAGAGTTCCGAATGTTTTTGGCACTGAGATGTTCATGCTGCTTCAGTCACTCTTGTTGGCACTTATAAATTGCTTTAGAGTTAGTGAAAATGTATGTGCTTCTTGATGTTTCATTCATTTCAGTTTATTTAGATTTCTGCCATTAGAGTTCCGCGTAGGAGCGAATGCCCGAAGTGTCCTAAATCGTTCCAAGCATCCACCCAAGTGGCTTTTAGTGCACTGTCGTTAAAATCGTTGGATTATTATAGTTTCCTTTGTTTTCACTTCATTAGTTAAATACAGTAAAATGTAAAAACGAACGCCTACTTTTTAAATTCTCTTGCACAGTTTTTCGATCACTATTCAACTATAAGGAAATAGATTTTTAGTAAGCAGTTGTGTAAGTTTCCCAATTTAATTGTCCATGTGGGTTGAAATCGTGACTGACTTGACGTAAGACTTATATATTAATACTGAAATTTAATTAATCTGCGCTGTTATTAAATGGTGCATCAAAACACTGGATGGTGACGTAATATATTAAATAGCTATATACTCCATTACGTTTCGTGAAATTCAGAATAAATCAAAGCGAAATACTGTCTCATTAAGTGACTAATTGAATGGTTAAGTTCAGAAGGATATCCTTTTCCATTTTTTTTGTAAAAAGCTTTCAGAATTAAGAGTGAAATTCTCTTAATTAATATAATTAGATTTTTTTTAACGTAACACGAAATCCAGTGTAAATAGATACCGTTGTAAATATTATTAAATGTCAGGAAAACCAAATATCATAATAAATTTTCCTGTTAGTCATAATATCTCCAATTAGTCGAAGTGGAACATGTGACTAATCATGTATAATTCCGGTACTTACTAGAAATTGCACTGAATGCAGTTTAAACTTACAAGACCAAGCCAGCGAAGCGTCTTAGTTTCAGCTTGGGCAAAAATGCTTTCGTATGTCTGTCCGGCTTTCCGGCTGTTCTTTTCTACAGGTCGCATTCTCAACCGATTCTCGTGACTTGTGACCAGGTTCAATGATTAGTATATATTTTTTTGGTCGATTCAGTTTTTAGGTTTTTTTTTAATGGTGGAGCCATGAAAATTGGATAACCAGACTAAATATTTGTTTTTTAATGATGGCAGCACCATTACATCTGCTGGGTGCATTTTCTGTGGGAACCTTTTATCTATCTTCTTGTCAACACAACTCTACGTTTAAATCAAACCAGTAGAATCGCCAAGGCACGGCCTTTTCGAATCTTATAAGATATTCTGTTTGATCTCTGGTTTTCCTAGCGAACACGGAATTGGAAACCGCTTTGAATAATTTACTACACTGTTAAAAATATTGAAAACTTTTCGGATTCTTTACAAATACTGTTTCGCTATCGATTACTCTCGAGAAATCATCTATTGCTTAAACTTTAGTTCCAATTCCAAAGTAAAGAGAATTGGAATGACGATGCTTAGTTTTAATGACTTAACTATTGTAGGTATGTTAAATCGGCTTCAAAAATAAATACCTACCATAGGTACATTATTATTCTTGGGTGAGTTGTTTGATCCATAAGTAGTCTCGGTTACAATATGAATTTAATTTACGGATTAGAGCTTTTATCATAGTGTTTCTTCCAGAGTCGTTGGTATCTTTTATTTCCAAGGCAATGCTAAATGGAACGAAAAAGTACAGGACAGGACGTGTATGGTACCCTGTTTTAGAACGACGAGCCAGGACGGCTAGGGCCTTAGGGTTGGAGAGTTTGCAGCATTCTGGTTCAAGCTACTTAGGCTTATAACGGTGAGACCTGTTTAGTTTACTTCTATAATTAGTTCTGATGCTAGAACAAAATACGAGTAAGTTCCATCCAAAATATTTACCATTCGCCAGGAGTCGTCGGTAAGTATTCCTCGTTTTCCGATGCGGTGAATAACGACGGAACGTGTAAGTACTCGATGTATATGGTACCTTGGTTGAGGATTATCAGCCAGGATATAACTTGCGCCCTGTGGAGAATCTGCAGCATTCTGGTTCAAGTTAGGCTCACAGCGGTGCGGTGAGACCTGTTTGGTTCACTTCTATAATAGTTCCGTTGCTAGAATAAAATACGACTAAGTTTCGCCTAACATATTTACCATAGGATTCTCCGGGAGTCGTCGGTAAGTATCCCTCGTTTCCCGATTCGGGGAATAACGGTGGAACGAGTAAGTACTCGATGTATATTGTACCTTGGTTCAGGATGATCAGCCAGGAGATAGCTTGGGCCCTGTGGAGAATCTGCAGCATTCTGGATCGAGCTAGGCTCATAGTGGTGAGACCTGCTTGCTTTACTTCTATAATAGTTCCGTTGCTAGAAGAAAATACGACTAAGTTTCACCCAAAATATTTACCATAGGATTCTCCAGGAGTCGTCGGTAAGTATCTCTCGTTTCCCAAGGCAGTTAAGAACAGTGGAACGAGCAAGTACACAATATGTATGGTCCCCTGGTTGAAGATAACAAGCCAGGAGACACCACGGGCCTTGTGAAGGGTCTG
The DNA here is from genome assembly GCA_947034925.1 of Eudemis profundana. NCBI lineage: Eukaryota > Metazoa > Arthropoda > Insecta > Lepidoptera > Tortricidae > Eudemis > Eudemis profundana. The sequence goes on along the minus strand of OX344811.1, from coordinate 15,279,999 downwards.
CAGCAGTATGGATCGAGCCGAACTCTCGGTTAAAGCGGCGAGGCCGTCATGGCACATCTTTATTATAGTCCTAAGACGGTTTCTGAAATAATAAGTACCATTAATCGAATGAATATCAAAGTGTGTACTGTACTCTAAGGTCTCTAAACGATAAGGATCTTTGGAATAACCTTTTGTTTCACTTTTACTAACTTGATGAGCTCTGTAAACCATAACAAAGCGCTGTTAATTTTTTCTGGTACCATTTTCTAACGGCGATTAACGATTATCCGTGCAATTCTTAATGTAGTAACCCATCTGAATAGTGAACGAATGCTCATTTCGAACCATTTCTCAAAGTTTTTGAGGTGTTTGGCTTAAATTCGTATGGTTATCCACAGTCCTCTGTCTCGTGAAACGAAGGATGACGGGGAATGTGAGATAGAACTAGAGCGTGCACAACCGGGAAATTTTAGTATGGCAATACCGGGAATTCCCGGTATTGCCATACTAAAATTTCCCGGTTCTGCACGCCCTAGATAGAACAAACGTTTGGACTAAATGAAGTGCTTACCTAGAAGTCCACATGAAGATAAACTTGGACAACGGCACGCATGTGGAGCTGATGCAGTTTATAGCCTTGAAGGTGTCCACTTTGTCCGGGAACACCCCGATTAGGTACATGGTCTGGCTGAACTGTCCCGTGTACACGAACGACCCCGCAAACAAGACCGTTGCGAGCACTGAGAATGTGGACCATTCTGGAAAATATATAAGTTGAACGAAGTTAAATGAAAATATATAAGGCGAACGTGTTTTAAAAATGTGTGTTTATCGGAGTGCTTGTATTTTTCGTATTGCATTTGGCGAACGATACTGAACAAAACTTAATCCCTAGTCTATTAAATGTTAAATGTTAATTATTAAATGTCAAGGTTAAAAAATTGCTTGGCAAAATTTTGACAACGCATCGAGGGGTTTAAATGTTTACGACACTATGGTATAATTTTGAAAAGCTTAGAGAGCAGAGGTTAGAGATTGCAACACGAGCTCTAACTATAACCGAGGTTTTAGTAGTCATACTACCATCGAAACTCTACGCGACGTGAAACGTATTTTCGATTATTATGTAAAGGAAACTTCCTTCAACCATTATAACCAAAATACTCTGTGAATCGTACAATTTTTCGGCAATAAAGATCAAAATCAAAGCAGCTGATACACTGGGAGTGACACACAGATGGATGTAAAATTTTGATGGTCCTTAGCAATATTGGTATACAAATATAAAATGTGGCAATATTAGTATTGATGAGGCACTATTAGTTACGTCAGAATGCGTCAATATTCCGAGGTTTTGCATTTCTCTTACTCACGAAAACCAACTCGTGTAAACAACGGAAAATTACACCAAAATCGATACATGTACGTACATTGCTTTCAAGATTTTGAACTCCGCTGTCTTTAGTCAGATTCATATTGCTTCAGTTCCAAAAGCGGTTGTTAAATAGTCAAATATTGATATAGGTCTCTAAAGGCAATTTTTTTTTATTTGATGAAATTTAATGTATCAGAATTACGAGTACTGTCCACTCTGAAATAGAAGAAAATAAGTGTCGAAAAACTTTTATTCAAATTTCATTCTTCCGTTTCGTTATCGCCTTACAAGTGTATAATATAGAAAAGTAACGGAATGGAAACAAAAAATATCTGGACACATTTTGTCTCATAATATCAGAGTTGATAATACTTGCGATTCTGAGTAGGAATCACATACAATTTACCAAAAGAAAATTAAGTGTGTGGTAGCACTTTGAACAAAAATGCCCAATAACGATGATAATACTCAATTACTCACTAAGATCCCTGTCACCAAATACGTCATGGATCCCGACGAATTTCTGTACTCCGCTGACTATCTTCTTAGCTGACTCGATCGGATTCTCATCGGGTGTAGACAATTTAGATTTATACTTCTCTATTAATTTCATCATATTTGCACCAGCTCATAAAATATTCGAATTTTTTAATCTAAAGCGAGTTTAATTTATCCGTGTCCCGATTACGTCAGCGTAAAACGAGCGGGGGTGACGTAAACACTTTTCACTTCATTGATTGTAACATTATGTGACGTAAGAATGTGTAAATATTTTTGGCGACTTTTACACCCTTGACTGCACGTCTGTGAGTATTGTCTGTGGTGGGTTAGTTAGTGGGATCTAAGTTACCTTTTACTTTTAAGATCCTGTAACTGACTGAAATTTTATACTGTTAAGTGTGTCAGGTATCTGAACAATTAATTTTACCATAGGTTGTAATTGTTCTAAAATAATTAAACCAATTTAAAAGGTGTTTCGGTAAGACAAAACAAAATTGGACTATTTCTCGGTAATTTAGTTGCTGACGTTATCATTGTGTAGAACATTTATTATAATTTTCATGCCACACCTGTGTTGACATAAAATAATGTACACAACACGGGAGGTAATAAAGAAAGCCCTCGATTGCATATTTACGTCCCTCGCTTGAGGCTCGGGGCGCAAAAATCTGCGATCTCGGCCTTTCTTTGTATTACCACCCTAGTTGTATAATGTACTATAAATCTGCTTTAACCATATTAGAAGTGAAGAGCGTTAGTGGTTCACTGGTGTATTTGCAGAAGCTAAATATAGGTAGGTAGGTACTAGGTAGGTACTATAAAAATACCCAAATCGCTGGGTATTACGCTGCAAACTATTTTCTTTTATGAATATACTTAAATGTAAATGAGATTTAATTTTAATTCTAATTGATTTAATTTAATTTATAGTGATATCATTTAATAATATTTCTTAGTGTCTGTAATTATTTAATTTTTAATGTTGTACCACTTGTACCAATGTATTCATAGTTTCATACCTGAATAAATAGTAATTTTATTACATTTGAAGAGATTCCTTGATTTCTCTAAGATTCCATTATTAGATCCTGACCTGGTGACAATGTAACGATCTGGAAAGTATACCAATTCTATAAACAGAAAAAAAAATTGAAATCACTCAACCCGTCTTCGAGTAATCGGGGAACAAAGATAAACAATTTTATTCCGACGAACTCAGAATCACCTTTTTTGAAGTCGGTGAAAAGAAAGCACCTAAATAAAATCGAAAACAAAAGTGCTAATTGAGGGATTAACATTTAAAAGCGAAGCAATTAGAGTGAATTGCGCGTAATACACGTCGTTAAATCCAATTTACGGCGTTTGTTTGTTCCAAACGGTGTTTAAGTCCGTTTAACTGCAATTGAAGTAAACCGTAGAGTGGCAAATTCGATCGTAGTCGGGGCTCTTTATTACATTCCGGATCGTAGCGAATTGTACAGTAGGTCGTCTTGTTTTGATAGCCGCAGCGACATAGGATTGTCTTAGTGAGGTCCTTTATTAACCAATTTTAATATACCCTAAAGATGAAACTCTTTGAGTAAGAAATCAAAAATAATAAATCAAATGTAGCTGAAAACTTAAAGAAAACTTAATGCAAAGTGACGTTCGGACTAGTAATTTTTTATGAGTAAACAGCTGTTTTCGTAAAAAAGTGCCTCTTGGGGGTTGAAACTAGTTTTAGTATATTACACAACTAGGGTGGTAATACAAAGAAAGGCCGAGATCGCGGATGTTTGCGTGCGGCCCGAGCTGCAAGCGAGGGACGTAAATATGCGATCGAGGGCTTTCTTTATTACCTCCCGTGTTGTGTACAATATTTTATGACTACACTTGGCCAGAGTGCCGACCGAGAAGAACTATGATACATTTCAGCGGTTGCAGGTTAATGGGAATTTACTGAAAGTTTCAGTTTCACATTGTTTCATATGTTACGAGAAGATTTCATGTAATATTTCCATTACGTCAATTTAGTAAAAAAATCAGATTATAACCGGAAATGTGGATATGGTTTGTTACGATGCAGTGCACTTGACTGTAACACTACGTTATAATGTCTGGAATTGGAATATTTATCAACACTTAGAATAGGCTTCTAGACTCATATCAAATTTGGTGTAATAAATGATTATTTTCTGTAGTATTTATTTTAGAAATCAATATTTTACGGATTATTAAAAGTGATTGATGGCTACATATTTTTAATAGAAAAATTTTTTTTTGAACTCTCAAAACGGTGTCGGCCATGACGTGATGTCATAGGATCGTAACCTAACTTCATGTCGAATCTTATACGAGTGAACCTCGCCATAAGCTTTGCGTTGCTGTGACATTGACATTAAGTGACTTGGTGGTTTTTTGAGGTTGTGATCGTAATCGTTTCGTTTTGATTGATTGATTACTATTAGCATTCCCCATAAACGCTGGATAAATGTCAAATGTTGGTTTTCGGTTTGAATGACGACACCACAGATAATCTAAAGATTAACATAGTTAGCATCGTTTTCGTCCGGTTACGAAAGTGTAAATTTTAAATTATAATTTTGCGTAAAAAAAAATAGGTTAATATTTTTTTCCGTTAATCAGATAAGTATTAATAATATAAGACAAACTTTAAAAAGGGGTCAAGTAGCCTATTCACAATGAGTCCATTTTTTTGTGAAGCGCAAAATTGTTTTATTATAATTCGCATAGTTCCGTTTTTCTTTTCGTCTTCGTCCATCTATTTTCCGTCATAGATGCCCACCCTTAGCGTCTTGTGCCGAAAGTTAGTAAGAAAGAGTTCATGGCTGGGACAGAAACTTTTATGGCACATAATTTTAAATTACATGCTCCGAAGATATTGGCCGACTTTCAAGTTCCTTCACAAAGTTACGAACTTTGGAACCGGTATTGTATGGCGAAATGTGGCATGTCCTGTCGTGTCGTATATAATTTTACTGCTGAGTTAAAATACAAATTGGTGTATGCATTTGGTGCTTTGAAATCGGTTAAAGTTTTACCATTGATTAAATTTGGATACAGCTGGATGTCCAAGGACGATTACCTATATGATACTATAACGACCTGCATCAAGCCACAGCGGCCAGCCACAGCAGCAGGTGCAACGTCACGGCGCGACGTCATCGCCTGACGTCATCGGAGCCAAGCGGCCGTCCAGTATAGCGGCGAGCTCCGCGCCGCGCCGCACCGCACCTCACACCCGCGCCGTTATATAAGGCCCCGCGCTCTTGCTAAAGCGGCCTAAACGGTATTTTAGGACGGCTTCCCAGCATAGGAATCCACTTGTTAGGCAAGCGGCTGACTATGTTCCCTCTGTTCCAGGTCCTGACGACGAGCTGCGCCGGTCCGACCTCATCCGAGGTCGCTTCACCCGGCGGCCCCGCAGCTTTCTGCATGATCCGGACGACGACATCTCAGCGAGATTCGAAAGAATCATCGCTGAGATGCCGTCGAACGGTGCCCGACGAACACAGCGTCGACCCCGCCGGCGGGGTCGACCTCCTCGCGACAACACCACACAAGGGCCGCGTCCCGATTTGCCCCAGGACCCGAATGTCCTGGCTTAACTTCACTCCGACCTTGCTCGGGCCCAGCTAAGTTTCTTGCCGGAGTCTTCTTAGCTGGGCTAGGTTTAGCGAACCGGCAACTAAAACTCCCATTAGTTCGATACACAAGTTCACATAAGGACAGGATGATCCGCTTCATCCTTCCCGCTGGTCCGCTGCTCACTTTGAGCAATCAGCGAAAAGTCAAAGGTGGCCCTGGCCATCGTCCTGGTTCGACCCCAGGCGAGCAGGCCCCCACCTAGCCCGACACCTATCGTGGTAAGCCGGGACCGGTGACCTGGTTCGACTCCAGGCACCCCCCGGCACATACCCAGTCCGATGTGCGTGTCGGCCGTGTGTAAGGCACACGGTCGGACGCCCTTGGGTGGTCTGGCCAAGCGAACTGGTTCGAGCCCAGTGACCGCAACGGCCAACCACCCGGCCCGACAATCACAATGCCCGAAAGTGGGTTGTGAGTTTGTCAGGTTAAAAAAAAAAAAAAAAAAAAAAAAAAAAAAAAAAAAAAAAAAAAAAAAAAAAAAAAAAAGCTAAAGCGGCGGTGTCTTGTCATTGCTCCTAGTGAGGCTGGTCGTATACGCGGTAGGGCTTGCATTCCGGAATTCGGAAATTCCGGAATTCCGGATGATTTTTCCGATATTACAGTTCCGGAATTCAAGTGCTAAATATCGAAAATTCCGGAATTGAAAACAGTGTAATGAAATTTGACATTAAGACGGATATTTTACAAAATTACCACGTTACAAAATTGTCAAACGTTAATTATCTTATCGCCCAGTCTTTAGGTAGTATTTTTCGAGCGTGGGGTCGAAACCGGTGCTTCTTAGAACGAAACAGAACGATTTTGGTCCAACTACTTATTGTTTGTCTGTATCTGTTTTTGCATTTAAACAATAAACACCAATCAGTACCAAGTGCAACGCCATTAACGTTAGTTGTGGGTTTCTTGTGCCCTGTGAAGTTCTGATTGTGAATTTTGCAGATTTCATGTGTGTTATGCATGCGACACAATGTAAGTATTATTGTTGTATTTAATTTATAATAACGCCTTAACATTTATCAGAATATTTCTGCAATAAATTCCAATTAATTATTTCATACGACTTCACATCATTATTATATTACACAGCATAATAGTCGATATACATATAGTAGTCGTTTAGCAGCATAGTAGTCTTCTCAAGGCATTTACGAAGATACAAGAATATTTGAACTAATTTCAAGACATACTAGTGTTAGTGTTTTAATGTTTGAGGATAAATTATTTGAAATGGCATTTCATCATGCTTTTAGAAATTATTTAAAGTCGTTTCGTATTAACGTTTAAGCTTTTTATAATATTCACACGATTCATGTAGTGTGTATGGTTATTCTAAATGAACAGTTATTTTACGTGGTCACGAAAAGGATAACCAGAAGGAAGGAAGGTACAGAAATTGTTGTTTCAAATAATTGAATAGCTCATTATACCTGTGTTGTGTTTAATGATTAATTGAGAAATTTTGCCCTACATCGTAATATTTTTGGAATTTTGAGAATGGTCTTATTTTAATACCAAATGCAATCCTTAGAATTTATTTTATATGTCATACTATTTCGTTATTAATTCATACCTACTTTTTGTAATAATCTACCGTGCTAGCTAAGTGCACCTAGTATTATTGCATTACTTTACCAGTGTTGATTTTTTAATAATGATGTCTCAATTTTTTCGTATTTTGTACTTGGAATACGTTCTACACATTTGTTGATTATTATTAAATCTATTTTAATACAATTTCTCGTTTCATTCGGATAAAAAATGTATTAGAAAACAAAGCCGGTACATCCGCATTAATTCCGGAACCAGTTCCGGAATTCCGGAATTGAAGGTAAAATTCGAAGTCAATTCCGGAATTGGAAAATCGACCGATTTTGCAAGCCCTAATACGCGGCTTAGTTTCACGAGCAATCGCAATCCTCCGCTATCGAACCGTAGGGCTTTTCCTCAGAGCGGTGTGGGCATACCGCGTCGGCTCAGGAAAGGTCTTCCCGTTCGCCCGCGAATCCGTACGTGGTTCTATCTAGAGTCTAGATTCGGGGACAAGACCTAATTGCCTATTCCCGAGCGGTGTGGGCTTACCGCGTCTGGCACTCGGGAGGCAAGTGGGGCTTCCTACCTGAATAAGGCTTTCTCCCCGAGCGGTGTGGGCTTACCGCGTCTGGATCTCGGGGGAGAGTCCCTAACCCTTTTTCTGAGCGGTGTGGGCGTACCGCGTCAGCTCAGGAAGGGTTAGACCGTAGATACCTAGAACGAACCCCTGCGCCGCTAACTATACCGTTCGTAATCCGGGAGCGATTTATCCCGACAGGCCTACGCGTTCGTTACAATAAAAAACCCTAGGTCGCCCTCTTCTAGGGCACCTAGATCCCGTCTAGACCGCAAGTAGAATCCGTGAACGCTTATACTTAAATAAACGGGCATAAAAGACCCCCGTATTCGTATTGTAATATAAAACGTTCGTTTTCATTATCGCCTATACCCGATTCCCATATCTGAGTTAGTCCAGGAAACCCTTCAGTTCCCATCAGGAACAAGGGAATGTACCAGTAGCTATCCCGCTACGTCACAATACTTTTCTCTCCCATTACAGTAAAGGAAAAAGGGGGTAATGTCTTTTCATTTTCACGGACGAATTTGCGAGCATTTGTCTTTAATAAGGTTCTAATGCTTCATTCCAAATACAACAAGGATTTATTGAACCGCCTCAACCAACTCTGGACTCTAGATACGCTTAAGTCAGCGCTCAACAAAAAGTTACAAGTGGCTGTGGATTGTATTCCTCATCACGACGTTAGAACGGTTAGAAAAGAGTTTGACCGGGCTTTTAGTTTACTTCTTTCTTGTCAACTGTGGATCGTGATCAACTGTGATGTCCCTCCGTATAACACGCGCCCTCTGCATGGGACCACAAGCATTTCTTATGATGTCAGACCACCTTGTCGGGATTCGTCCTCTGGCGCGTCGGCCTTCAACTTGGCCTAGAACAATGCTTCTCTCAAGGCAGTGCCGGTTAGAACGCATAATATGCCCAAAGAATTTGAGGATCCTCTCATTACAAATAGCTAACAGCCGCTTCGTTATTTTCAGCTCCTTTAAGGCTATGGTTTCCTATTTTATGCTGTACGCGGCGTCTCGTTACGTCGTACGCTGCGTCAGAATGCTTACTATAGAAATGTACTGTTGCGGTCTCTTTCACATGTCGACGTTGGCGTCTTGACGTCGCACGCGGCATATAATAAACGCTGTCCGCCGCATATCTAGTCTTTTAGAACCATTGCAGCGTGAACGTCGTCTCTCGCGTCACATAAAATGATGAGGTTTAATAATGAAAAAGATGAATTGTTGATATAATCAGTGAAATCTTTTAATGCAGTGTATGATAAAAGTGACAAGAATCATAAAAACAATATTTATTATAAAATTTATTATATATTAAATATTTTTTCTCTCTTCCGGTTCAAAAACAACCGATGCCGTGTTGCCCGTATTTTTCTCCTTATACGGTCATCCGGTGTCTCTTCTTCCAGTAACAAATACACAATTAAAAGTTTTAGAATATCCATGATTGAACACTACCGCACGTGACCGCTCGCTAAAATGCCATTCTCTGCTGCGGACGTATTGACCGCCGACGCTGTGCGTTGCGTTCAGGGGTGGATTTCAGAGCGTTTCAACCGCCGTCATTACCAAACCCGATATTATGATGACATCTTTTTAAAAATTAAATAATTTATGATCAAAACATGAAAATAGTAGGTACTATTTTCGGATTTTATTAAAATAATGGGATACATTCGTAAAGTGAATCGTCGAAAATTCAGGATTGGTGATGACGGCCTTTGAAACGCTGTGAAATCCACCCTCAGACGTCGATGGGAGCGTAATTGAACGTTGACGCTAACGTCAAACGCCGCGTACAGCATAAAATAGGAGACCATAGCCTAATATGGACTATGGCTTTTAGTTTAAGACAAGGTCAAAATCCTTTTTTTTTAGGAGCTGACAAACTCGCAACCTTTATGGGCATAGCGATTGTCGGATCGGGTGGTCGGCCGTGGCGTTCCCTGGGGTTGAACCAGGTCGCTAGCCGGGCCACCCCGAGGGGTGGTCAAAATCCTAATTTATTTACATGCCTACTGTTCCCCGTCCCTTTCCGTATTCCCTGGGTGATGGGTAATAGCATTCCGCCGCAGCGTCGAGTGCTGTTAATTGGTGCTACTGACTACGAGGCGGCGCTAGCGTTAGGGGAAATCTTACCTAAGCATTGCTACCTTATGAAACAACATGTCACGCCGTTTTGATCTTAATATTCCGTTCTATTTCACTTTACTTTCAGTATTGAAGATTTTATTTACTAGTATTTACCTACTTACCCGTGGCGTTCCCGTTACTGTCGCAAGGGAACTATTTACCGGGATATAAAGTAGATAAGCTATGTTTCAATCCAGGACTTGGTCTACTTGCATGCTAAATTTCAGCTCAATCCGTCCAGTTGATACCCCGTTATTTAGTAACAAATATCTGAACATCTTCACAAACTTCCACATTTATAATATTAGCAGGATAGTAGAATATCTCATAACCTAAATACCGTCTGCTGACAAGCAAAAATCACTAAGACTTCTGTCATTGCTTTTCAAAAGGTCGTATCTAATTAGTAAATCAATACTGAGATACGAGCTTTGCTTTAAGTAGGTAGTTGTTACTTAGTGACTTTTGCTTGTCAGCAGACGATTTAAGAATTTTATGGCAATATTTTTTTATAATGTAATGTGTAATATTTTAATGATTTATTGTTTGTAGTTTATGAGGACGCAAACATGAAAGAAAAAAATTCTACTTCAATAAATGACCATTTATCTTAATTTGTTTAAAATTGCGATTAAATGTTGAATCGTAAAACACCTAATGATAATCCCAAACTTTAAACAATATTTCTCTACAAGATTAAAGGCAAAATTTGCTGTCATAATGTTTTTCCATCCCCGCGCAAGATGAAGACAAGTTGTATAGCCGCCTTGAGAGCCGTTCGGAGACCTCTAGAGGCCTCCCGTCCGTTTCGGTTTTTACGATTCCCGATATAACTTATTTACGGTTTCGGCAGAACGTTGCGCGGCTCGGACGTAAGTTTTGATTTCGAGCGTGGTACGTTTCTGCTTTTTTAGGGTTCCGTACCAAAGTGGTAAAAAAGGAACCCTTATGAGCGATTCTGTTGGTCTGTCCGTCTGTCACAGCTAGATATCTCAGGAACTACTGCTGCTATCGATTCGAAATTTGCAAGCCTATTGGACATAGAAAAATTCTTATACCTTTTTTTACTTTTTTTTTAAGAGGGCAGAAATGGGATGTCGAAAATTAAAAGTAGGGCTATTATTCAATTGTGTCTCAAATGAGAGGGCTTAATTTGTTGACTCCAAAACCATGTAGATTTTTATTTAAGACGGAAAACGTTAAAAAAAACCCCTATTATCTCTGAAGTAACTGAACAGAAAGATGTGTTATAATTGCCGATTACTACAAGTTTGTACGGAACCCTCCGTGGGCGAGTCCGACTCGCACTTGACCGGCTTTTTTAAGCTTTTAATTACTCTGAGTTAGTACATTTGGGTCAAACCTCGATTGTCGTTTTCTTCCCACCATATTGATACTTGATGTTTGTATATCGTATAAAAGATAAAAAGCTATTTTTTTAAACTCCGCATTTAGCGTTGCGAGTATTTACTTAAAGTCGTTTACTATCTACCTACTATCTTTAATTTTATGATATTTTATATTAAAAAAGTCAAATAGCGATAAATTAAAACTTTTTTCATGCAGTTACGTAACCGTAGTTTTTTTATTCAGAGACAAACTAGAGTGGGCCTTTACTAACAGTCATATCGTGATGTTAGATAACATGCGAAATTTGTCAAAATTGATTTCATATGACATTTCATTTCGAATAAAACCTTAGTTAGACTGATATTAGAATTGAGGTCAAATCAAGTTACTTTGTTTTTCAGATATGATAGAAATTTAAATGTCACAATAACACCGAATACGATGTTATTATGAGGCGATTAAAATATTTTTACAGATAAGAAATTTGTTGTAACAAAACAGCTTTATGCTGGTTGTAATTTGCGGTTTTTGAACGAAATTATAGGTTTATGTTATGATAATGTGTGTAGATAAAATAGTAGAAGCAATTGATATCTACATTTCGTACAAATAAAACACAAATTTCATTTACAAATTCGTTTTAATTACTGCTCCTGATGTGTGATCAAAGGCACTGAGAACTGTTTGATTTCATTACGTTTTTATTTGATCTTTCTGTTCCAGATACCATTATAAGCTAGCAGCTCTTGTTTGGTTTACAAATGCCGTAATCTCATAAAAAGTAAGTTCTAGTCTAAAAGTTATTTCACCGGAGAAAACCAATCAGAAATCCGGTTGCAGAAAAACCGCATGATGACCTAAAAAGAAAGCACGGCTAATGTTCTGTTCGCATTAATCTTTTTCCGACGTGCATCTAACCATGCCCTTCAGTATTCCGCATCCGGAAACCGAATTTGGAGATCGGACATATAATGCACGCTTACTGTATTCTGAAATTCGAATTCGTAATTTCGTATTAGGAAACCGATTGTCGGCTTCAGCCGTCACGTCGCCGAACAAAACAGCATCGAAATAAAAAATTCAAAACTCAACTTTAAATAAGTGTCTTTAAGGTCTATTTTAATAGTAATCTGGTTAAAGATATTTTGTTAATGGAAAATGTGACATAAGACGATAATGATAAGGTATAATTTAAAAGTGATTATGTCGGGAGTGACAAATTGAGGAATTAGCCGCTACATGGACCTAGGGAATTGCCGTCGGTGCCAGATACGAACGTTTGGGGATATTTATGACACTTTTTACTAACAGCCAGTGGCAGATAGATTAGCAAGTATGATGAATAGCAGAATTATTCGAGTAGTATGTATAGTATAGTCTAGGCCCTGCCCTGGACTTGGGGAATACAATCTCGAACTGAGATCGGCGATTCCAGATCTCGTGCAAAAAATCTGATTCGAGATTGACTGTCCGACTTTTGGGATCGAGATTAATCTCGACGAGATCGAGATTTGATAAAGTAATTAAAAATGAGTTATTTTGACCAAAATTACCTAAGAATTCAGTCAAACTAACTATTTTTGACAGGCGCCGAGCGACTTACAAAAAAAATAGGCAAAAATTGTGGGTATGCTACGTTTCCGTACCTACGGATCGGGTGATACTTTCACACAGAGCGCGCTATTTCGCTCATACCGTCGGGTAAAGCCGGACGCACACAGTAGCACAGCCTGGATACCATAACACGAACCTGGCTGGTAAAACAAAGAAAGGCCGAGATCGTAGATGTTTGCGGCCCGATCTGCAAGCGAGGGACGTAAATATGCGATCAAGGGCTTACTTTATTACCTCTCATGTTGTCTACTTAATTTTATGTCTACACTTGGTCAGAAAGCGGCTTTTTCCTCCTAGATCTCGACCGAGATTGCAAAAATCGAGATTTCCTGCTGACGAGATTGTATCTCGAAAATTTGCTCGAGACCCCGCAATTTCGATATCTCGAGAGATCGAGATTGCATTCCCTACGTATACAAGACTCTAGGGGTAGGAAGACGTGTCAAACATTAAATATTAATTTAAAATTATTATGACTATTGTAAAATACTTCAAACTTATTTATTTTATGAATAGGATGTTATAAAATCCAGCTGTATAATAAGAATCGTAATTTCATGCCAGTGTAGTAACAGTAACTTACCTACAACTAAAAATCAGAGAGAGCTCAACAAAAATACTATTTATAAAGTTAATTCGTTTAATTAAATAGGTTTTTTTAGGTTAGGTAATTAACAGTATCCCTAGTGTTATTACACTCATAAAAACACGACATTTTTTTTTTGTAAAAGCGAGCTTCTTCAAGGACTTTTACAGCCTATTTAGACTCGTTGTGAAGAATCTTTTATACGGGAAGTATGTGATTCATACAACAGTACAGTACACTGGGAAATAAAATAAGTTTGGTTCATGCGCTGCCGCAGTGAATGTAGTAGTATATATAGTACTGAATAGCAAAATATATCTAGTATTTTGCTATTCAGTATGAATTCATACGAAATTCGTAGCATTAATTTAATAAACCCAAATGCGGGCTCTTTTGAAAACCTACATAATGACTGCACCGCGTCAGCTCCAGTGATTCGGTTTTCGCTGATACTGTTTTTTCCCTGCTTGAATGGCAAACTTTAAATTATGAACAGAGGTTTATTAAATAGAACATCCTATCTTAATATCCTACTAATAAATGCGAAAGTGTGTGAAGATGTTTGGATGTTTGTTACTAAATAAGGCGGGAAGAAGTGAATGGATTGAGATGTGGCATGTAAGTAAACCAAGTCCTGGATTGAAACATATATTTTATATCCCGGAAGAAAGCTCCATTGGGGTAATAACGGGAATGATGCAAGCGAAGCCGCGGGTAAAAACTGGTATGGTAATATGTATTTTAATCTTATGGAAGGAAAATATTAAAAATATAGAAAAAAGTTATTGAAACAAAGTTTGCATTGTTAGGACTAAATAAATAAATGCTTCAATTCAATTTAATAATAAATAATTAGTTTTAGCCTATCACGCGACACCGTAGCTCGGTGATTGCGGGTTGATTCTAGGAATCGTCTTTTTTGAACAATATTTACTGTGACGACAATAACGGAAATAAAATGCTGTAAATACGCTATACCGGGTGTTGCCTTTAACAGGAGTAAATAATTAAATCACATCCCTCGTCCATATAAACAATAGTTCAGAGGTATTTAAATTTAAATTCTTATTTATATTAAACTTTAGTTTATATATATTCTGTACCCCATCCTCATCTATTCCTTTCCTTTTTCCAAATTCCGATTGTTCCATTTTTTTCCTCTCTTAATTCCGTTTCCCCGTCTCGCCTGTTTGGCTGAATGTGCCAAAAGCGCGATACCATTAAAAAAATTAACACACAGTTATAGATTCTCAAGTTTTTTCAATAGTTTGGTGGTTGAAACTAATGGCTGCTATAGGTATTGGTACACGGAGTGGATTGCTATTCAGTCGGGTACAATTACGGTGAACACAATATATGCATTCTTGTTTCAATTAGAGATCTAGAAGAAAAATATTAGGCCGTATTTACACCTTAGAAAATCGAAGTACACTTTACAACTTTCACTAATAACAATCTTTTCCATTACATTAGCTGAAGAAACAACATTCATTTTAATACGCCCATTCACATAAGTAAACATTGAGCACGTTTCAACGTAGCTAATTTTCACAATGGTTACGCTCAGCAGCTAATAAAAAATGCAGCCGACGCTCCGGGCTGAGCAGCGGATGCCATAAAAATAAATTGTGAATAAAAATATTTTTTTGAAAATGGAACGAATCTTTGAATGTTTGCAGGGCGGATTCCACAAGCCTGTCAAGAGCTATGGAAATATATGTAACGGCTTTTCATATCTGGGCATTATTGTTTGAACATTAAGTAAATTGAGTTCTTTCCTGACAGATCGAACAGTTACTTTTTGTGAAGTGTCAAAATACTCAGAAGTTTTTATGAAATTTATGACATCGTTGTTTTCAGTAGTCAAATGGACTCCTTGTTTTTAGTTATATAGCATTTAAAAGTCGATAGAAGCACTACATAAGTGAAGTAAGTATACCTTATTTTTGCAAATTTTTGAAAATCGCATACCTATAACGATTTGAGTTAAGTGCCCGACTGAGTTTCACATAATCGTCTGCTTGTGGATAAATGATTTACCTTTACCTACGTCTATGTTCAGTTTCATACAATGAAACTTAAAATAAATAGCCAGGCGGAGTGTCGCTAACAGATAACTGCAGCATTTATACCTTGTGGGCCGGTGGCTTAATACTTACGAGTCGCACGCACACATCAACAAGTTTTTTCCTACTACCCGTAGTGACCTGACCAACCAGCGTTGAAGAAACCGGCTCACTAGAGGTGCTACAGTTATTTCTTAATGAGGCTACGTCCGGCTATTAATTCTAAAGTCTTTGTTTACGCTTTACTTTTCTACATTCACGCTTTACCTCACATACCTTTAAATTGATGTTTTATTTATTTACTTTCCATTCTACCCTTTGTGCCTATTTAACACATTATTTTCACCATGTCAAATTATAAAGGCGAACAAGTAGTCCAACTTCGGCCGTTTAGGAACGCGCGACACGTATTCACACAGGCGCGCGATAGGACGTGTGTGTGAGTGCGATCCATACTGGAGCATTCTTGCGCATTCTTAAAACGTGGCTTGTAGTGCGTTCGTACACGGCGCGCACACATTCAAGAGCACGCTGTACCTTTTGTAGAAAGAGAAATTACTGCTATTATACTATATTATACTGTACTATACTGTCTTGCGGTATTTTAATCACATTTAAAAGTTACTTGAATTAATGGAAGCCTATAGTAGTATTTTATGCAACAGTTGTATAAGTAGGGTCAACATACGCGAATGGCGTGAGTTGCGATACGAGTCGCCGCGGCGACGATATCGCAAATAGAGACGACATGAGCGTTTTTTGACTGAATTATACAACGTTGCATACAATACTTTTTCTACGACTAGGTTTTAAAATATAAAATACAAAATGCAACATGGCGCTCAAACAAGGCAAATATGACATAAATATGATTGTCTATACAGGGTGGGAGGGACTATACCGACATACTTTAGCCATGGATTCCTGGTGGTGTGACGAGTAAATAATGTTATATCAACATGGGTCGAATATTGTCATTTTACATTAATAGTCTTATGGAACAAAATAAATCAGTAAATTCAGCCCCTCGTTATAAACATGTCCTTACTGGAGGAAAAGTTATTAAAAACAAAAAAAAAGCTGAAATGGAAACGAACGGTCAATTTTTTTGCCTCGTAGTCGCTTACCATCAAATACTGCGAAGGTGAATTGCTGTTTAGTTAAAGGATTTAAAAAAAATTGTAAAACTATCTTAGTCACATTTATTAGGGCTTGTTACACACTTGGGAGTTTTCATTTAAAAAATAATGAATATCTCTGAAAGTAAGCGTTTTTCGACTATACATCACATAACTTTTTTTACTCCTAATAGTTGTTAGAATCTATAGTTAAAGTTTGTCGGTATAGTCCCTCCCACCCTGTATAATAAGTATGTGTCTATGGTAAACTTTGTTTTTAATTTGTTGTACTCGTATACCGCTAGTGCCACGCAGTAACGATATTAAAAATACCTTTTTTATGTTGGCATCAAAGAATTTAGTTCGGAAGGTTTTGTTTTTCATAACAATACCGCATGAATTTATTTGTTTGTTAAATTGGTAGTTGTGCATTTTATTTAAAGTTAGTATTGATCGCTTAATCCTTGACCTAAGTTTAATCTAGATTTAGAAGTCTGTGGCAGCTAGCAGTATCGTTTTGCGACTTTAACGACACAAGTGCTGTTATGGAGAATAGAGTATAGACTTCTCTGAACTCCTATAAGGATGTTCTTATATTAGTAGTGTTCGTGACCAACCAAGTAAAAGACAGACAAAAGTACAGGAGTAGAAAAATATTAAAGCGTACCTAATCAGAACACTATAAAAGAAGTTCGTTATGCTGTCCGACGACACAGGCTTTTGTTTCAAATAAAACAGTTATCCATCTAAAAAAACAGGTCATTGTTATCTGTTTGCTTTCATTTCGCTGCTGCAGTCATATTTTCATGATTGTCATATAATTTCTAATATCAAGGCACATTTGTTCGATCATAAATCAGGTACGAAAGTTTCTATCAGAAATTCTTCAAAATACCTCAATATTTTATGTGCCTTCTGGCCGTGTGATTCAAATGGCCCGTTTGTGCCTTTATTGCCATTTTATCTCGAATTTTAATACCCAAATAAGGTTTTAATATTACAATAAAATTGGTCTGATATTTTTAAATGACGAATTTGGGGCTGGGTCATTGTTAATGGTTTAATTAAATTTGTTTGATAAGGCATTAATTAAATCACAGACTATGTTATGGAGTTAATCAGGAGTAATTGAAATACGATCTTTCAAAAGTGTAGACGTGTAATGACTTAGTAAAAATTTGATGAGTGACATATAGGAAATAGCGCCTTACAAAACTAATAGCAATGTCACTTATGTGAAGCTGCTGGCACTTGTGTTTTAAATTTGAACATGCCCCCGGGGTTGAAAGCAAGCCTTTCAAACAGACTCGCAGACCACAGGGAGTGGACAAATTTTGCTGAAGGCTCTTCGGACAACTCCTGTTGAAGTCTTCACATCAGCCACGCGGGATATTCCATCAGATCCAGTATGAAGAGCGATTATTCTGCCGAGCTTCCACTTCAGCGGAGGGAGATTATCTTCCTTCAGCACGACAAGAGTATTTGTCTTGAGGGAGCCCTGATTGGTTCGCCACTTGACCCTGTGTTGGAGTTCTGCAACATACTCCTTACTCCACCGAGACCAAAAGTGTTGGCGAAGCTGTTCGATTCGTTTGAATCGAGACAAATAATTATAATTGTGATCCTCCAGATCCTGCACTGGCAACGAAGTTAGTGGGCGTCCAATAAGGAAATGTCCAGGGGTGAGCGGAGACAGATCATCTGGATGCGACGAAAGAGGGGTGAGCGGACGAGAGTTCAACAGCGCTTCGATCTGGACTAGTGTTGTGTTAAGCTCTTCGTATGTTAAGTGACAATTACCCAACACTCGTTGCAAATGGAACTTTGTCGACTTAACACCTGCCTCCCAAAGACCACCGAAGTGTGGCGCGTACGCCGGACTAAAATGAAACTTAGTTTCTTCATTTGCCAGGCCTTCTGCTAACGAGTTGCAGTTAGATTTCAAAAATTTAGCGATTTCATTACTTGCGCCGACGAATGAGGTACCGTTGTCAGAATATATGTTTTCTGGCTTTCCTCGACGAGCCATGAATCGACGCAAAGCTAATAAGTAGGTATTACTAGTTAAATCCCCCACCAATTCTAAATGAACTGCTTTGGTGGAGAAACAAATGAAAATTGCGATATAAACTTTAACTAGCATACAGCCACGCCCTTGACGGCTGGCTGACATAAGAGGACCTGCATAATCCACGCCCACATTCCTAAACGGGTGACCACCAGGTGACAACCGAGGCTTAGGCAAGTTACCCATCAATGGAGCAAGTACTTCGCCTTTCATTATTTTACATCTCACACATTGATGATAACATGCCCTTGCCAAATTTCTACCTCCTATCGGCCAATAGGTATCTTTTATAGTTGCCAACAATAGTTGGGGTGGTGCGTGCAGCAGCCTTTTATGTTCAAAATTAAAGAATAATTTAGTGAAACGATGATTGGACTGTATTAATATAGGATGCTTTTTCTCATAAGGGAAATCAGAATTGGAAAGACGGCCACCAACGCGCATTAAATTATTTTCATCCAGAAATACATTAAACTTTAAGAGCTTACTCTTTTTTGGCAAATCTTGTTTGTTTAATAACAAATTGTATTCAGGAAATGATTCGCGTTGACTGATTTGAATAATTAATTTTAACGATTTTTCTAACTCGTCATCACTGAGATACGCCGGCGTTATCTGTTTACGACACTTATTAATGAAACGCAAAACGTACCCAACTGAACGTTTAAGTCGTGAGAAATTAGAAAACCGCTCGAAATCTATTATTGTGACATCTTTAATGTCAACGTGCAGTGAGACATCTACGCGGGTTTCAGGCAACGAATTACATGGTTTAGGGCTCGGAGTCAACGGCCACTGAGACTCGTCTTGCTGTAAAAAAGTAGGACCCGACCACCATAATTCTAATGTATTCATAGCACTAGCATGAACTCCGCGAGATATTAAATCGGCAGGGTTTTGTTCCGTCGGAACATGCCGCCACGAGGAACTACCTGTGATTTCTAAAATGTCGGATACACGATTCCGTACAAAAGGTTGCAGCCTACTTGGCAACATCTTTAGCCAACCTAGAACAATTGTGGAATCGGTCCAAAATGTCGTGCTCCTAACTTGAGCTCGAAGTGACGCCATCACTTTCTGATAAAGATGAGCACCCACGAGTGCGCCACACAACTCAAGCCTAGGTATGGTTGTAGGTTTAATTGGAGCAACACGACTTTTTGCAAATAGCAATCGGACCAAAGTGTGGTTCTGATTATCTACACTACGAACGTATACGCATGCACCATACGCTCGTTCAGACGCGTCTGAGAAAATGTGCAGATCAATCACTGAAAATGAATGACATATAACATGCCGAGGAACGCGAATAGTATTCAGCGCTGGCAAACTTGCTAATATTTCCGTCCATAGCTTCGAAATCTCCGGTGATAGCTCATCATCCCATGACAGCTTGTGTAACCACAACTTCTGCAAGAGCATTTTCATGGTGATTACACACGGAGACAGAAGTCCTAAGGGGTCAAAGATCTGCGCGATCACTGATAACATGTCGCGTTTTGTGTTTCCTTTGGAGTTTAAACTTCCAAGCGGAAAACACAATTGATCAGACTCTGAATGCCAGCTTAAACCTAAGGTTTTGCTGGGCTCATTAGAACCTATGTTCAAGTCGACTATGGATTGGGCAGAGTCGCTTAGAAGGCGAGGCTCATTTGACTTCCACTTCCGCAAATTCATACCAGCGGAAGCAAGCGCATTGGTAACTTTATGGCGAATTTCTGTCACCTCAGGAATTGTATCCCCACCTGTCAGCAAATCATCAACATAAAAATCGTGCGTGATGATTTCTTTCATCCTTTCATCACCGCAATCGAGACCGATTTGCTGAAGGCATCGAGTGGCAAGAAAAGGAGCACTAGAAGTACCGTACGACACCGTGTTCAATTCATGTACCAACAGTAGGTCCGATTCAGAGGCGCGCCAAACGATTTGTTGCAGATGGCGATCGTCAGGATGTACTATAATCTGCCTATACATTTTTTCGACGTCCGAGGCGATTATGAATTTATGCTGTCGAAAACGAAGGAGGATAGACAGTAGATCATCCTGAACAGTGGCGCCAACCATGAGGATATTGTTCAGACTCACTCCTGACGAAGAAGGGCTGCTGGCATTGTATACCACACGCAAACGAGTCGTGGAACTACTTTCCCGCAGGACCCCATGATGAGGAATGAAATAACCTTTCCTCTCTTCAGAGACCGGTCTGCCCTCTGACATATGACCTAACGCTTGGTACTCTGACATAAAGTCAGTATATAAGTGTTTGAACGAAGGTTTCATTTTAATTCTACGCTCTAATGACAGCATGCATTGTTTTGCGCGTTGAAATGAATCGCCTAGTACGCTTTCACTTTGCTTTAAGGGAAGTCTTACACAAAAACGGCCGTCGGCCAACCGCGTAGTATTTTCAATAAAATGTTCCTCGCACATCCGTTCCTCCGGTGAATAATGAGACGACTTATGGCTCACTTCCTCAAGCTGCCAAAAGCGCGTAAGTTGGCTTTGAATGTCGTCATTAAAACCACGAGTATTACCGGCGTGCGAGTATACAGACCCGAAACAACATTTAATGGTAGGCGCAGGTACATGGCCGCTGTTTACGGGACCTGAAACAACGTATCCGAAACGAGTTTCACAGAGTACCGGCTGCCCACTACCTAGTTTAATCACCTGTGATCCCAACACATCCCAAAATAAATCAGCTCCTAATATTAAATCTACAGCTGCAGGTTGATAAAAGTTCGGATCGGCCAAACAAATGTCTGACGGAATATTTAAGTTCGTCAAATTTATTTGACGACATGGAACGTCATCCGTAATGGATGGCAAAACATAACAGTTAATTTTTGTAGAAAAAGTGTCATTCAATGACTTAATAGGTACTCGACACATTTTACCTACGTGTGATATCGAATTGTTTATACCTTGTATCGATTTATGTACATTATTTATAGGTAAGTTTAATTTATGACACAAACTCTCTGTCATTAGGCAGGATGTACTAGCCGAATCTAAAATTCCGCGCGCGACGTGTTCACAATTATTACTATCGTAAACTTTAACTAAAACAGTCGATAACAAAACATCTTGTCCTCGAATCTCCTCTTTTCCCAACCGTGCAGCTAAAGTTGACATAGTAACAGGTGGGAAATTATTCGAGCTGGTCCCCGAGCTAGACGCCACGGGTGCGGGCGCCGAATGATTATCGGGATGAATCGATTGATTAGTTATAGTACTAGTTGCATTTTTTACGTCACAGCGGCCGGACGTGTTGTCGACATTCGACTTATTAATGACATCATTTACGTGAACGAGTGTATGGTGTTTGCGTCTACATAACTTACACCCAGGCCGCTTGCAATGATTCGCGTAATGTCCAGTGCGAAAGCAATTATAACACACCTTTAAAGTAGGTAATAAGTCTAGCCGCGCAGTGTTACTAAGCGAGAGAAATTGTAAACAACTAGCCAGTTGGTGTTCACCGCTGCACTTAGGACACTTTGGAGTGGCGACGTTATTGTGATTCGCATTCTGCACCGAGACCATCGCCTTTAACTTATGAGTTTGTTTATTAGATGTGTTAACCCGTCCGGGAGTGTTATTTGTGGACAATTCCAACGTTTCAATAAAATCAGAACGATTTTGCATGAAATTTAAAAACACCTTAAGATCTATAGGCGCGTTTTTCTCTAAACGACCTTTATGTAATTCCCATTCGCGATAAGTCTTCGAATCTAGTTTATTAGACACTATGTAAATAAGCAGCGTATCCCAGTGATTAACGGGTTCGCCGAGTGAACTTAAGGCACGCAAATTTTTATTCAAATGATCTACAACGCGTTTTAGTGCAGATGAAGATTCTCTTGTGATAGGCTCGATGTTAAAGATTGCCGCGACGTGATTTTGTAATAATATGCGTTTGTTATCGTACCGATCACACAAGAGATCCCATGCTACAGTGTAGTTTTTCGCCGAAAATTCAATTGATTGAATTACCAGTGCCGCTGACCCCTCCAATGACGCTCGTAAGTAGTGAAATTTATTGATTTCGTCAATTTCATCATTGGAGTGAATGAGACTTAGGAATGTGTCGTGGAATTCAAGCCAAGATCCGTAAAATCCCGAGAATTTGGGTAACGATATAACTGGGAGTTTAACCAATTTATGGTTGCTAGCACGAGAGCTGCGTTCGCTTCCCTGGTCATCCTGCTTTTTATTTATGAAATTTAAAATATCTTGTGCCTTAGACATGACCGCATAATACTGGGATTCGAACTCAGTTCGCTCGGCCAGCTGTGCAGCCATACTCTCAGATAAACATTCTAACCTTAACTGTACCTCATCGTAATTGCTAAATAATGCTTCCATTCTTTGCATTCGTAACTGCAACTCATTACCATCAACACTGGTGAGCGAAGAAACATTTAAAGAGTTCACGTAAGTTGAGAACGTAGTTAAACGTCCTTTGTAGCTGCCTCGTTTTTTGATTAGATCCTTGTCTTCGGTCATTTTGAGAGGCGTGTGTGGTCAACTGAAATTTTACACAATACAAGATCAACTTAAATGTATTAACAATGTTTTACAATGATAATTACAGTGAACTTAATTATTTAAATTAGCAATTGCTTAAGGTTAAATTTACAATGAATTATTTTAATTTTAAGTACACTTTCGAATAATTATTTACTGTACATAATCGTAGTAAGAGTAAATGACTAACGAACACTTTAAGCTATGGTTTCTCTTAACACTTATGTATGACTAATGAATACCTAACGATTACCTAGCTTCACAATTCGCGAAATAAACTAGTTAATTAAAAAAGCTTTACGCTTATAATACCGAACCATAGGTATTAAATTAACTAACGCGAAAATAAATAAGAGTGAACTAGAAATCTGATGCAACATAAGTTAACCTGTTAGTCAAAGTTGGTTAAATATAAAACAGTACTAACCTTAATTACTCTTAAACCTATAATTACTACCTGACTGAGTGATGGGAATAAATGAAGAATAAATGAAGGCTTAAACACTGTCTTCTCGTCCAGCAATCCAATTCAAGCGCGATGTCCTTTCACCTCTTTGTTCTCTACCGCGTAACCTCTTGAACTTGGTGAAATTCCTCAATTTTTTCCGCAAATAATCTCCGTTTTATAAAATGACTGGTTTTATATTTGTTAATTGCTATCCGGTTCGTAATGGGCCATGTTATGGAGTTAATCAGGAGTAATTGAAATACGATCTTTCAAAAGTGTAGACGTGTAATGACTTAGTAAAAATTTGATGAGTGACATATAGGAAATAGCGCCTTACAAAACTAATAGCAATGTCACTTATGTGAAGCTGCTGGCACTTGTGTTTTAAATTTGAACAGACTACCTACGGATTTTATTCATTATTTCGTTTTGATCGGTCCGGATGATTGCCAACAAAAAATACTGATATTACTGATACTTTTAGGGTTCCGTACTTCAAAAAGAAAACGGAACCCTTATAGGATCACTTTCTTGTCCGTATGTCCGTCCGTCTGTCTGTCCGTCTGTTAAGATCCTCTATCCCGGGAACGCGTGGAGGTATCAAGTTGCAATTTAAACCATATACTCAGGTCTACGGTCCATTGAAGCTGTGAAAAAATCAAACTCCTAAGTTAACGTGAAAAAAAGGTACTCCCGTTTAGCCGCAAAAAACGTAAATTTCGACACTGTCAAGGAAACAAACATTCAAAGGGTAATTTCTGTTGACCTAGAGAGCTATGAAATTTGGCAAGTATACCGACTTATACTACAAGTATAGGGAAAACTCTGAAAACTATATATTTTAAATTAAGTCATTAAAAAAATAGACTTTACTAAGGGAATTAAAATTTATAGGGAACTAATATGCCTACAAATTTGTGCGGAACCCTCTGTGAGCGAGTCCGACTTGCACCTGTTCGGTTTTTTTATTGTCTTGAGATATCATCGTCTCTCAGACTTAATAACAACATACATAAAAAATAAAAAAGGCAGACTGCTCTCAGACTCAGTTTTTATGCCGTCTAATAAATAAGGTCAGTTGGCTCTGTGAGTCGCGAGTCTGTAGCCCCCAAGGCTCTGCCTAAATCGAAAAAAATCTATATAACTATTGAACATGCTTACAAAATTTAATTTTCATGGGTTGAGAAATGCGAGAGGAGAACAGCCGTGTCCGGCGGACATATAAATAGACAGATATATGTATACGAAAACATTGTTGCCCAAGCTGAAATGGAGGCATTTTCCTTGCCTCGCTCGCTCGGCCAATAATCAGCAGAAGAAGCATTATTCTGGATGCTCTAGAGCAGTGGTTCCGAACCTGGGGGTAATTACCCCTTTAGGGGTAAAATTAAGTTTTCTCAAGGGTAATACTGATATTAAGTCGTTTTTCTTTGAGTACTTTCATATACTTGTCTGTATTACCTATTTTTTGGAGGGGTAATGATTAATGATACAAATCTAGAGGAGGCCTGTGGGTGGTGTGGCAATAAAGGTTAGGAACCACTGCTCTAGAGAACGAATCCTGACAAGATGGTCTGACACCATAAAGAATGATTGTGGTGCCATGTAGAAGGCAGCCCATATGGCCCTTGAAAACGTGTTATGTAGAGGGCCATTACAGTTTGTTATAATCCTGAGTAATGACGGAACGACGGGGATCTTGGCTTCAAGAAAGGTTTTTCTCCTTAGCTTCATAAGTTAGTGTAAATAGCAGTGGCGTGGCGTTGAAGAAATCCTTGGGCAAGCCGGAGCAGCTTTGGCTTCAATTTTCTTTAAGAGCACTAGAATAAAGTGCTGAACTGCCTAATATTAGGCAAGCGGATGGGAATCGTGTTCTATTGACGCCGCGTCACTGGTAAATAGTTTATCCTAAAAGTGTACCTATAAAACTGAATCTGTCGCGCTGTGGCGTTTGATAAAAGTTTTAAAAACTCATTTGGCCCGAGTGTTTAATTACTCTTGACGCTCGCTGCCGCCATGTTTTGCCTGGCCGTGGGCCAAGTTAGTTCATTTTACTATCTATTTTACGTAAAAGTGATTTTCTCCTTACACGGATCATTGGGTATTATAGAAACATGACCCTTAACTCTCAAGATTAGCATAGCTTCGAGATTCTCACTGTGTCGCGGTGTAGTTAAAACTGATCCCGGCCAATTTTTTTTTTTTACTGTGACAGTAAAGGCTTGTAAGTACAAGCCTTACTGGCTGTTGTGAAAATCATCCCGCTGATCCCGGCCCACACTGCCACGGCTTTTATACCTGGTGACCGTTATTGAACGTTGTTTGATATGCTTGGAACTATCACGTGACGAAGTCGGAAAATAGATCTGTAACTCATTAGTACATTGTGTATCAAGGGCGGTAAGTAAGGAATTACAAACGAGTGTTTGTTACAAGGCCGAGGCGAAGCCGAGGGCTTTAATAACACGAGTTTGTAATTCCTTTACCGCCCGTGGCACACACAATGTTTTTCATCACACTTGTGAGGAAATCTGATTAAAATAACCTTACTTAACCTGAATAAAATTGTAAAACTGACAGTGACATTAGTGACATATATCAAGACGACAAGTCACGTTCGGAAACCATAGCGGTAAAGACTTAAAATGGTTGATTTTATATTTGCAAAATACTGAAATACACTATTTAAACATTTAATTAATGTTACAGAAATATGTGTTTACATGTATTTGCAATAACAGTTCTCTTTGAATAAATATTTCTGTAATAAAAGTTAAAAAAGTAAGTTGGCGTATTCTTTGAACATGACAAATAAGAGTAAAACAGAACCAGCGTTTCATTTTTAAAAAGAAAACCATTACGCCCTAGGGCGTAATAGGGCATTTACGGCCCGCAAAACCTACGTGTAATGACACCATTTTCGAGCAAGTGTGATGAAAAAATAAATAAGTAGACTGACTGAATAATATTGCAACATGAGGTATTTCAATTATGCTACAATCGAATTAATCATGTAGAAACCTATTCGTATTGTAGTTGATATTGTGATTTAAGTTTTATTTTCAAAAGCGATAGTGCCCCTCTTGATAGCATCAACGCCCCCCAATTTCTTCCACAGCTCCTACCACCCTCCTAGGGATCCTCAGCGCCCACTGGGGGGCGGTACGGACCACTTTGGGAATCTATGCTTAGGCTAAATAGAGATCCGGAAAGTTCGAAAAATAGTGAAGCAAAAAGTGGTTTTCCTGGTTTAATAACAGTCCGACGCCTCACGCTGCATTAGGTTTAATGCAGTTTACACTGCAATTAATTTTCAACTCTAACCCTACAATAACAAGGTTTAAACTTGTCTATCCTCATGCACTGTGGTCTAACTGCATTTGAAATTGAATGTTAATACAACGGCGGTAGGGTATATAATTGGAAGTACGCAGACTGCGCTCAGGGTATCACAGGAACCAATTAGATTACAGACCGAAAGCGGGCTATAATAGTTTGATTAATTAATGCGTTGAGTTTGAATGGACATGTTAGCTGGGTTGTTTTGGAGTTGTCAAAGGGATCATAGGGGGCAAGACAGATGATTGAGGAGGGCTTTTGTCAGCTGGGTGAATATTTAGGTATAAAGTGGTATTCTAGGTATTAAAGGAGGTGGCCTGCTCAATGTCACTTCAACCACTTTGATCTATGTCTGTTAATTTGGTGTATCTGCGGATATCATCGTTTCCAATTCTACCACGCTGAGAAACTCCGAGCAGGTTTCTTTTATAATTATTTTGAAAAGTCAATGATATGTATAACAATTATGCGTAAAGATTATTCGGACTAATAGAACATTCGGAGTATTAAAAATATGCCAAAACAAGGGGATCCAACCCCTCCAGCGGTGTACGGCAGAATCTGTTTTCGGCAGAGTCTTGATTGGACAGATTCGGCTTTGGCCAGAATCGTTTTACGGTTGAAGTACAGTTCCACAAAATATGAAATAATGACTGGGTTTAAGTATATGTTAATGCGTAGGTATATTCATTTTATTATACATATATAAATTAGTGGTTGTTATTACCACTTCATAAATGCCGTGTGGAGAATGACCAAGCAAATTGGTTTTGAAAAAGTTACCGTGGAAGTAGATACGGAAAAAATGAATATGACACTTTTGTGTACTCAACTAGCATTAGATATGATTCCGGAAGGCTATTTCGACCTGTTTTATTTAGGACCCGAAACTGATAACTTTATAAAATTTTACGATTTATTTCCAAAAGCAATGGATGGAAAAAATCACATCCGATATTTTTAGCTGTCATAATGAAAAATTTAGAACCACGAATGTTGTCGATGGATGGCATAGAAGAATGAATTCAAGGATTCCCCCAAAACCTTCTATATAATTATAAATTCTTAAAATTATTGGAAAAAGAAGCCATAAGTATAACAAGAAAAAAAATTAAAAGATTTGAAACTCGCCACAAACAACAGTCACGAAGAAATGAGAAAAAAACGAAAAGAATTAAAAAATATTAGCAGGTTTATTAGATGGTGACTTTACTATATTAGATTGTTTAAGACGATTCGCTGTTGTGAAGAGTAACTGAATAAATTACTAATTTAATTATCCATTAAATTTGTTGTTTGCAAATATTCTATCTTGAGGTTAGTTACAATGGAATATTAAAATCCTTTACATGACAGTATTTTTTTCATTTGAGAGTACATTTTTTGCCATAAGACGATTCTGTCCAAAGCCGATTCTGTCCAATCAAGATTCTGCCGAAAACAGATTCTGCCTTACACCGCTGGAGGGGATCCAACGATTGCTGTTCAAAGACTTTTGTCTAGAGGCACTGAGGAATTTTAGACGAGAAGATGTGACGCAGCTTCCCTAACGCTGCCCAGCCGAGTTGGATTCGACGATTGATCTCCTTCTCGAAGTTGGACCTAGCTGGGTAATTAAGCCCCAGGTATGCATACTACGACTTCGAGTATAGTGCTTCCAACAAATCTC
This sequence comes from Eudemis profundana, assembly GCA_947034925.1. Taxonomy (NCBI): domain Eukaryota; kingdom Metazoa; phylum Arthropoda; class Insecta; order Lepidoptera; family Tortricidae; genus Eudemis; species Eudemis profundana. The sequence continues at coordinate 15,251,451 of OX344811.1, read as the reverse complement.
GGGTAAGGTGTATTCTTTGCTTGTTACTCTTAAATTCATCTGTGGTATTTGTTTTACGGTGTCCTCTTGGCGGTTTTAGACTGCCTTCATGTTCCATACATACAAGATAAACCCGGCAAGGAAACGGAAATTTAGGGAAATTTAGCTGAGACCCAAGTTAAGGGTCCACATCCACAACATCAATCATGGTTGAAATATGTATAGCTTGATATATGTTGTCTGCGGGAAACAACATGATGCATTTGCCAGAAACAGTCGTTAGCCTTCATTGATACCTACAGATGTTTTAATGGATAAGAAGTATTATAAAACTATCAGTCCAACTTAACCTAAGCTTGTTTGCAAAAATAATGTAAGTCAAAAATAGGAAAATTTATGACAAGGGTATTAAAAGAAACCATCTTATTAATACAGTTTTAATTGATATTCGTACATTTATTATTTACCAAACTAACACAAAACAGGAAGACAAGTATAAATAAATTTGTACATATAATAACTTCAATCGTAGAAATTTTATGTGTGTTCGCGCATCACGCAAACATTACCGCGCCGATTTTTATGAAATTTGGTATACAGGCAGATAATGACCCCAGTAATAACACAGGATACCTTTATCCGACTTATTTCCTTCCCGTATGAAGTTGCGGGCGGGTCCACCGCGGGGGTTAATATTTTTAAAAACATATTTAAGTCTAGGTAGGTACGGTAAACGTTGGCAAAGGTATTTGAGAAGTGAGAGTTATCCGCGCCCGAACTGAGATTCCGTGGTTTATAATTCAACACAGAACAGAACTGCGTTTACTCCTATATTGACCCCACAATTTTCTATGCGGTTTTAAACAATAAAAAGTCACATGACCCCCCATAACAGTAAATAAGCCAATTAATATCGCTACATAGTAATACAGCAAATTAGCATGGATTATCTCCATAACCATCATAGGGAACATAGAAGAAATACCTGAAAATAAAAAACCTAAAGTAGACAAAAAAATCTTTGCACACACCACGCGAGAATCAGCCTTCACAGGGCTTGGAGCTATAAGTAAATCATAAAGCACTTTGAACTGTAATACAAAAGTTACTAATAACATAAAAAAGTTAATAACATAGTGGGATTCCACTAAAATACTCGTTTCAAAACACAAGTCGATAGAATACACGAATAACAACTCTACACAAGGTAGGACCCAAGAGAACATATTCACTTTTAAATACACCCTACTAGTTGTGTCGAATACTTTGACAAACTTTATGTAGAACATGATATTTGTGACTAGTATCCAATGGGTCATTATAGTTCTGTTTATCACTGTTAACAGTACGACAGTAGTAGTAGGCTCGTCTGAATGATAATAGTAACAGAATCCAGTTATATAGATAGCACTAGCTAAAGCAAGATTTAGAAACACATAATGCTGGATCCGCCTCCATTTCGGTAACGTACACCAGGATACAACGCCGAAAGTGAGGGTGATGACGGACAGTGATAAATTAACGATGATCAGAGAAAACACGATTAATTCAAACACTGGATGTAGCTCCTCAAATGTCTTTGTTATCTTCCCATCAAATAGAGTTCCGAATGTTGGCACTGGGGTCTCCATGAAAGTTTCAAGAACACTTCAAGAAAACTATTTTGATTGTTATATTGGTAGTTGACATGTCACTGAAGCAATGATCTATACCGGCGCGGGAACGCGGGGAAAATTAGATTGGTTATTTTAAAACGTTCAGTCGTTTTGTCACTTCAATTATTAGTAGCCATCAACATATAAAACTCAGGTTTATCCGCGAACAATTTCGTGTGAAATTTATGCGTGATGTGCGTATTGTCGCTATCGGGATGCATACATGAATAAATTTATCCTTGTTATTTAAGGATAACAAGATTCAATATTCGCCCATTTACGTTAATCCGTTTCAATAATAAATCATGCAATTAAAATTAATTAATTGCCTGCTATACTGTTGAACTGAAACTTCACTGTAATGTTTCACGGTTTATTTTCCTTTGCTCACTTTATATTGGTTATTACACTTGTTACATTCTTGAACCTTTTAGAACTAATTACAGCATTGATTAATTTAACTCTTAGGTATTTTCAAGGAACACTCCGTTATCTAGTTTGCATGAGTAACAGAGGCCCCTATCGGACCATTAACAAACTAAAAATCTTACATATATAAACTATAAAAACGCCATCTAATACTTAAATAAAAACTAAAGTATTTAGAACGCCGAACCACCGGAGCCATTCGTTGGTCCATGATAATACAAAGTTGATAAATTGTGAATACAGAAGTCCCAACAGCTACCCTTGCGGGCGTACAATAATATTTGCAAAAACTTATAACTACTTAAGATAAGTTACACTTTCAAGGAAGTTAAAAGGTACTAATTACAGTTTGTTAAGTACTCATGTAGGGTATAAAAAGCATTTTCAATCAACCAGTTTTTTAGCCTGCGCTTGAAGGTAGCCCCTTCAAGTGCTTTCAAGCCAATAGGGAGATGATTAAATACTCGGATGGCCATTACATACGAACTCTTTTTATACAAAGTATTTTTTACTATGGTGCATAATTAAACTAAATAACATAAATCTAAAACCGCCACCACCGGAGGCATGTAGTGGTCAATTGGTAAACTAAATAAATGCATATAAATACGGGTACCACCGGAGACATCCGGTGGCCAATCGGTCAACTAAATCACTATACATACAATTGCGGTTCAACATTTCTCTAAGGTCGATATCAGACAGAACCTATAATTGGAGCGAGAAGTGAAATCTATATTATTTTCATAATTAATACAAAGTTTAAAATAACTGGCTTCAAACTTTATTAAATTAACATTTGCCCAAACCGCTGTGGGTTTGTTTATACTATTTAGCGAGTTTCTTGGATTTCTGCTAAATCTTATCATCAGATTCTGACCGGGTGACAATGACAGTCGTATTCAAAATTAAAAACAAAATTATTATGAACCAACGCCATAATTAACATAGTAATTATCATTACACTAGGTAATTGAAATTACTTTTTGCAGAATTATTTTCCATCAGCAAATTCTTTTCGCGCCACTCAAATATTGGTTGTTTATAATCAGCCGATATATCGGTATCGGTATCGTTACATCCCTACAAGAAAACAAGAAGATACAAGAAAATGTATTATCTAGGCAAACTTAGCCGAGACCCAAGCCCATAATTGCAAGATAAGGCAATTAGATATACACACGGTCTCATTACTAGACCCCGGCGGCGATACCCACCCTCCAACTATGCTGTAGAGTCATTCAAAATTTTGGCGTCAGCCCTGTCCCTAATATAATTTAGAATCCGGTTATAACGACCTTCAAGGGACCAAAAATATTTGGTCGTTCCTGGATGTTGTATGGTAATTCCGGGGGAGATGGCCATATGGGAGACATCTCCAATAGAAAAAATACTAACTGATAGAAAATAAATGGTTTGCTACACAATTAAAGTATACGGCTTCACTTTCATAGAACAAAAGTGTGTATGAAACCAACATAAGTTTGCATTTGCGTCGCTAAAACGGGTGGACGTTATATGTGGGGTCATTATAAATGGATTCTACTGTAATTTGACCTGTAAACTAGGAATAACAGTTTGTAATCCGTATGCTTATGGTGCTACGCTTTGTCGCGCGATAAATAAATGATAAAGCATCCGTCACTCTCACATAGATAAGGGATATTGCCAGGGGTCGGATACCGGTATTTGCTCCATACAAAAATTAGTTATTCTTTTCGTTCTTCGGTTTATTATTTAATTTTTTAATCGGACAATCTAATAATACGAAGTCATTACTTAAATACATTATAGAGCCCTACATAAAGAGCATAAAATAATTCAAAATATTGGGTAATTTCGGGGTTTTTGCAAAATACCGGTTCCGAGCCCTAGATATTGCCCTTGTCAGAACGTGACGGATGCTTTATCATTTATTTATCGCGCGACAAAGCGTAGCATCATACGCTTACTGATGTCAAAATATGTCGGTACCTACTCTCGTCGCTTCGACTTTGACGGACAAGAACAGCACAATATCCGATTACCAATTGTTATTAACTAGCATTTAACCACGGCTTCGTCCGCGTTGTTCCAGTTACTGTTCCAAGGGACCTATTTAACGGGATATAAAGTATCCTATATTTTAATCCAGGATTTGGTTTACTTGCATGCCAAATCTCAGCTTAATCCATCCAGTTATTTCTCCGTTATTTAGTAACACACAACCAAACATCTAAAAATCCAAACATCTTCACTAACTTTCGCATCATCACTACATAGTATAAAACAAAGTCGCTTTCTCTGTCCCTATGTCCCTATGTCCCTATGTATGCTTAAATCTTTAAAACTACGCAACGGATTTTGATGCGTTTTTTTTAAATAGATAGAGTGATTGAAGAGGAAGGTTTATATGTATAATACATGCATAATATAATAGAGAAACACCGTGCGAAGCCGGGGCGGGTCGCTAGTTTATAATATTATAAGTATCAGTGGCGTGGTTTAAAAAGATATACTTACTTGGGCAAGCCGGTGCAGATTTGGGGTAGGTACATTTTCCTTAAGAGCTGTAGAATAAGGTGCTCAAATGGCTGATATTAGACAAGCCGTTAGGAATCGAGTTCTTTGGACGCCACGCTACTGATAAGTATACTATAGTGGGATGGCATGGGATAATTCAGGGGCATTCTATGAAAACGTATTAGCTGCTAAGAAACACTATTAATCTTAAAGCCAAGTTATGATATTACCATACCGACATTCACCTTCCTAATTTTACTTGTCAAAAGTATTAAAAAGGTAGTGTCGCTTACGTGCCGTTTCCGTGGAATGCACCTTCACGAGTAGAACTATACTGTGGATGAATATGACGGCAAAGTTCTGAATTACCCAATCGTAAGCCAAACACGACGCGAAATGTTACTTATTTACTCGGAAAACTATAGGTATGCAAATGTTAATTGGGAGTGACCAAATTATACCCCAGGCTGACTCATATATTTTATTAATTTAATGTCTTTGTACCTTCTCCTTTAGTAACTTTAATCAATTTGATTATAAAGTCTGTAAATCCTGACGTCATTATATACCAGTATACCTATTTGTTTATAATTATTCTTTTATATGTATATATATTAACATTGTAATTGTTTTTATGTTCTAAGTGCAATTTCTTGAGAGGAATTCAAGAATTATTTGTAAAATTTAGCATGCTATTTTAATTAGGTTATGGTTGGCCAAATATTGTGTTTTTTCAACACCCTAGTTAACCATACCAACCATAATCATCAAATAAAGTCATTTTTTTCTACTACTGTACTTTTATCTGTCTTTTACTTGGTCACGAACACTGGTTTTTTAAATTGGTACGTAAATAAATGACCGAATAATTAGGTAACAAACATAAAAAATATAACCGACTAGATAACCAACTCCTTTTTATTAAGTCGGTTAAAAATATAAATATATAAAATGTCTTGTCCTCCGTTGAGAACTTAGGCATGCTAAATCTGAATCTAATATAAGTAGACTAAAATACGAAACGTCATTTAAACCTTCATTATTTTAGTTTGGTTTTCCAATTATTCAGCATACCTAAACTACGTTTAGATGGGTTGGGATCATAACGACTACATTGTCAAAACGACCAAATCATCATAAGGTCCAGATCTCTAAAGGACCATCTCTTTAGAAAGCCCATAACTCCGAATGACTAAGTAGCAAAACGACTACTTCTTGAGAAGACCACATCGTTAATAGTCCACATATCACAAAGACAAGGGAGCAAAACGACTAGTTCGTGAAAAGACTATTTCGTTAATAGACAAAATGTCAATAAGACGAGGTAGTAAAACGACTTACTGAATTTGTGTCAGTGCTAGTACAGTTTATTGCATATTTTTTATTCATAATATAAAAACGAACAAAAGCCGTAAACTTTATTTATGCCACACCTGGCCATAAAGTGTCTTTTTCCGCAAGCTGCGCGTACGGAAAAAGCCGCTTTCTAGCCAGGTGTAGACATAAAATTATGTACACAACACGGGAGGTAATAAAGAAAGCCCTCGATCGCATATTTACGTCCCTCGCTTGCAGCTCGATCTCGGCCTTTCTTTGTATTACCACCCTAGTTGTGTAATGTACTATTATTTATTTATATAAACTTACAGGTAAATTAAATTAGACCTATATATTCTTAATTTAACGTAAATGGCCGTTAAGACCCAAATAATAACTAATATGCAAACAAAAATTAAACTTAACACAAAGTTTTACGTTGGTTTATCATTGCGAACTTTCGAATCATATTTTATAGAGGAAATCTGTTAGTTAAAAGTATATTATAAAATTTATAAAACTATTAAAAATAAATAAATAGTTAGGTACATTACAATATGTAATGTAATAGGCAAGAGGTCCAAAATGACCACAATTAAATGAAATAAGAAAATCTAAATACATAAAATGGGCATGATTATACCAACATTTTGCTATCTAGTTGTTTTGCTACCTCGTCTTATTGAGATGTTGTCTATTAACGAAATAGTCTTTTCACGAACTAGTCGTTTTGCTGGGTTGGGATCATAACGACTACATTGTTAAAACGACCAAATTATCATAAGGTCCAGATCTCTAAAGGACCACCTCTTTAGAAAGCCCATATCTCCGAATGACTAGGTAGCAAAACGACTACTTCTTGAGAAGACCACATTGTTAATAGTCCACATATCACAAAGACCAGGGAGCAAAACGACTAGTTTGTGAAAAGTCTATTTCGTTAATAGACAACTTCTCAATAAGACGAGGTAGCAATTCGACTTACTGAAATTGTGTCAGTGCAAGTACAGTTTATTGCATATTTTTTATTCATAACATAGAAACGCAGAAAACAGTAAAATTTATTTTTTCATTAATATAAACCTACAGGTAAATTAAATTATATGTATATATTCTTAATTTAACGTAAATGGGTAACCGTTATAACCCAAACAATAACTAATATGCAAACGAAACTTAAAATTAACATAAAGTTTAATGTTGGTTTATCATTTAGATTTTTAAATCATATTTTATAGAGGAAATGTTATCTAAAAACTCGAATCTGTTAGTTAAAAGTATATTATTAAACTATTAAAAATAATTAAATAGTTAGGTACATTACAATATGTAATGTAATAGGCATGATGTAATTCAACAATGCCCAAAATGACCACAATTAAATGAAATAAGAAAATCTAAATACATAAAATGGGCATGATTATACCAACATTTTGCTATCTAGTCGTTTTGCTACCTCGTCTTATTGAGATGTTGTCTATTAACGAAATAGTCTTTTCACGAACTAGTCGTTTTGCTCGCTGGTTTTTGTGATATGTGGACTATTAAAGATGTGGTCTTCTCAAGAAGTAGTCGTTTTGATACCAAGTCATTCGGAGATATGGGCTTTCTAAAGAGATGGTCCTTTAGAGATCTTTACCTTATGGTGATTTGGTCGTTTTGACGATGTAGTCGTTATGATCCCAACCCGTTTTGCTCCCTGGTCTTCGTGATATGTGGACTATTAACGATGTGGTCTTCTCAAGAAGTAGTAGTTTTGCTACCTAGACATTCGGAGATATGGGCTTTCTAAAGAGATGGTCCTTTAGCGATCTGGACCTTATGGTCGTTTTGACAATGTAGTCGTTATGATCCCAACCCGTTTAGATATTTTGTTTATTCTCATTTTTCCGGGTAATGGTGAAGGACTTTTTGTACGTATCTCTATACCCTACGCAATAAGGTAAATATTATTTTCATTATTTGATTCATTCGGCTGCTTAAAGTTAAAAACAGGTAAGTAAATTATTTCAAAATTTCGTTTTTTGGCTCATTTTATTTCTCGCGTCGAGACGCACATTTTCACGTTTTCTTTAATTTTCATATTTATTCGGTTATTTGTATAAAAATATTATTCAAGTTACTAAGCCTTTAAAGTTAAAACCCGTTTTGTTTTGGCCTGTAAAATTTGCCAAAACTTCGTTGCTTGTTATTTACATTGAGCATCCGCATTCGAATTGAAAACGTTTAAATTTTTATTTAAAGTCTCTTATTTTCTTTTTGATTAGAAACTGTTTTAAATCACTAATTCATATAAGTAATGGACAGTCTGAATCGGATTCCAAACAATTTTATTATTGTAATTGGCTGCATTAAGTCCGATAACTAATTTTGAGACCTATTTCCCAGGCCATAACATTTAAAATTGTATGGATGTCGTTAGAAGCATTGGTATTGGAATTACTTGGTTCATGTCTAATGCAAGAGGTAGATGCAGGGTTTCATTAACCGTTCTGCCGAGGTCGCTTTCCGGGTTGATTTACTTTCTTAATTGTTAGGGCTTCTCGGGACTTCCGCTGTAAGCATTTTTTACAAGCTCTTATTTATTTTGTTTCCAGAATTTTGTGTCCAACTCAACAAGTAGAATACATATACTAAATTGGGAGAGACATGGGGGAGTTATTTTATATTTAGGGTGTAATGTTATTTTAGGTGTTTTTAAATAAATTATAACTTGATTTAAAAGTTATTTCACAATAACAGGCAGGCTGAATACTTTTGGCCAAGGCTATATGATATCTTTGTTTTTAGTTTTAATATCAAAATACAAAAAGATCCTCGATTTTAATATTAAACTTTAATTCTTTGTGTTCTAAATTATAATTTCATAAAATTTTAATAACAATATGTAAGATTTAGATATAATATAATTTAATGTGTAGTTTTAGTCTTAGATTTAGTAGGATAATTTATCGTTATTACCCGACTGCGGCGAAGCCCAAAGGAGGGTTATGTGTTTGACTTGTATGTATGTATGTCCGTTCCTGTGTCCGCTCGTAACTACTCAACGGCACATCCGATTTTGATAAATGATACATCATTAGATTCGTCTTGATGGTGCGAGTGTCACTGGGTATGAAATTCGTTAAAATAAACAAAATGGCGGATTGTATGCAGTCGGGTTTTTTTTAGTAAAAATGTGGTTATTTTTATTAAATGGTTTAGTTAGTTATTAGTTACAGAGTAGTATTGAGGTAAGCCGCGATTTTAGATATAGGACGGCAGAGATATTTGGTCAGTGTAGATTAGAACAGCTTACTGATTTTCGGTTGGGCTCAAAATTGATATACTTGCGTATTTTGGGTAGGTATGGAGCTGTAGGCTTATGATGCTACGCTTTGTCGCGCGATAAATAAATGATAAAGCATCCGTCACTCTCACACACATATGGTCAAAACGTGACGGATGCTCTATCATTTATTTATCGCGCGACAAAACGTAGTATCATACGCCTATTGGTCTGATTATGCAGTCGGAAGGATACGATCATCTAAATATTTTAAATTACACAAGTCAAACTCACTACGTTCGGTCTCATTTATTTGGTTTCAACATGCAATTTACGATTAATTATACAAAATGTCGACAACTTTTTTCTGTGATATGTTATAGAAAGACCTCTCAATTATAGAAATATTATATCATAAAAACTGACACAGATACAACAATGTTAAAATCACCTTTTAGACTTTCCCAAAACGTGCCAAAAAACTTCATACTACCTACTGTATCATGCCTACTAACTGTATCATGACGTGCCGATACATATTTTGTTTAGGAAAAATCAAGAACTTTGTTCTGCAACTATGATAAAAACTTGCGTTTATCGTTACAGTTTCATAACAAAAGTAACCATACATTTTATGAGTTATTCAATGGTAGGTTTAGCTAGGTAGGTAATTAATAGTTTTTAATAATTATAATGCAGGTACTTAATTGAAACCACCACGGAAAGTTTAAGACGTATATTGGGTAAAAGAATCTGGGCACAGTAAACGTTAAAACAACAGTACGGCAAGCGTTAGCTAAATGTCGCGTTGCTAAAACTAACTAATGCAAAAAATGTATATAAAGCAACACGGGAGCTATGATTTAAAGCAAACAGTAACACGTACGTAACGGAAACTATTAATTTAACAATAAACAAAGGCAAAAACAAGCGTAAGAGAATTAGTGCGACAAGGTTCTAACTAAAGTTTTAATACAAACATAAGCGGCAAAGTATAAATTAAAGCAAGTGCAATAAGCGAGTAAACAATAACAAAGCAGTGAGATCTATATATATTTTTAACAATAAACTAAGTGCAAACTTAACTATAAACACTAAATAACAAGCATAGCAATAAAGCACTACCTACACGTACAAAAATAATGTGACGCAGGCGAAACACTGTGCACTTTTGATATCCCGTATTACGGAAGTATCGTTATCGCGCAACAGTACCCTAAGTACAAGAAGTGTACTTCCTAACAAAATATTTGCGTTACGACTGAACGATACGTTCCGTGCTACGGAAGCAATACCGGGCGGTCGCGACGCTTGCGTTCGACAAGGCAGTTATCGTCCCAAGTCACTGGGAGCGGCAACGGCGCGAGGCAAACTGACCGGGCGCTGGCCGCGCAGAGTTTATATATGCCTCAGGGGGCTGCGCGGGCGCGCGGTGTTGGTGGCTTACGTACTTCACTAGCGCGTTAACTCGGGCGTATTATACCTTAGCGCGGTGGTTTCAATTATGTCGTATTATAATCTCCCCCTCTGGCTCCGAAGACGTCTCGGCGAGGAAGCCAGATTGGTTTGTTTACGGGGTGGACGACCACGCGGACGTGAAGTACGGGACGGCTCTGGTGTAACCTTCTTGGGTGGACGACCTCTTTTGCGGATAGGCATGGCAGGTGGCGGTAACGGACTATCATTGTCACATTGATATGGGCGTAATGCAGAGGCGTGATACAATCCGATGCTACGATCCGGTTGGCCAGGGTCTGCAATGTGGAAGGAGCTCGGTCCATGGTTACTGACAATTACGTATGGGCCATCACGTCGAGGTGCAAATTTAGCACTGAAACCTTGAGTGGTTTTACTAACAGCATGTGTTTCTACCATTACTCGGTCTCCAGGTTTATAATTGGGACAGTGTCTTCTATTCCTGTCCACGTATTCTTTTCTCTTCTCCTCTTTCATTTCTTGTATTTCTCGTACCTTCTTTAATGTATCTGCTAACATTATTAGCTTTGGTGTAATCTCGGGAATGAAATTTTCTGACAGGATTATTTCTCTCAGATCATGCGCGTTGTCATCAGGAGTCCTTAATTCACGACCGAATGTCAAGTAGGCGGGTGTATAACCAATAGTTGAGCCTACCGCTGTGTTCATCGCGAAACGAATACTAGGAAGCTGCTCGGACCAGATACGATGATTATCACCAACGAGTATTGCGAGTTGTGTCTTGAGATCTCTGTTTTTCCGCTCCACGGGGTTCGTCTCTGGATGGTACACGGGTGTAAATGCATGCTTGATCTTGAGGACATACGTGACTTGTTGCATTACAGCACTAACAAACTGAGTACCGTTGTCGCTGATCATCCGTCTTGGCATTCCGTATCGTAGAAAGATCTCATTTATGAGAGTCATAGCACAGTTTTCAGCAGTTGCGCTTTCCAACGCGAATAATTCAATCCATCGAGAAGTCAGGTCTTCTATAATCAAGATCCATGTCTTTCCATCTGATGAAGTCGGTAACGGGCCAAACAAATCAAAAGCAATGACTTCAAATCTCTTGTTCATCGCTGAAGTTTGGAGTAATCCAGCGGGTTTCATATTTGAAGGCTTGTATCTCTGGCACAGTAGACAATTGCGGACGTAATTCTCAATGTCCTTCCTCATGCCTTTCCAAAAGTATCTCTTGCTGATACGATTTAAAGTCTTCTCTGCTCCATAATGTCCCGCAGTGGGCTCATCGTGATAGACAGAGATAACATCATTCTGTTCCTGCTTGGGAACTACGAGTTGACAATCTTCAGTATCGCTATCAGGATTATATCTGTACAATAAACCATTATTCATCATATATCCTTTAAAAGTCCAATATCTTGCGTCTTCTTCTGAATTTCCTTCTAATGCTTTGACGATCTTTACTATATCTTCATCTTCCATCTGATTCTCTCTTATCTCTTTAGGACTCTTTGTCGGTAAGTCTACTACAACACTACAAACACCACAGTTTTCTTTTGTTTCTGAGTCGCAGTTAGGTCGCGATAGTAGATCAGCAACCACATTTGTTCGACCAGGTATATACTTTATCGTCAAATCGAAAGGTTGTAGCTGTAAAGCCCATCTGGCTAGTCTACCTGTTGGGGACTTCAGCGTCATGAGCCACCTAAGAGCCTGATGATCTGTCATGATCGTGATTGACGTTCCTTCAATGTAACCACGAAACTTATTTACTGCCCACACGACGGCCAAGGCCTCACGTTCTGTGGTTGAATAATTGCGTTCAGCCTGGTTCAGAAGTCGACTTGCATATTCGACAGGGTGTTCCTTATCTCCCTCCCCCTGCACCAAAACTCCACCAATCGCGTAGTTACTAGCATCGGTCTTTATGATGTATGGTTTGCTATCATCAGCTTGTGCCAATACGGGAGCTGTAACTAGGAGATTTCGCAGGGTCTCAAACGCGGTCTGCTGTTCGCTTTTCCAAGACCATTCAGCGTTTTTCTTTGTCAGGCGTGTCAAAGGTTCAGCGACACTAGCGAAATTAGGTACGAATCGTCGATACCAAGAGCACGTTTGTACAAATGACAGTAAATGCTTGAGATTCGCCGGAGCTGGCATATTCACAATTGAGCTGATCTTCTCTGGATCTAGTTCTAATCCATCAGCCGTGATATAGTGTCCAAGATATTTGATCCTTGCACAACAGAATTTGCATTTTTCTTTGTTCGCAGTCAGGTTATACTCTTTGAGTCGTGCGAAAACATCTTGCAAATCTTTTAAATGTTCTTCGAATGAAACAGACATTATAATGAGATCGTCAAGGTACGCCAATAGTTTTATATGGCTCAGGGAAATGCGGAAACCATCCATAAGACGTTGAAATGTGGCCGGTGCATTGCGAAGTCCAAAGGGCATTCTGTGGAACATATACATGCCAAATGACGTCACAAAGGCTGTTTTGACTTGGTCCTCTTCTCGGACTTTAATTTGCCAATAACCAGCACGGAGGTCTATGGTGGACATGAAAGGTGTGCGTTTAGCATTGTGTAGCAAATCATCGATGCGAGGCAAGGGATACACGTCAGGTGTTGTAATCGAATTGAGTTGCCTGTAATCGACGCAGACTCGTGTTCCTCCATCCTTCTTAGGAACCATTACAACAGGTGCGGACCATGGAGACATGCATGGCTTTATAATCCCTTCTTCGAGCATTTTGCTAACTTCCTCTTTCAATATCTCAGTTTTTGCTGGCGGTAAGCGATACGGCGGGACAGAGGTGGGACGATGATTCCCAGTGTCAATAATATGCTCTGTCTGTGTAGTTGGCTTTCCGTTCGGAATAAACACATCTTCGTGTTGACTTAAGAATTCGTTCAATCGCTGATTCTCCTCGTGGCTTAGAACACGGCCATTAACGTCGATAGATGCGATGTCTGTGCTCGATTCAATCGATTCAAAAAGATCAGTTTCTTCTACTGCTCTCACAGCATCATTATACAGAGCATCCATAATGGGAGAATATCCATCCAGATGTGTATAGCAGGGACGTTTCGGTGGAGTACGCAGCGGTATTAAAGGTCCATAAGCTTCCTCTTCAGATGGTAGCTGGCTAGCAATCATGCATTGCGCAGAGGTTGACGGGGCTTCATCAGCTAGTAGTGGCTCAAGCTGTCGCTTAACGGCCATTTTCGGGGATACAGTCAACCCAACACTAAAAGCTGGTCCATATGGACGAGTTAGACTCATTTCAGTCATAGGAGGGCAACGCTTTGGAGTAATACATTTCTCTGGAGTTGATAACATGGGTGAAAGTAGCTCTGGTAACGAAACATCAGACACTACCTCGCCAATAATCGTTTCACCGATATCTTCCTGGATCAGGTCAAAAGCGCTGGAAGGCTCATCTAGAAAACGACATGTGAGCTGAGGAAGATTGATTACCATCATGGCATCTTGAATAAAACCTACTCCTAGCAAGGTTTTATTTTCTTTGGCTTCTGGCAACACTATAAATGACGTAGGTACGGTTTTACCATACACAACGACAGGTACGGTGACGGTACGTACATTCTGCATCTTCGCAATCCCGTCTGCAAAGGTAATGTACATCCTTTCTTCTTTGAATTTGTATCCTGCTTCTAACAGGTCTTTGTATAATTGGTACGAGGCAACACTAGACTTTGCGCACGTGTCAACATAGCCAATTGTCTGTATAGTTCCAATGCTGATAGGAACAGTAGGGCGTAGTCGCTTGTCAGTAGTCGAGTTGATGGAGCAGAAACTAATTTCTTCCAGTTTTACTTTTTGCACATTACATTTCGGACATCGGCTTCGAACAACACCTGGTTCTCCACAACCATAGCACTTGAACTTCGGCTTTGCAGGATCTAGTGACGAGACTGGAGGCATTGCAGGTACTTCTGACATCTGAACTGGTTTCTCGTTTCTACTGGCGAGCTTCCTACAAACATCAGCCGTATGACCAGGTACTCTGCAGTAATTACAACGCAATCTCTGTTTTGTGCTGTGAACGTTTTCCTTCCTGTCCTTCTTCGTTGCTCTTTCACCTAAGCTTCGTTCTATGTGTCTGGCTTTCGCTGACAAATCCGTAAAATCTGTTATCGATTCTCTTGCTATCCTGTCCCTTATCTCAAATCGAATCTGCCCGAATATCAAGTCCATTTCTTGCTGTTCTGTATGACGAGGTGGCGGCAGTTGTGCTACAAGTGCACGTTTTCGTTGAATGAAAATCTCTGTTGGAGTATCATAATCCTGCTTCTCTTCGACGATCTGTTGGTAGATTTCATAGGCGGGTTTCTGCGGAGCATATGCGTGACGTAATCTATTTTCAAACTCCTCCCACGTGTCAATCTCATGCTTGACTCCTTGCCACCAGACCGCAGCATCATCTTGTAGAATCAATGGTAACCCTTCCAAAATGCTTTTATCGTCTAGCTCTTCTACTTGCTTGAATGTTGCGACACCGGATATAAATGCTTCAACCGCCGTGGAATGCCTTGTGCCACTAAATCTTGCAGGGCATTCGCTGAGTAGGGTTTTCTTCTTACCACTGCCAACTGCCTTTAAAAGCTCTTTGAATTGTGCTGTCGTTATGCCTAACATCTGAGAACTGCTACTTACAGGAGTACCGGTTACAGGTTTTTCTTGAGGCATCTCTACGGTTATCACCTTCCTGCTGTCCAATTCTTTAACCGTTCTAGGTCTTAGATTATACCGTCTGGCCTCCACGACTGGGCGCCAAGTTATAATGCAGGTACTTAATTGAAACCACCACGGAAAGTTTAAGACGTATATTGGGTAAAAGAATCTGGGCACAGTAAACGTTAACACAACAGTACGGCAAGCGTTAGCTAAATGTCGCGTTGCTAAAACTAACTAATGCAAAAAATGTATATAAAGCAACACGGGAGCTATGATTTAAAGCAAACAGTAACACGTACGTAACGGAAACTATTAATTTAACAATAAACAAAGGCAAAAACAAGCGTAAGAGAATTAGTGCGACAAGGTTCTAACTAAAGTTTTAATACAAACATAAGCGGCAAAGTATAAATTAAAGCAAGTGCAATAAGCGAGTAAACAATAACAAAGCAGTGAGATCTATATATATTTTTAACAATAAACTAAGTGCAAACTTAACTATAAACACTAAATAACAAGCATAGCAATAAAGCACTACCTACACGTACAAAAATAATGTGACGCAGGCGAAACACTGTGCACTTTTGATATCCCGTATTACGGAAGTATCGTTATCGCGCAACAGTACCCTAAGTACAAGAAGTGTACTTCCTAACAAAATATTTGCGTTACGACTGAACGATACGTTCCGTGCTACGGAAGCAATACCGGGCGGTCGCGACGCTTGCGTTCGACAAGGCAGTTATCGTCCCAAGTCACTGGGAGCGGCAACGGCGCGAGGCAAACTGACCGGGCGCTGGCCGCGCAGAGTTTATATATGCCTCAGGGGGCTGCGCGGGCGCGCGGTGTTGGTGGCTTACGTACTTCACTAGCGCGTTAACTCGGGCGTATTATACCTTAGCGCGGTGGTTTCAATTATGTCGTATTATATAATTTTATATTTTATGGACTGGACTTTTATGCTCAGCTTTGTAGGCTCTTAAAAAAGCTACACGTCACTTATCAAACTCGAAGCTTTAACGTATTTCCTTATTTTATCAAGGATATTATTGAATGTTTTAAATTAATGTTTTTTAAATAAAATGACTATGCGGAAAGCAATTAAAACGAGACATAAATGTAAACTGCTCATTAAAAATTGAACGGTTCACTTAATATTCCTTTAAGTTAACTGAAATAATTGTCATGACCCGATGATGCGGTTACTTTCTGTATCTGCCCAATATTAATTAATGTGTTGTGCGAGAAAATTTACAAAATTGGGCAAGTTAAGTGATTCCAATATTTCGAGCCGTTTGGCCCAGCACCGTAGCACTTTCAATTAGTCACAAAATATACATTCAAGGAATTTTAATTTTGATGTTACCATCATTCTGAATTTGGTCTCAAATTGGTCGTGTTACTGTTTTCCGACGCGACACGATTGATGACGAACCACGAACGAACAAATTAACGGACGATTGAACTGCTAAAGATTGAATTTCCTCGAGTATTCGCATATTATATAATAAATAAATAAATAAATATTAGGGGACAATCTTACACAAATCGAACTAGCCCCATAGTAAGCTCAATAAGGCTTGTGTTATGGATACTAGACGACGATATATTTAATAGATACCAAATACTTAAATACATAGAAAACATCCATGACTCAGGAACAAATATTCGTGCTCATCACACAAATAAATGCCCTTACCGGTATTCGAACCCAGGACCTCTTGCTTCGTAGGCAGGGTCACTACCAACTAAGCTAAAGCGGTCGTCGGATAATATTATCGTTACTTATCAGCTCATAATCATCCACACAGAATATTGTTTCAATTTAATATTTTCAGATGATCTCAAAAAGGACGAAGTTTTCAGTCCATCGGGAATACTGAAAGATTCCAGTAAATAGGAAATCCTATATAAAAAGATCTGGTTAGATCAATATAAAAAGAAATTTTTTGTTTACAAGAACTTATATCTCCCAGATGGTACTATTGTCACTAGATCGGAAGCTGATGAAAGGATCTCGGAAAATTCAAGGAACTGGCCAAATATTATGAGCAAACCTGCAGCGGTGTGGGTGTTTTTATTCTTGCATTTGTGAACTCTTAAAAGAAGATTAAGATTAAAATCGGTTATTTTTAATTTTGTATTAATTATTACAATAATAAATTTTATTACTCGCTCCAATAATAGAACCTGATATAGCCTTAACAGAAATGATGCTGTAATTAATTAATCTTAATTACGTCACTCATTATTAAAATGGATTAACTTAAATTGCATAATGTTGAATCTCGTTATCCTTACATAACAGGGACAATTTTATTCATGTATGCATCCCGACAGCGACAATACGCACTTCACGCATAAATTTCACACGAAATTGTTCGTGGATAAACCTCAATTTTACACATTGATGGCTACTAATATTTGTATATTTATATTTGATAGCGACCGCTTAGCAAGCGCTTCGCACGGGTGCAATGCTGATACTAAATGCATGTATTATACATATAAACATTCCTATTAAATCACTCTATCTATTAAAAAAAACCGCATCAAAATCCGTTGCGTAGTTTTAAAGATCTAAGCATACATAGGGACAGACAGCGAGAAGCGACTTTGTTTTATACTATGTAGTCAAGTGAAGTGATAAACAGACTGAACACTTTTAAATAACTGATCTAATCTTCCCCGCATTCACGCGCCGGTAAAGAGATTTGCTTTTGGTGAAACATCAATTACCAATATCACAATTAAAACAATTTCTGACCCAGCAAGGTGACGCTTTCTGGCAGGAGGGCAAAAAAAAAATTGTATTGAAATATATTGTTTGTTCGAATTTCTAATTGACCGGGCGCGCGAAGCGAGTTAAGCGTCTCTGTTTCACCATGAGCAAAAGTGCTTTCGTATATCGTTGATCCAATACTGGTATCCCGGGATTCGCTAAATTTGTGTTTCCAATCTCGGAATTATTGGTATGGCCAATACCGGGATCCCGGGATTGGCCAAATTAGTGTTTTCAATCCCTGGATTATTTGTATGGCCCAATGGCCAATGCCGGGATCAGCCGTACCAATAATCTCAGGATTGGAAGCCCTAGTCCCAATACTCTAATCAATAGGAATCACTGATAGGAATACAGTTACTCATCTCATAGATTTCCATACATATATTGGAATCTGCACTTGCAATGGACCAATTTCTTATTCATCGTCTTATTGAGATGTTGTCTATTAACGAAATAGTCTTTTCACGAACTAGTCGATTTGCTCCCTGGTCTTCGTGATATGTGGACTATTAACGATGTGGTCTTCTCAAGAAGTAGTAGTTTTGCTACCTAGACATTCGGAGATATGGGCTTTCTAAAGAGATGGTCCTTTAGCGATCTGGACCTTATGGTCGTTTTGACAATGTAGTCGTTATGATCCCAACCCGTTTAGATATTTTGTTTATTCTCATTTTTCCGGGTAATGGTGAAGGACTTTTTGTACGTATCTCTATACCCTACGCAATAAGGTAAATATTATTTTCATTATTTGATTCATTCGGCTGCTTAAAGTTAAAAACAGGTAAGTAAATTATTTCAAAATTTCGTTTTTTGGCTCATTTTATTTCTCGCGTCGAGACGCACATTTTCACGTTTTCTTTAATTTTCATATTTATTCGGTTATTTGTATAAAAATATTATTCAAGTTACTAAGCCTTTAAAGTTAAAACCCGTTTTGTTTTGGCCTGTAAAATTTGCCAAAACTTCGTTGCTTGTTATTTACATTGAGCATCCGCATTCGAATTGAAAACGTTTAAATTTTTATTTAAAGTCTCTTATTTTCTTTTTGATTAGAAACTGTTTTAAATCACTAATTCATATAAGTAATGGACAGTCTGAATCGGATTCCAAACAATTTTATTATTGTAATTGGCTGCATTAAGTCCGATAACTAATTTTGAGACCTATTTCCCAGGCCATAACATTTAAAATTGTATGGATGTCGTTAGAAGCATTGGTATTGGAATTACTTGGTTCATGTCTAATGCAAGAGGTAGATGCAGGGTTTCATTAACCGTTCTGCCGAGGTCGCTTTCCGGGTTGATTTACTTTCTTAATTGTTAGGGCTTCTCGGGACTTCCGCTGTAAGCATTTTTTACAAGCTCTTATTTATTTTGTTTCCAGAATTTTGTGTCCAACTCAACAAGTAGAATACATATACTAAATTGGGAGAGACATGGGGGAGTTATTTTATATTTAGGGTGTAATGTTATTTTAGGTGTTTTTAAATAAATTATAACTTGATTTAAAAGTTATTTCACAATAACAGGCAGGCTGAATACTTTTGGCCAAGGCTATATGATATCTTTGTTTTTAGTTTTAATATCAAAATACAAAAAGATCCTCGATTTTAATATTAAACTTTAATTCTTTGTGTTCTAAATTATAATTTCATAAAATTTTAATAACAATATGTAAGATTTAGATATAATATAATTTAATGTGTAGTTTTAGTCTTAGATTTAGTAGGATAATTTATCGTTATTACCCGACTGCGGCGAAGCCCAAAGGAGGGTTATGTGTTTGACCTGTATGTATGTATGTCCGTTCCTGTGTCCGCTCGTAACTACTCAACGGCACATCCGATTTTGATAAATGATACATCATTAGATTCGTCTTGATGGTGCGAGTGTCACTGGGTATGAAATTCGTTAAAATAAACAAAATGGCGGATTGTATGCAGTCGGGTTTTTTTTAGTAAAAATGTGGTTATTTTTATTAAATGGTTTAGTTAGTTATTAGTTACAGAGTAGTATTGAGGTAAGCCGCGATTTTAGATATAGGACGGCAGAGATATTTGGTCAGTGTAGATTAGAACAGCTTACTGATTTTCGGTTGGGCTCAAAATTGATATACTTGCGTATTTTGGGTAGGTATGGAGCTGTAGGCTTATGATGCTACGCTTTGTCGCGCGATAAATAAATGATAAAGCATCCGTCACTCTCACACACATATGGTCAAAACGTGACGGATGCTCTATCATTTATTTATCGCGCGACAAAACGTAGTATCATACGCCTATTGGTCTGATTATGCAGTCGGAAGGATACGATCATCTAAATATTTTAAATTACACAAGTCAAACTCACTACGTTCGGTCTCATTTATTTGGTTTCAACATGCAATTTACGATTAATTATACAAAATGTCGACAACTTTTTTCTGTGATATGTTATAGAAAGACCTCTCAATTATAGAAATATTATATCATAAAAACTGACACAGATACAACAATGTTAAAATCACCTTTTAGACTTTCCCAAAACGTGCCAAAAAACTTCATACTACCTACTGTATCATGCCTACTAACTGTATCATGACGTGCCGATACATATTTTGTTTAGGAAAAATCAAGAACTTTGTTCTGCAACTATGATAAAAACTTGCGTTTATCGTTACAGTTTCATAACAAAAGTAACCATACATTTTATGAGTTATTCAATGGTAGGTTTAGCTAGGTAGGTAATTAATAGTTTTTAATAATTTTATATTTTATGGACTGGACTTTTATGCTCAGCTTTGTAGGCTCTTAAAAAAGCTACACGTCACTTATCAAACTCGAAGCTTTAACGTATTTCCTTATTTTATCAAGGATATTATTGAATGTTTTAAATTAATGTTTTTTAAATAAAATGACTATGCGGAAAGCAATTAAAACGAGACATAAATGTAAACTGCTCATTAAAAATTGAACGGTTCACTTAATATTCCTTTAA
Source organism: Eudemis profundana (assembly GCA_947034925.1). Classification (NCBI taxonomy): domain Eukaryota; kingdom Metazoa; phylum Arthropoda; class Insecta; order Lepidoptera; family Tortricidae; genus Eudemis; species Eudemis profundana. The sequence continues at coordinate 15,230,394 of OX344811.1, read as the reverse complement.
GTTAACTGAAATAATTGTCATGACCCGATGATGCGGTTACTTTCTGTATCTGCCCAATATTAATTAATGTGTTGTGCGAGAAAATTTACAAAATTGGGCAAGTTAAGTGATTCCAATATTTCGAGCCGTTTGGCCCAGCACCGTAGCACTTTCAATTAGTCACAAAATATACATTCAAGGAATTTTAATTTTGATGTTACCATCATTCTGAATTTGGTCTCAAATTGGTCGTGTTACTGTTTTCCGACGCGACACGATTGATGACGAACCACGAACGAACAAATTAACGGACGATTGAACTGCTAAAGATTGAATTTCCTCGAGTATTCGCATATTATATAATAAATAAATAAATAAATATTAGGGGACAATCTTACACAAATCGAACTAGCCCCATAGTAAGCTCAATAAGGCTTGTGTTATGGATACTAGACGACGATATATTTAATAGATACCAAATACTTAAATACATAGAAAACATCCATGACTCAGGAACAAATATTCGTGCTCATCACACAAATAAATGCCCTTACCGGTATTCGAACCCAGGACCTCTTGCTTCGTAGGCAGGGTCACTACCAACTAAGCTAAAGCGGTCGTCGGATAATATTATCGTTACTTATCAGCTCATAATCATCCACACAGAATATTGTTTCAATTTAATATTTTCAGATCATCTCAAAAAGGACGAAGTTTTCAGTCCATCGGGAATACTGAAAGATTCCAGTAAATAGGAAATCCTATATAAAAAGATCTGGTTAGATCAATATAAAAAGAAATTTTTTGTTTACAAGAACTTATATCTCCCAGATGGTACTATTGTCACTAGATCGGAAGCTGATGAAAGGATCTCGGAAAATTCAAGGAACTGGCCAAATATTATGAGCAAACCTGCAGCGGTGTGGGTGTTTTTATTCTTGCATTTGTGAACTCTTAAAAGAAGATTAAGATTAAAATCGGTTATTTTTAATTTTGTATTAATTATTACAATAATAAATTTTATTACTCGCTCCAATAATAGAACCTGATATAGCCTTAACAGAAATGATGCTGTAATTAATTAATCTTAATTACGTCACTCATTATTAAAATGGATTAACTTAAATTGCAGAATGTTGAATCTCGTTATCCTTACATAACAGGGACAATTTTATTCATGTATGCATCCCGACAGCGACAATACGCACTTCACGCATAAATTTCACACGAAATTGTTCGTGGATAAACCTCAATTTTACACATTGATGGCTACTAATATTTGTATATTTATATTTGATAGCGACCGCTTAGCAAGCGCTTCGCACGGGTGCAATGCTGATACTAAATGCATGTATTATACATATAAACATTCCTATTAAATCACTCTATCTATTAAAAAAAACCGCATCAAAATCCGTTGCGTAGTTTTAAAGATCTAAGCATACATAGGGACAGACAGCGAGAAGCGACTTTGTTTTATACTATGTAGTCAAGTGAAGTGATAAACAGACTGAACACTTTTAAATAACTGATCTAATCTTCCCCGCATTCACGCGCCGGTAAAGAGATTTGCTTTTGGTGAAACATCAATTACCAATATCACAATTAAAACAATTTCTGACCCAGCAAGGTGACGCTTTCTGGCAGGAGGGCAAAAAAAAATTGTATTGAAATATATTGTTTGTTCGAATTTCTAATTGACCGGGCGCGCGAAGCGAGTTAAGCGTCTCTGTTTCACCATGAGCAAAAGTGCTTTCGTATATCGTTGATCCAATACTGGTATCCCGGGATTCGCTAAATTTGTGTTTCCAATCTCGGAATTATTGGTATGGCCAATACCGGGATCCCGGGATTGGCCAAATTAGTGTTTTCAATCCCTGGATTATTTGTATGGCCCAATGGCCAATGCCGGGATCAGCCGTACCAATAATCTCAGGATTGGAAGCCCTAGTCCCAATACTCTAATCAATAGGAATCACTGATAGGAATACAGTTACTCATCTCATAGATTTCCATACATATATTGGAATCTGCACTTGCAATGGACCAATTTCAAACATCGTACCCGACGTAATGCCGTAGTGTCGTGCATGTTGGCAAGTCCAACAATAAAATAGTTTTCATACGTTGGCACTATAATCATAGAGTCAAGTATAATTCCTTACTTTTTTATTTAGATCTATGGCACGTCGTGTCTATGTTATAATGTGAAATTCTTCTTGCCCTAACCTCAGTACCATAATATACCTACATGAATTTCTATGAAACCAAAGTATTTACACTGCTGCCTTCTCTGAACTGGTGCTCCAGCCGTGCTTAGCCTATTACTACGCTTCGGCTACATCTACATCGCGATAACGTCAAGGAACAGTGTATTAGCAGTAATTCTTCGTTCTACAAAAAGTACATCGCGCGCTTGAATGTGTGCGCACCGTGTAGGAACGCACTACAAGCAAAGATTTAAGAATGCGTAAGAATGCTCCAGTATGGATGACACTCGCGAGCGTACGTCCGTGTGAAATTGTGAATACGGGTCGCGCGCTCTTATCGGCCGAAGTTGGACTAGTTGTTTGTCTTTATACTTTGGTGAAGATTCGTGTTGGCGTCTCTTTCTCTGACATACAAAAAGAACGAGACACCAACACGGATCTTCGCGTTATCGCAATGTGTGTAGCCGTAGTATATGAAACTGTGCAGTGTCGTGAGTTCGCCGACGTTCTGTCATAACGTCTCTTACGACATTTCGACATTATGGCGTAATGTCTCTTACGGCATTTGAAATCTCCACTGGCGGTATTGCATTTATATGACCCGATTTCCTATCGTAGGCTATTCCTAGCGACTACGTCAATCTCGTGTCCAATGTAATTTGACATGTGGTTCCGAAACGGAAGATTAAAGACTCGAATTTGGATTTATGGTTTTTTTTGTATAGATACTCGTAGTTAGTAAATTTCGTTGTGTGTTGACATCCAGGGCACGTGCCTTGCCTGCACCACCCTCGCTACACCTATGCGACCAACAACCCGCCTAGTAGGTGCTCGTAACTGTTGCTCAGATGCCGGCCGATTTTGCGATGCACATTATTGGCCTCACAAACCCAACTAGCGGGTTCTGTCGGTTGTGTGTGCCTGTGAAGTATTGTTCAATTTTTGGTCTGGTCGTGAAGTCGTGATAGTGTTAAGATAGTATTTATGTAGTTTGTAACTCCTAAATCACGAGTCAAATGATATTGGGGACTAATTTGACGGCGAAATTCTGAATAACCCTACTGGAAATCAGGTTATCGGTTACAATTGGATCTTGGTTATGTAGATTGGTTATTGTATGTAATTCAATGGAATAATTAATTGAACTTGGGAACATACAATGTCAATTTAGGCGGAACAACCCAAATTGTGTGTACAAATATTATAAACCCGAATCGAGAAAGGATTCATTATGCATTTGGGCCAAAATTCGTTTTGATGCCTAATAAAACGTCCCTTTTACATTTTAACGCATAATTTCTAACCCGTTAGCATAATATCCAACAACCAAACATATTATTTTGCAATGCAGAATAGCATACGCTCACCCTGAATGATAATTTTTGTCGAAATATGTGGGCTATGAATGTAAAAAAAACATTTTTTTGGTAACATATGTTTGCGGCCCGAGCTGCATGCGAGGGACGTAAATATGCGATCGAGGGCTTTCTTTATTACCTTCCGTGTTGTGTACATCACTTTATATCTACACTTGTCCTAAAAGCCTTTTATGGCCAGTAGGCTTATGATGCTACGCTTTGTCGCGCGATAAATAAATGATAAAGCATTTGTCATGTTCTGACAAATAGTGTGTGAGAGTGACGGATGCTTTATAAATCATTTATTTATCGCGTGACAAAGCGTAGCATCACTTGCTTACAGATGTGGCATAAAATGTGTTTTGATTGAGCAACCATTAATGCACTTCTTTATTTTTTTACCGGTTTGTGCATTGTACTGTTAGGTTAATTACTATTTATTCTTTTGTAAGTGCTATTGTTGACACGCATTATATTGCTGTTTTGTAGCGGGTCGTTTTTATTTCTTTCACTTGCTTATTGATAAGTTAATTGCTTTTTCCCATGTCGCTGAAATGGCCGTCTTACAAATAAAACCTCCATGGTTACATTTTGATGGAATAAAAACTCACCCACTTTACCAGCACAGTAAGATACGTTTTTATTAAAACAAAGTGTATTTCTGCCTCGAGAACTGCGCACATCTCGTTAAACTCAGTCTTATGATGTTATCTTTTGTCAAATTTAATTTACCGTATGAAATATTGTTAGAGTATCATCGTTTAGACGAAACGTCGACGTGAATTTTGTCATTTCCGTCCTACGAGATGTAAATGGTTGCCTTCATATTTATTCATCACTTCTATCATAGTATCACAGTCGTCGTTAGAGCAGTACATCAAGTGCAAAGAAACGTCCAAAATGATACTCTAACAAAGACGCGTTCGTAAGAAATCGCGTTGGTCTTGTTATCGCTGTCAGTCGCGCATATTATCTTTGCGAGTTCTTTTATCATACGAGTAAATCATATAACTATACTTATTTAGAAGAAGAGTCTTTTGGTGTTTCTTTTATTTAGATGTTACTTTTCGAGGCGTTGGTAGATTCAGAATTGTTTTTTTTAACCTGACTAACTTGCAAGCCTTATTGACAGTAGCAAAAATCGGACCGGGGTAAAAATCGGACCAGAGATTCAGAATTGTAAAAATGGTCCTGTTGCCTATTTGCAGAACTGACGCATGTCTCGTTTCTGTTGGTAGTTGGGGACACTGCAAATACAAATTTGCCAATGGTCTTTTTAATTTGTAAAATTTGAACTCGCGTTTGGCCTGTCGTGATATTCAGACGAGCGTGAACGTGCCAGTGAACCACAGGTCACGTATGCCTAGTTGACGTACTACTGCTTTAGTTAATTATTTTATTGCGCTTACCTACTATCACTTGTTTACTTTATGAAATTTGTATCTAGCTGGATTGATGACAAAAACCTCCGTATTGTGAATAAACACATTTTCGTCAAACGATTCATGGGCTCATGATACAAAAGGACAGTAAGTAGTCCTGGTCGACACCACGGGGGACGTGAGAGCTGGCGGTTTTCTGGCTCAGAGTATAGGGGGCATTTCTTCAGAAATATGTCTGCGGTCACCTCATTCATCTGGCCCTTTTTCATTCTAAATGTATGGACATAGATGAATGAGTCGCAGACATATTTCTGTAGAATAGCCCGGGGAACGTGCACAACGAAGGTGCTGCCAACTGGTGCCACCAATACGAATCTTGCACCCTATCATGCTGTGGCCACATTAACGGGAAACGCCGTTAATATCGTGATGATGGACTATTAGCGTTAGTGTGGCCACTATAATACTAGACATTGACATTCATAGGCATTTTTTTTTTCAAGCCTGATAAGTTTCCTTTACTGTCCGCATAGTGTCTCTTTTATCGATTTAGTGTTCCTGCACGTTCCCTATAAGCATTTCGGTTCAACTAGAATGCTGCCAGTATATTCGACACAATGCCATAGGGGCCCATTTTAGAACTACATTTTTAACATTAAAGGTTTCTGCCCACACCATAACCGTACTAAGGTCTGTGCGGAAAGAGAATAGGATTAATTTTGGGGGGGCGCTGTAATGCTTTTGTACCGTATGTGCCGTATTTTTTGTTCTGTGGCCATACTGGTTAGGTTAGTTCCGTTTATCGCCACGCCTATTTTCTTTCCGCACAGACTCTATGAACGTTTCAGGAAAAATAAATATTCCTTGTATTGAAAAGTACGAGACTATGGCCACTAGAACGTCCCGTCACCGACCGGCATTTGCATCATGCCGTGTCATCAGACACGTTCATAGTACGGTCTTGGTATGATACGTTGTAGTGGGCAGAGGCCTTAAGTAGTTTTAATTGTTTTTTACCTTAAGATTGTATTTTTACTTGTAGATTAATTATATCAATAGTCTGTCTCACTTCAGGTTGGAACCAAGAAACTTGTTTTTATGAAGAAATAGACTTGTTATTATCATTTTGAGAGAGTTAATTGAAATAAATCGTAATGTTAATAACAGTTGGAAATTAACATCAAAGAAAACTTTGAGTCTTAATAAAATTATTAGCAATTTCTTAATAGGTATTAAAAGCGTGTTTTAATTAATGTCCCATTAAAATTTACTCTCTCTCTCCACGCACGCGAGGTGCATACACTTTTTCCTTCTACCTCGAAACCTCGATATATTTCTGTGGTTTCACCCAGTGTATTGCAGTAAATATCCACTCTAGAAGCGTGAGATTGGAAAAAATTGCAGTCTTTTTATTGTCAACCGAAGCATTGTGCTGTGCACAGAAACCCCATATTTCCCCTAGTTTGGCGTGGCCATGGATACGGCTCTCGCATTTTCCGCTCCTTTGAGCTATTCAGAACACCTCATTCATAGCCCTTCATTGTGCTATTGTGCTGTAAAATAATGTTTCTATAAAACGTATGAATGGTTGAAGTATTTTCCCGAAGCTTACAAGTAAGTTTTTGTGTAGAACAGAGCGCAAAAGATATTCATATATCTATTTACTTTACCGCCCACGGTACGTGATACACTATTGCTGTACTGTTTCTCCAGTTTTCCATTGATGACAATGAAAGAACAATTTTCTAAAATTGGCGTAATCAAATAAATTGATGGCCCGTAAAGGAAAGCCTTTAAAGTGGCCTCGCGTTTAAGTATTTACATTTTACTGTCTTCTTAGTGGATTCAGAATACCTTTACCTGTAATACCGTGTTAATTAAAAGGCTATTTCAATAAAAGTAAATTGATTCGAATTGGCCCTGAATTAGATTTATTATTACTCTTTTTAAATTCAAGAATACAACGAATGCGACGATGCGGCGCACTACAAAAAAAATGACAAAACATCCTAAAAGTATTGATTCACGTATTATTATTTTAATGGCATGTATTAAGTTACTTTTCGGAAAAATCTTAAAGGTTCTCTTTCTTTCGATTTTATTATGTATTAATACAACATTCACCTTATGAAAATGAGAGTTCATTGAGCCCATGCATCATTTTGCAGAAGGAACGCCATCTGCCGCTCGATTGATGCCAGAAGATGAATGATTGAATACCACTGAAGTTCCAAAACAAAATTGCCGTAACAATGTATTATGCACACATACAGGTCGATTCACAAGAGCTGGCACGAATAGACTGAGCGAAAGTAATGTCACTTGTCACTGTTGAGTGACGTTCTTATACGGAAGGTTCCAAATATTTTGTAAATAACAAACAAATACATATAATCTGCACATTATTAAGGCTAATCAGGTAAAAGATATAGCCGAAAGGTAAATTTGACGGTTCGCTACAAATATTTTACTATTATGAAGATTTTATACCCTGTTTTCACACTGACGCCCCAATCTACGAAATTATGGCGAAAATGCGAAACTTATACGTAATTTAGATGTTTCGATGCAATTTTAGCGCTTCATGACGTCGGAGTGCAAACAAGGTTGCGATTGTGTAGGTAGATTTTTTTTGATGTTATAAAATACACAATGCAGGCTGGGTTACGAAGTTATGGGATGAGATTATCTAAAAACACGATATTATGTAATCATTTTGTGATGCACACATAGACATTACCATTCACTCGTTCAATCCAATCGTGCCAGCTCTTGTGAATCGACCTGTACACACACATCTAGCTTATACACATATGCTGTCTGTACGATTTTGGGCCTGGGATCAAACCTCTCACGTACATACCTAAATGCGCGTTCAAATATTGGCGCGCATCATTCACATTCACTCGCGAACGTAATGAGTGAAAGGAACTTTTGACCTGCCGATGCGATCGCGGCGCCATCTGTGTCAATCGAACTTGCCTAACCTCTAACCTAACGCCGGCCGGCGCGCGCGCTCTCGCAAATAAAAAATAAATCCAGAAAATTTGGAGTGAACTCTGCTGAAGATGTGTGGTGTGTGATGTGAAGAAGCCAAGTGAAAGTGCCATGGATTTCTCCTATATGGTATCGTGAGTACAATTTCCTAAGCCCAAATCTCAATTTAATTTTTCAATACTTGTGTCATAGTTCAACCATTTTGGTCATTCGATCGGGATTCTTCGGTTTGTAAGCCAGATTTACACTTATACACACCAAACATACATTAACAGTACAGTTTTTATACACAAAGCTTTATTTCGAGTCTAAAGATTGTGTAATTACGCATCAATTTCAACTAATTCAAGTTACAACGCGTGGCGTCTAAGCATTGTCACAGACAAGATGGCCGACAAATTGTTAGAATCACTTATAGATAAAAAGCAAACGTGTTTCATACGTGTTCAAACACTATTCGAATTATCTAAAATCGTTGTGACAGATTCGTCTCGTTTAACGGAATTTAATTTGCGTCTCAAAGATGTCCACTCCATTCGCGAGAATTTTGAGAAAATAGTATATCAAGTAAATTCGATTATGAAACGAGAAACCCCTACATTTGAGCCTAGTTATCAAGAAATTCAAGCACTCGACGATATGTATTATAGAATTCTAAGTGTCGCGGCAACTACAAATGATCGTTGGCAGTCGTGCGACGGCGACAGTCTGTCACCTACCGAAGTTAGCCCCGGCGGCGGGCCCGGTAACACAGCCACTAGTTTGCGCCCGGTTAAGCCGCGTTTACCGAAACTAGAATTGTTTCATTTCAACAGTGAATTAAGGAACTGGCAAACCTTTTATGACACATTTACGAGTCTGATTCATAGAAATGAAGATCTCAGTAATATTGAAAAGTATTACTACCTTATATCTGCTGTCAGCGGATCCGCGTTAACGTTAGTTAAAGGCATGCCAGTTACCTCTGATAACTATCCTATTGTTTGGGGATTGCTAGTAAATAAGTTTGAAAACAAACGCGCATTAGCCACTAGTTACCTAGATAGATTGTTCCAATTTAAACCGTTGTTGGTGGAGTCGGCCTCCGGGTTGAATGCGTTTTTACAAACTTATCAAGAATGCGTTAAAGCGTTGAAACATTTAAAAATCGACAACTTAGCTAGCTTCATATTGTTTTATATGGGGTTACGCAACTTGGACGCGGTTACGAGACGGGAGTTCGAACAGTCTGTCGATCAAACTCAAATACCTACTTACGATCAGCTGATAACTTTCGTGGAAAAACAGGCGCGTGTTTTGGAGTTGTCTGAAGTGAAAAATAGTGCTCAAAAACATCAGCCTGTGCAAAAGGCTGTTTCTTACGTAGTGCCGAAACATAATGTGCCGCGGTCGAATAATAATAACTTTTACACGGCAGGAAATAAACCCGCACCGAAACCATGCTTATCAGCTGTTAGTAAGGGAGGTAATGATCGATTAAATAAATTGTTATTTGCACTTATTGAAGTGCCTATTTTGTGAGAAACCGCACTCAACGTACCGGTGTTACGAATATTTGGATTTGACACCCTCGCAGCGTCTTGACAAAGTCAGACAGCTTCAATTATGCGAAAATTGCTTACGTCAGCATCCGCTGTCAGAGTGTACATCCAAAATTCGTTGCGTTTTGTGTAAACAATTACACCATCATAGTCTACACTTAGATACAGTTTCAAGTGTACATAATGCCGGTAGCAGTCAAGGTCAACCGAAAGGTCAAGGTCAACTTCCAAACGTCGGCTTGACTTGCTCAGCTAATTCTACCGTGTTGTTGGGAACCGCTATGGTGCACGTCGCAGACCGATGGGGTACTTACCACGCCGTGCGTGCCGTAGTCGATAGTGGGGCCATGTCCGGGTATATAACTAAAGAGTGTGCTCAGCGCCTGGGTCTGTCGCGACGCAATTGTCCATTTGAACCCATGGGTCTGGGAGGTGCACCAGTGCAAGATTTCGGTGTGGTTACATGCTCAATTAAGCCACGGAACTCATCTGGTCCAGTACTGAGCACAGAAACTGTAGTTGTTGATAACATTACCAGCAACTTACCTACAATGACGCTTTCAAATAAAATTGTCAATAATTTCAAAAATATTGAGCTAGCAGACCCGAACTATTTCTCGGCTGCTCCGGTTGAGTTGTTGTTGGCAGGAGACTTGTTTCCATACATCTATGATGGTCAAAACATACTACCGCGTGAATCGGGTTTGCCTGTCGCGATGCATTCAATTTTCGGGTATATCATAGCCGGACAGACTGTACTAGATAGCGATCGTGAATCGAGTAACCATTCTCTTAGCTTATTCTCGGCTACTAGTAGCATCGACAAAATTATGAACTCCTTTTGGGAAATTGAAAACGTACCCTGTGATGTACCTAAAAATCCAGAGGACTTATATGTCGAACAGTTGTTTCAAAAAGAACACAGCCGCGACAGCAGCGGTCGTTACACAGTAACGTACCCCTTCAAACCTAACTTTGAGCTTGGCGACTCAACGCAACAAGCGTTACGCCGATATAAAAATTTAGAAACAAAGTTAAACCGACTTCCGGAACTTAAGGAAGAATATGGCAAATTCATGGCCGAATATGAGGACCTCGGTCATATGACTTGTTTGGGTGACTTAGGGTCTGTCGATTCAAAATATATCATACCACATTTTTGTGTATTGCGACCGTCAAGCACCTCCACGAAGCTCCGTGTCGTGTACGACGCTTCATGTCGCACGACAAACGAAAAGTCGTTGAACTCTGTCGTGTTTGCGGGTCCTAAGTTGCAAGCCGATATAAATCAGATATTAACTAATTTTCGTATTCATGAAATTTGTTTGTCAAGTGACATTTGCAAAATGTTTCGCATGACCTTGATCGAAGAATCTCAGCGCAAGTATCAACACATTTTATGGCGGTTTTCTCAAAATGAACCTATTAAAGTGTATGCTTTAAACACCATAACTTATGGGGTTGCCAGTAGCCCTTATCTAGCCATCCGAGTCCTGCACCAGCTAGCAGACGATGACGCAGAAAAGTATCCTTTAGCGAGCAAGGTTCTAAAAGAAGGATTCTTTGTTGACGATCTTCTGTGGTCTGTAGGTACCTTAGAAGAGGCAGCTCAGCTTCAAGATGAGCTGATAGGTTTGCTGGAAGGAGGAGGCTTCATCCTGCGCAAGTGGGCGAGCAACTGCCCGCGGCTCCTCGAGCGTGTGCCCGCTGATTATCGCGAAACGCCAGTTGCATTCGACGATGAGAACGACCACACCTTGAAAGTTCTAGGTCTTCAGTGGCGGCCTGCCGAGGATGCGTTTTCGTTTGCGACTAATGTACTCCCAACTTCACAAGCGATTACTAAACGAAGTGTTCTGTCGCAGTTAGGTCGTCAGTTCGATCCGCTAGGTTTTGTAGCTCCGTGCATCTTCTACGCGAAATGCTTCATGCAAAAGCTCTGGCTTCAAAAACTCGGTTGGGACGAGAGGCTTCCTCCAGAGTTGGAAAATGAGTGGCTCACCTACGTCTCTGAACTTCCATTATTGTCGAGCTTTAGGCATGATCGTCAAGTAACTGTTAAAGGTCACAATTATTATCAGCTGTTATGCTTTTGTGATGCTTCTATCAAAGGAATAGCCGCAGTTGTTTACTTGCGTAGCTTCAACGATCAAGGTCAGGCGAAGGTCAGCTTGGTACTTAGTAAGACGAAGGTGGCTCCTTTGAAAACTGTGTCAGTCCCTAGGCTAGAACTGATGGCTGCACACTTGTTGGTCAAACTAGTCAAATACTGTAAGTCCGTATTACTTGAACGAATACAAATCGATGATGTGTTTTTGTTCACCGATTCTTCTGTGGTATTGAGCTGGCTAAACACACCCAGCTATACATTAAAGACATTTGTGGCTACGCGTGTTTCTAAAATATTAGAGGCCGTGTCTAGCGAAAGCTGGTATCACGTGAGCGGTGCGTTCAACCCCGCCGATGTGTGTTCGCGCGGCGCGCTGCCCTCCGCGCTGCTAGCAGCGCCAGAGTGGCTAGCGGGGCCCAGCTGGCTCAGCTCACCACAGGAAAATTGGCCAATTAGATCAATCGATCAATTTAAATCTAACAGTGTTCCAGAATTAAAATCCACTGAAAGTACATCTGTTCAGACGCTAGTGTCTAGTAGCGATAGTAAGGATTCAAATTTAATTTTTCAATTAACTGAGAAATATTCAAGTTTTGCCAAACTGCAAAACGTAGTTGCACGATGCTTTCAATTTATCAATAATTGTAGATTAATTAAATCGAAACGCAACACGGGACCTCCGTTTCTAACTGAATTAAGAAAAGCGCACGACGTTATTATTAAAGCAGTTCAACGCCAGCACTTTCTCGCCGACATCGACGCACTCTCGAAGAGCAGACCTTGTAGCTTGTCATTCAAAAAGTTAAAACCCTTCCTGGACCCCCTTGGTTTCCTCAGGGTGGGGGGTAGGCTATCGCTGTCGGATCTGCCATTTCAATCGAAACATCCGTTGTTGCTTCCCAAAAGAGGGAATTTCACTAAATGTTTAATTGACTATTTTCATAAAATACATTTACATGTCGGTCCGCGTACGCTTCAAAGCATAATTAGTCAAAAATATTGGATTATTTCAGCAAGGTGCATTATTAGATCACGCTTTTCTAAGTGTCTCCAATGTTTCAAAGTCACACCTACCACTCTACAGCCCCTTATGGGAAATTTGCCGAAATTTCGTTTGCAAGATATACATAGCTTCCATACTGTAGGTACTGACGTAGGCGGCCCTTTCTATACGAAAGAGAGTAATCGACGCAATGCAAAAATCTCCAAATCGTATTTACTACTCTTTGTCTGTTTTTCAACCCGTGCGGTACACACAGAGGTTCTAAGTGCACTCACAACTGAATGTTTCTTCGCACCCTTTGACCGCTTCACGGCAAGGCGTGGCCTATGCCATACAGTGGTCTCGGATAATGCTAAAAATTTTGTATCCGCTGGCAGACAACTTGCTGAAGTAAACCAATTCTATAAACAAAACTCAAACGAGATGACGATAGGGTTCAATAACCGTCGTGTGTATTGGAAATATAATCCACCCACTGGTAGCCACTTTGGCGGTATGTTCGAAAGTGGTATTAAATCGGCAAAACAAATGCTGAAGCGCGTAATAGGTACCCGCGCATTGTCATTCGAAGAACTTAGCACTTTATTTGCTCGCGTGGAGGCCGTGCTAAACTCCCGTCCGCTAACCAGTATCTCGAGTGACCCGTCGGAGTACGAGGCGCTTACGCCTGGACATTTTATTGTTGGACGCGAACTATTAGCCGTTCCTGAGTACGACCTTTCTGACGAACCTGCTCACGGATTGACCCGCTGGCAATTAGTGCAGCAGGCGTCACAACGATTCTGGAAATTATGGAAAAGTGACTACCTTCACACTCTCCAGCAGCGACAAAAGTGGCTTAGTAGTTGTCGGAATCTTAAAATAGGTGAACTTGTTTTAATTCATTCCGATGCTCCTCCGCTTCAATGGTCCCTTGGTCGTGTGACGGAGTTGCAACCTGGCCTGGACAATGTGGTCCGTGTAGTAAAAGTGCGCACTCAAAACGGAGAGTATACGCGACCCGTTGTAAAGCTGAGTCCTCTTCCTATGGAATTGGATTCTGAATAGCCTATTTGTTAACAGTTAGCTGCATAAATTTGACGCAGAGTGTCAAGTTTATGACATTTATATTAGTTTAAGTACACATACCTACTTACTCTTCAAGTATACATTTAATTTAACGTTATTTAAGTACTCACTAGATTATACAGTCCACTATCATTTACATTACATTATCAACCATCCCTGGTTTGCAAACTGGGGAATCAGGGGTAGTAGATTCCCGGTGAGGGGTTTATGTACGATTTTGGGCCTGGGATCAAACCTCTCACGTACATACCTAAATGCGCGTTCAAATATTGGCGCGCATCATTCACATTCACTCGCGAACGTAATGAGTGAAAGGAACTTTTGACCTGCCGATGCGATCGCGGCGCCATCTGTGTCAATCGAACTTGCCTAACCTCTAACCTAACGCCGGCCGGCGCGCGCGCTCTCGCAAATAAAAAATAAATCCAGAAAATTTGGAGTGAACTCTGCTGAAGATGTGTGGTGTGTGATGTGAAGAAGCCAAGTGAAAGTGCCATGGATTTCTCCTATATGGTATCGTGAGTACAATTTCCTAAGCCCAAATCTCAATTTAATTTTTCAATACTTGTGTCATAGTTCAACCACTGTCGTCCTTTTATTATATTGTATTATTTTGTATACAGACCGCGAGCGCCACAAACTCGCAGTCCTTTAATAAGGCGGTGTTTTCTTGTTATCAATAAAATTAAAAAAAAAAAACAAATACAATAAAAACTAAAACTGTAAACCCTATTATCTTGTTATTAAATTGAGATTGATGACTGACGTAAGTAGTCTCAACACGAACTTACATAAAAAGTTCATTCTGTTCTAGAATTAATAATTACCCCAATTGTCAAAGATTAATGTAGTTTAGCAAACTCCGAGTTAATTATTTTAGTTTCTGAATTTAGTTTTAGTTGGATTTTATAATTAGGATCATTAAGCACTGGCGTATATTTTAAGGCTAAAAGTTCGGTTCAGAAAATTTGCTTTGCGATACGATCAGAGAGTGAGTTATCGCCAGTTAAAAGTTAAATTTAATTTGATAGGAGTCCCTGTTAAGAGGGGTCTGTAAGATCGACTTCATAATAAAATGGGACTTAAAATTGTAATAAATAAAATGATGTTTCCATTCAAATAAGGGCTATGGGACATTTTTAGGGTTCCGTACCCAAAGGGTAAAAACGGGACCCTATTACTAAGACTTCACTGTCCGTCCGTCTGTCACCTGTATCTCAAGAACCGTAATAGCTAGACAGTTGAAATTTTCACAGATTGTGTATTTCTGTTGCCGCTATAACAACAAATACTAAAAACAAAATAATAATAATAATTAAGTGGGGCTCCCATACAAAAAACGTGATATTTTACTCGTTTACCTTGAAAACCTCGTATCTCGGGTATCTCATTAACCGAGATAGGTTGAAATTTTCACAGATGATGTATTTCTGTTGCCGCTATAACAACAAATACTAAAAACAGAATAAAATACATGTTTAATAATATTTTTTCGATTTATTGTATTTACATCTAGCGCCTTTCGAAGATTTACGAGCAAAAGCCTCCTTTCGAGAATTAATAGCAATTTTATTATAGATAATGGTACGGAACCCTTCCTGCGCGTATCCGACTCGTACTTGGCCGGTTTTTGAAGTATAATATACAGGTGTCCCTAAAACCAACGCACATACGAAAAGGGATGATAGACCAGCTTAAATAAGAAACCAGATTAAGTAAATTTGACCTCAGTAAAAATGTCTTAGTTTTCGAGATATTGACGTTTTTGCAAAACTTGTGTTAAGTGATACCCTGACTCGGTGTTTTGAGTGTCATGACTAAAATATTAAGCAACAATAAACAACCTTTAAACACTCTAATCACTCTATATAAGGAAATTAAGACGAAATTAGCAGACTGCTCAACATACCATAGGGCCGGCTCGTTCCTCGGCCAAAGAATCGGTCTACTCACTAGGTACCTACTGAAGAAAAAAACTATTGCGTCAAATGAATTTCTGACGTCAGTAGGTTTGTAACCAATACAATACAATACAATACAAGTATACTTTATTGCACACCAGAAAAACACATCCAGAATCCAATCGCAGATTTTTGTCTTTTAAACGATATGCAACCTATCCGAAAATAACGTCTACTCAAACTTAACATGAATATTTGTCATAAGTGACTTTAGACTCAACGAAGTAAAGATTAAGTTGGTTACCAACACCGCTTGATACGTAAGACGTATTGATTTCAAAAAGTGGGCGTTACGGGGCAAATGTCAACGTCGGTTTTGCTAGGCGTTATCGTTTCGTACATTATATTTCGGTATTGCATGCCTAATGCCCGGGCTACACGAGGCTAGTTTTTCAAGCTAGGATAGCAAGCTATTTCTCTACTAAACTATCCTGGCTTGCTGACCTGGCTTGGAGCATGCTAGTTTTGTTATGAGGCTCTATTATTTTAAGCTAAGTATTTACTGGAGTGACAAGGTGACCACACGTCCAAAATGAACTGCGCATGCGAAAAAACCTGCTTACTGGTCAACTGCAAACTAGCTTCGCCGGCCACGTGAAGCTAGTAAACAAGCCAGGATAGTAAAATCAGTGGTGGGGGGACGCTACTAGCCTAAAAATAGAACTCCATCCTATTAAAAACTGACCTGGCTTGTAAACTAGCTTACTAGCTTAGAAATGAAGACAGTTTTGTCTACACGAAGCCAGAACTACTAGCTTGCTAGCTTACTAACACTAGCTTGCTATCCTAGCTTGAAAAACTAGCCTCGTGTAGCCCGGGCATTAAGTAGTATAAGCAGTACCCGCATGACTTCACACGTGTCAAATTGGGGCCCAGAACAATGAAAAGAACCGAATCACCGCGCGGCTTAGTAAAGTTACGAACGTGTACTAAAACAAGATTATAAGATTAACTTTACTGCCGCCAGAGAGTAGCCATAAAATACCCTTATTTTCACCCTGATCCACGGTCACGAAAGTGTCCTGATTTTGGCAAGTTCGACAAACAAGGCTGTTGCTAAATAAAAAACTTTGGGGAATAATTTTATGACCGTCTCATTACGATGTCCGGGTATGGTGGCGCGAACTGGGGAAGGCCTAAGTCCAGGAGTCGACGTCTACGGGCTGATGATCACGATGATGACCTAGTCCCAGGTTAAGCAATGCTTGTATTGTACCCAGGCGACGATCAAAATAATTATAAAGATACATAGACATATAATAAGTTATAATGAGTGCCAAGTACCTTCAAATAAATAGCCGGACGGAGCATCACTAACAAAGAACTGAAGCATGTCTAATCGGCCGGCTACCTATCTGTGTGAAAAACTAGTTGATGTGTGCGTGCGGCTCGTAAGTACAAGCAGCCGGCGCATTAAAATGGGTTGGCGAGCCTCTGTCCGGCTATTTATTTTAAGGTCCTTGATGAGTGCAAAAGAAAAAAACTATAGCGTCAAATGAATTTATCTAGAATAATGTCAAATGAGTCTATTAAACGATATGCAACCTATTCGAAATTGCAGTCTTCTCAAACTTAAGACTGATATTTGTCATAAATGACTTTAGACACACACATAGTAAACATTAAGTTCGTTATCAATATCACTTGATACATAGACATAATACGAGATAGAAAACATAATATGACTCAGGATGCCTGTGCTAATCATAGAAATGTTTGCCTTTACCGGGATTTGAACCGGGACGTCTAGAATCGTAAGTGCAGTTAGTCCATCTAGGTTAAACGTGTCAGGAAACATTATAATATTTATGCCACACCTGGCAATAAAGTGGCTTTCTGACCAAGTGTAGATATAAAATTATGTACACAACACGGGAGGTAATAAAGAAAGCCCTCGATCGCATATTTACGTCCCTCGCTTGCAGCTCGGGCCGCAAACTTATGCGATCTAGGCCTTTCTTTGTATTGCCACCCTAGTTATGTAATGTACTGTAGTGCCTACTGTAGGATTAAACCGAAGCACCCTAATTAGATTTGGAGAGTTTAAGTAATTTTATTCCAATATAATGTAGCTATAAATAAAATCGAACGAAGTTGCAGTAATTTGATATACCTAATAGAAGGTTACAAGGCAACAAAATAAACTGAGACATACCTTTCGTGGAGATATTACGATCTCTAAATGAGAAGAACTTGTTATGAAAGAATATTAAATTGAGATATAAAATATAAATAATAAATGTGATAGTTTGTGAAATGTTTGGAAGTTTGGATGTTTGTCACTAAATAACGCGGTACTAAGCCCAGATTAAAAAAAAAGGATACTTCATATTCCGGTAAAGAGTTGCCTTGGGTTAGTAACGGGAATAGACTCTGTGCGGAAAGAGAATAGGATTAATTTTGGGGGGCGCTGTAATGCTTTTCTACCGTATGTGCCGTATTTTCTGTGCTGTGGCCATACTGGTTAGGTTAGTTCCGTTTTTCGCCACGCCTATTCTCTTTCCGCACAGACTCTAGCAGTAAATGCTAGTAGAACGTAAGAAAGATTTATTATTTACATCCCGCGAATTTTCTCATCAGATTTTGTTCCACGTGAAATGTTTTCAATAACAGCGGATGTCTCTTATAAAACTATTTAAATTGCAGTCATTGCATCGTTGGAAAATATACAGAAAATAGAGGCAATATACAATAGACAGGTAACAATTGAAAGAAAGTACAGTAAACGAACAAACACAAACAAGATAAAATTAAAATTTCCTAAAACTATATTAAACTACCTAAATTAAAATACCTAAAATACAATAAAAATACAATAGACTAAACACATCTCGAAATAATATGCGTAGAAGTAAACAACAGAGTGATCAGGGAAGGTGGGTAAAGAGCGATTTTTTTCTCTCAAAATATGTTTTTCTAAGTCCGTATGTGACTAACTACAAAAGCAATAGTTAACTTTTTCACTTTTAATTCGCATTGCGTATTTATTTTAAATTCTTATTTATACTTCATTACATCTCTGAAACTCACAAAATTGAAGAAAATGGCATTAGCTGGATGAATTTGTCCATAAAATCGGCATTGTCAACATTCTTCCGTTATTAAAACAAGAAAAGTAAGTATCTTTTCTTCTTAAGAAGTTAAAAATGCCTTCTCCGTGTCCTTACTGCACCAAACAAAGACTTGATACGCTGTGTTTTTGTAGGCTTAGACTGGTAAATTCGCTCAAACATTAGATTTTTTTTTTGAAAACGTTGCATAGCAAGTCATGTAGTCCGAGTAGGGGTGAACACCGTGTAAGTGGGGATCAAAAGTCATTGTTTAATCCCATACTTGTGATTACCTTTTGTGCTACATGTTAGTATTAAGTAGCTTTATCAGAAAACTTGGTTTTGATTCACAATTTAAAATCCTCCCCCTATATTAAGCTCTGGGTTCTGGGTTTGGGATTCGAGCATTTTGACCGCGCGGTTCGTCATTATTATTTCGCGATCATTAGCACAATGGAAGAGTAAGCCGCCATAATTTTGATCAAACTAGTCTCAGGCTCGGGACTGCCTATCGGTTTCATAAAAAAAATACCTTGACTATTAACTTTTCAACAATATTTGCCGAGATGATACAGACAAAAAAAAAACGCTATCAAACGCCGAATACCTATTTGCCCCTTTCGTTGCCCGCGGGGTAAATTCCGTTGTTGCCTTCTTTTTCGCTTCCACGGCACGCTTGAAATGGAACAAATGATTATTTCTCCCTCCTTCCTTCCTCCCTTTGCAGTATTTTACTATTTTTGCATTGTTTTGCTACACCGATTTTTAAATGTTAAGAGGAAACAGGAGGGCAGTTTTTCCATACAAACGTAGTCCCCTGTTTCCTCCCTGGATAATGCCAGTAGAGCAATCATTTTTTGTCCAAAAATCTATGGCTACTATTGATATGTTCCTATGTTTTCTTTTTTACGATAAATTGATTCTCAAAAGAGATATTAACCTTCAAGAACCTAAAAAAAATGCCAGATTTTCCGCTGTGTTCACACATCCAGAAAACAAATTTGACTAGATTATTAAAAAAAAAAGAAAACATAGGAACACGGCCAAAGCCTTTCTTTAATGTTTAATGAAAAAATTAGTTAAATAAGTTAAGTTTTGGGGAAGAAATCAGGGGACTACGAAACGTTGTTCTCATGAAATTTTAAAAGGTATTTTCGGTCCAAGCTGCAGTATAGGTGCTCTGCGGGAGAGAGGCGCGCAGTGCGGGACAGCGACACATTTTACAAATACCTAATTTTCAATTCTCTCGGCCTTACTGTTTCCTCTTAATGAGTCTATCAGAAGCAATGAATGATGAGCGAATGAACTTTTAACAAAACCTACGGCTGTTAAATTTTAAGTTAGATCGCGTAACTCTAGCGTTCATTTGTATTCGTAGTGTTGATTCTCTTACATTACACTGTAATATAAAAACAAGAGCATAAATCTAACGTGCGATCATGTTTTAGGAAGGAAGGAATCTTCCCTCGTTTGAATATTTAATGCGCACCTTAAATTTTTATCACTATACGAATGAGCAACATAAATACCTTTGAATGACATAATAAGCGACCTTATTTCAAGGCATTGGAGCTTCAATTCGTGTATTTAGATGGTTTTATTCCACGTAGATTGCACGCATGACTGGTGCGTTGCAAGATATTTGTTTGGAGCTATCACGAGGGTTGTTCATGTCACTTGTCATGTCAATGCGCATCATACATTCATGGCTGATGAAGGTAGCGTCCAGTAAACAACATTGTTGGGACTTAACGGCAGGGTAATTCAAAAGTTTGCCGCCAATCATTCCCTAGTCTAATTGTCAAATGAATGTAATCTGTATCCGTTTGTAGGCCGTTAGTAACTATGTTGTACCTATGTTTTTATGTCAAACTAGCATTTACCCGCGGCTTCGTGCGCTTTGTTCCCGTTACTATTCCAAGCAAATTATATACCTACCGGAATATAATAGTGCATTACTGCAGAGGCCGGGAAATAAGGGGTTGCCGGCCGAGTACATATAGCTGGCCGAGCGAAGCGAGGCCAGATAGTTACGAGGCCGGCAACCCCATTTCCCGCCGAGGTATGTATAGTGCTTTTCTCAAATATGCAATGAAATAAATAAACTTACTAATATCCTTACTTACTTACCCTAAATATTATTTTAATCAGAAACTTTCTATCTGAAAGTGACGTTAGTGACACTGACATATTATATCCATAGACAATGCAAATGTCACCTTCGGAAACCAAAAGCTGTTTCAGTTTACATTTTTACCGCGAATATTTAGATGAAATATCTTAAATGTGTATTCTTGTGGTTTAGTTTGCAATTTATAATAATTGGAAATTGTTTATAATGTGTTATTTGTTATGTTCATGTCAATTTGAAATAAATAAAACTGCAAAATATAGCAAACATCGTTTTTTGTTTTTTTAATGGCTGAATGCCGTGATGCTGTGGCCCAAATAAATGTGGAATGGAAATTAAAAAAAAAATACATTGCCGGCCTAGGTCGGCAATGTAAGTATGAAATTCCATTACGTGCCAAGTGTCAAGCCGCACCGGAAACGAGGTACTTTCAGCCATGTTTGAGAAAAGAAACTTTATTCTCATAAGAATTACAGAATTCACTTATATGAGAACATTTTATAAACTTTTAAGTGAAAACGCAGCCCAATGGGTGAAGAACATAGATATTAATTTGTAATTTACTTGTAAAGCGACTTAAATATGCCATACGATTAAATAAAAAGTATTACTTTGTAGCGTTTGTGCGTACGACTAGTCCTTGAATGAAGACCCAGAGCGGACAGCAGAGGGAGAGGCAGACCGCCGCAGCGCTGGGCGGACGACATCCGACGACACGGAGGACGGGACTGGATGAATCGGGCACAAGATCGCCAGGAATGGAAGAAAAGGGAAGAGGCCTACATCCAAGAATGGATAAACAAAAGGCCACCATGATGATGATGATGACTTTGTAGCGTACTTATTAGTTTAACAAACGTTTCTAAAGGTACTCGTATCTAAGCCAAGGATTATGAAAATGGAATCCCTAATAATTGGTGCTCACAACGAATGAAAGTTTACGTCGAAATGTTATCGGCTAATTTAACTACGTGAATACATAAAACATTTTACTCAGTCGTGTTATTAAGATAACACCAATGTAAAATACTGTAGTCTTCGCAAGACATCAAATTGAAGCAGTGAAATACAGCCTCTAAAATCTCTAAGGACCATGTTTAGATAAAAACTCAAATAGCGAAGCCAAACAGTCCCGACTGTTTTTGAGAATTCACAATTTTGCCGCCAATGTCGTCCCGATTATAATTTCAGTTGTGAATCTGAATTATGTATAAATACATGATTATAATAAAATCGTAGAAATTACATGTTTGTTCGCGCATCACGCAAAATTACCGTATCGAAATCCATGAAATTTAGTACCTATACCGGTAAATTATGATCCAGTTAACACATAAGATACTTTTTATCCAACTTATTTACCCCTGCGAACACAGTAACGGGCGGGTCCACTACGCCATAGCTTAGATTTTGACGGACAAGGCTACATTATATTAGAAACCAGTGGATTGTGGTGGTTTACCGGTATAGGTGCTAAACTTCATGGAAATCGGTACGGCAGTTTTTGCGTGACGTGCGCACAAACATGAAATGACTACAATTTTATTATATGTATATAGATAGACGAGGTTGGCAACGAAGTTTTGAATTACCCCACAGTACCATGGATTTACATTCCTAATTCCAAATGTAACGCAAAAATATTTTTCACCAAATTCACAAATTAAATTACTTGCAGACAAAGTTGGCGCGAATTTTTCTGCGGTTAGCTGAATATTTTGGAATGAATGGTAAGTGATGTGATTTATTTTCGTATTGTTACAAACTTTTATTAAAATTATAGATACATTAGAGCAAGCACATTGAAAAATCAAATGCGACTCGACTGCTAAAGCCGAACTTAACCCGCATCTCTGTCTTTTCGGGACAGCGTGTTTGGAATTTCACCATTTGGCCGCTCCATTAAAGTCAATGCTGCCGTCCTAGTCTAAAAGGCGACTTTTTGCTATGGAAGTTCATAGTAAAAAGTCGCCTTTTAGACTAGGACGGCAGAATGTACGCGTAACATACGAGTTCTATAATTACAAAAAACATACAGACGAATTGAGAAAGTCGATTTATAAAATTGTGGTGTTTCCACAAGAAGAAATAATTCTCGTAAATGGGTCGTTTTCAAAAACTGATGTCCATAGTTAGGGGTTAATTAAACAAAATGTACATTATGTTCTTTTGTGTAACAAAAATTATCCATATAATTTGTATGGTAAGTTTCGTTACACAAAGGGACAAGATTAACATTTTGTTTAATTAATCCTTAACTACGGACATCTATTTTTTTGAAAATAACCCAAATAATTATGATGTTTCCAAATGCATTAACTTTTATTAAACTTGCTGTACATTATACATGAGTTTGTGTGGATAAAATATTGGAAATTAAATTAGAACCACTTGCTGATGTTCGATTAGGCTCAAATTTCCTTTAACTGCGTGACGTCGGTGATCATCATAATATGATACCATGGAGTGGAGCTGACCTGATGATGGAGTCAGAACGTAGCCATACAATCTTTTAAATTACATAACATAAATTCACCGTCTTTGGGCTCATTTATTTGGTTTTGACATGCAGTTGGCGACTATATAAAAGAAGTACAGCCAGCAAAAAATAAATAGCTTGGCGCAAAAATATTTTTTCTGGCATAAACTTATTTTAGCTATGTTTGTATCTATTAAAACAAACTCTAACAATAGGAAAACCGAACAGTTAACTTTTATATCTAGTACTAAATAATATTTTAGTAGTAGTACTAAATTATATTTTTTAACGTATTTTACTATTTATTTTTATTTGCGTACGTGACATATAAAATACTATGATTTATTGTAGAAAGCGTTGTTTTCTCGACCGAGTGCGAGTGATGCACCGCTGCTAGAAGTAGACGTAGCACCAGCGTAGCACGTCTACGCGTTCGTAGCAAGTTACACATCGTAGCAACTGCTCTCAAAGCAGGGGTCGGATACCGGTATTTTCTCAATACAAAAATACCGGTATTTTTCCGTTCTTTTCGTCCTGTGGTTTATTTTTTTTTCATAGGAAAATCTAATACTTAATCTTATACCAAATCATTAGTTAAATACTTGACTGAGCTCTACATAAGAAGAAAAAAATAATTCTAAATATTAGAATGTTTCTGGGTTTTTGTAAAATACTGGCTACGAGCCCTGTCTCAAAGTACATATTTTGAGTAATGAAAAGTTTATTTTCAAATGATGCTGATAGATGGCACTGAGGCTGACGCATTAATGGCTGATTGCATGCTTTTGTGTCTTATTGTACTTCACGTGTTGTTTTTCGAAGAGAAAAATTATCAATCTATAAAATTAAACTAATTTCAAACTTTGAAGTACCCGAAAAGTACATATTATTATACAGGAAATCTATTTTTATAGAATGTGTAATTCTATTGCCGCTGTAACAAACAAGAAATAATAAAAATAAAAAAGTGGTCCCCGTACAAGAAACGTGCTTTTTGGTGTTTTTTGCTCAACGATGTATTACGGAACCCTCCATGTGTGAATCCGACTCGCACTTGGCCGGTTTTTTTAGAAATCCTGTTATTAAAGTGTGAAGTGAAACCACTTTAAGGTGTCCCGCTGGTCGCTGAACAAACGCCCTGCCCTCTTCTAGAAGTCACAAAGAATTCGAACTGAGAATTCAGATTAAACTTTACATAAATCATTATTGATGGAGCGCGATAGTACGAACTAATTGTAAGTCGGAACATTTGTCATGGGGCGAAGGGGACAGATGTCAATAGTATTCACAACTTTACCGTAAACCTAGTCCATAATATAATTTAACCCATGGACTAGTAATAACAGTTCACAATAGGGAATGCAATACCCGGACAAATATGAAACACTGGTATTACACGACTCTAAATAAAGACAGTTACCCGGGTTTTCGAGTACCCGGGTTGCATTCATTATCTATAATGAACTTGCCGGCACTGTTAAGTAAGATAAGCAAGCATGTGATTTTTTTTTCGCGTTTGCTTCAAGGCGGCGGCGGACGTTAGATTTTTTTATTATCTTTAAAATAAAACAATACATGCATAATTTTTACTAATTACTAGGTTTTTCTACCCGGGCCGGGTTCTGAGTCAAAATGCCCCAATTTTACCCGACTCTAAATAAAATCGGTTACCCGGGTACCCGACTTTTTCAGGTGCCCGGGTTGCATTCCCTAGTTCACAATCAGAGGTCATCCGATATATTTTCCCGAGAGTCATCATCATCAATGCATGTCTATTCTAAATATCATAATTCTGAAGGCTATTTTTTGCGGAATGCTGATTTTGTCATAGACGGTAGGTTAATATAATAAAATATAATTAAGTTAGATTAGTGTTATGTCCTGGAAAAATAAAAATTCTGTCCTGGTGCAACATGGGTTTCGGAATACTGAAGTTCGGAAGGACGTCGCAATCGGAATTGAGTATTTTTGAAAAAATAGCCTTATATGTTTTTGCGCAATTTTTTTGCCACTTCTTTTTAATACTTTCTAAGTCTAATAATTCTATTACGGGATTTTACTAATCCCAATGATACAAAAAATTGTCCCAACATTTTTTTCCTTTTGTATTACTTTTTTTCCATATACTTTATACAACGGTAACACAAAGGTTTGGGACAGTTTTTTTTTCTTCTATTGGGACGTAAAGAGCTAGTAATTCTAAGTAGAAATAAGATAAAATTGGGAGAAATCTTCATAATTCACACTTCACAGTTCGCGACGAGATTGGCGGAAAAGTTGTTAATTACACTGCAGATGTCAGGGTATTTGCTGTTCTGGGTTGATTAACTAATGTACAGTCAACCACGAAAGGTCCATAAAAAAGATCTGATCATGCTCTGACGCCCATAGTAATAGAATCGAGCTCAGATTCAACTTGCCACGAAGCACGTTTCTTGTATGTGGACCCTCTTTTCGTTTTCATTTTTTTATTATTTGTTATTAGAGTGGCAACAGAAATACACATTCTATGAAAATTTCAATTCTTTAGCTATTACGGTTTAAAAGATAAGATAAAAGAACTCGATTCCTACCGGCATGCCTAATATCAGGCATTTGAGCAGCATATTCTACAGCTCTTAAGGAAAATGTACGCCATATCTGCACCGGCTTGCCCAAAGATATCTTAAAAGCCAGGCCACTGGTAATCATCTCTACTTCAGTTATATTTGGTCAAAGCCATATACATAGTGAGGAGAAGGGAACTGGAATATTTGTCACAGAGCGAAGAGGGATAGGGTAAGGCTGAAAAATTGGGCTTATGTAACATAAAAGTAACTAAAAATATATGTTACTGAGTAACTTAAAAGTTACATAAAAGTATTCTAAAGGGATATTCACAATGTCTACAATACAAACACTTTTTGTACTATGTGTTTATTTAAGAGATCAAATAGGTATATAAGGTCCTAATTTATTAGTTGCAGATATTTTTACAGCTGATAGTACTCGGTCTCTGGAGTATATTAAAGCATGAAACATTATAGCTTTTACGATGTTTTTTTGGAGAAAAAGGAAAAACGAATTTGCTACGTAATAACACCCTGTTAATGTGATTACTAAATGAAAACTCATTGAACAGATTCTAGTAGAAAAAATAAAAAAAAAAAGATAACGAGGGAAAGATTACGTACCACTTAACTGTAACTGGCCACTTCACGTAGATAAATTAAATGACATTTGCAGTTTTCCCGCCGAACCGTTACGACAAAAAATTGTTGATATGACAGATAGTGTTATTGTGACATGTGATAATGCCCATGATGATTTTTTTAGACGAAATTATAATATTTTTTTTGTTAGGTAAATGAAATCAGAAAAGTTATACGAAAAGATTTCTTAATTTCTATTTAAAGTTAATTATTTTAATGTAAAGTATAATGTGTTAAAATATCTGCAACTAATAAATTAGGATCTTATATACTTTGGTACATTTTGAACAAAGATGAATAAGTAATTAAAGGCACACAAAAGCTGTCTTCACAAATAAAATTAAATCATAATTTTTCCCCGGATTACTTGTTATAGTCATTGTAATTATGTAAAAAAAAAACACGTTACTCTTCTTTGTGTTGCGCAGTTGGGTGTAAAAATTAAAACAAACCAAATATTTTAAACTCAAAAACCCCGACTGCAAGAACTTGTAACTGAAAAGAAAGCGTGAACAAAGCTTTACTTTACTTTTATGTTACGTAACTTAAAAATAAATTAAAATGGTAACATAAGAAACTTAAAAGTAACATAAAAGTTAACCTATATTCACTTTCATTTGCATTTTATGGAACAATAACAAACATATTAACTCGAACACGACACCTAGCTATAAACTAATATTAAGATTATATTAATAATGTATTACGTAATACAAAACAGAACAAATTTACCATGAAATCCACTCGTAACTTTTAAATTCCATAAAAAATCCTCGGCACAAGTTGAATCGACGCACTGAACTACCCACAAAATGGCCGACCAGTGAGAGGTATACCACAGACTAAAGAATAAATAGTGTTGCCATTATAATTAAATCAAATTCCGCAAATCAACTGCTAAAATAGCAAGACAGAACGGTAACTTAAATTAAGTAACTTAAAAGCTTCAATATGTTGACTTGTCTTATGTTACACGTAAATTATTATTTTAAATGGACAATGCTAATGTTAAAGCTCGAAAAACGTTGCATTAATATATGACAGTTATAAAGAAAACTCCAACATATCAGTATAATATCACAAAACTAAAAAACAAAAATTACAATCTTGCAGGATCATTTTTGGGACATTTTTATTTGTATGGAAATCGATGTAATTGCAAAGAAGAAAAAAAAATTAGAATACAAACACAGAGATTTACATTTGTTAGTGGACTAGAACTAGTAGAAAAAGTTTTGTATTTTGCACGGAAAATTAAAAAAGTAAAATTTTGTAATTACTTTTCGTAAAAACAATGCCGGACGCTTACAAGTCACGAAATCATCCCTTTTTTACGGCCTTACCCGATAACGATGTCACTGATGTCAGGCTATTTCCCGCTCTGCGTTGATTAACTTATGTACTGGCTGCGTTTACGACCACTTCGTAACATGCGTCAATACGCCGCGTGTCACATAAAACATAAAAACACTTTTGGTATTTAAAATATGTAGTTATATTAAATTCCTTTTTAATACACTTGCTCAAAAAGTGGTACTTTTTGTAGCTGTATATCATGCGCAAAGTTCGATTTTGCGAACTAGTGCTTTTTATTTCCCATTTTTTTTAATTTACTGTTGTTCAAATACATACATCCAACTAATGGTCAAATACGTTCTTTGTTTTTATTACGTCAGTGGACATTGAATGAAAGTATACATTTGATACGTTTAAAATATTAAATCCACATATATAACGTTTGATTGTTTTTATTATAAACAATTAAACTGTTATCTAATATTAAAATAGTTTAAAAAGTATGCTTCTTGAGTATTACCAATGAGTAGTTTAGTCAGCGGTCTCGCATAATACTAGTATTATGCGAGACCCAAAAAATAAAAATTGTCACAGATAAGATAATATGGTGCAGGCTGTTCGAGTTTTATAAATGACAACTAGCTTTCCGGCACTAAAGATTACATTTTACTTGGAAATTAATGAGCTATTAAGTATTTAAATATTTATTGCTTTTTTCCATTTTTAAATGCAGTTAAATTATCTTAGAACGTTTGTCTGTTCCCAAAATAGTTTATTTTTATTTGGCTGAATGGTGACAAACGCTGCCACGTTGGAAAAAGTTCGCAATTAAAAGTAACACATTTTGTTTTATTCCCGCCATTTTCATTCATGATTGTAATTTTGTAATTATTAATTATCACGCATTAGTTTGAAAACACTTTTGTGAAAAATGAGCGATTCAGACGATTTTGAAATAAATTCAACACCACGAGATATACTAGCAAAGGTGTCAACGGCAACTACTATTCATTATTTTACCAGAGAAGTCGAAGGAGGAATATCTGGCCGTCTATGAGCAATTCATTGACTGGAAACGAGAAAATCGAACGGCGTCATACTCAGAAAATGTACTTATGGCCTACTTTCTTGAATTATCTAAGAAATATCAGGCATCTACAATGTGGTCAGGATACTCAACGTGACTCTTAATAAGTGTTCCAATGAAAAATGACATACTTTCCGCACTTGTATCAAAAAGTACTATTTTAACATTGGAAAAATCAGGCATTTTCCGTCATGGGATTACAAGGAAAACATCTTGAAATGGGCAAATATGCATCGTACATCTTTAAAACGTAATAAGTTACAGAAATTAGTTAATTACCGTCTCATATCCAAGAAAAACGAAGAAACGAGGGTGAAATTGACCGTTAATAGTTTGCCTCACAAGTGAAGTCACATTATTAAATGAATTATGATCCTACCGTACAGAGATTTTGTGAAGGCGTGGGATTTCGTTGTAAAGTTTAGAGGATCATGATAACTTCTCTCCGGTACCATCGGTCCACTTTCGCGATCTGTCTACTTTACCAAAGGGTCCACTTTCCCGATCGATGCTACGATGCGATGCTACGAAACCCAGCAGACCAGCTCCATTCCTGAAAGTGGACCGTTTGGCAAAGTAGACAGATCGGGAAAGTGGACCCTTTGATAAAGTAGACAGATCGGGAAAGTGGACCCTTTGATAAAGTAGACAGATCGGGAAAGTGGACCCTTTGATAAAGTAGACAGATCGGGAAAGTGGACCCTTTGATAAAGTAGACAGATCGGGAAAGTGGACCCTTTGATAAAGTAGACAGATCGGGAAAGTGGACCCTTTGATAAAGTAGACAGATCGGGAAAGTAGACCCTTTGATAAAGTAGACAGATCGGGAAAGTGGACCCTTTGATAAAGTAGACAGATCGGGAAAGTGGACCCTTTGATAAAGTAGACAGATCGGGAAAGTGGACCCTTTGATAAAGTAGACAGATCGGGAAAGTGGACCGATGGTACCTGTGTTACTCTGCGCTGATTAAACCGTCTATTGTTGTTTACGACCTTTTGACAACGTGCGTCACCTTGTAAGCCAGCATATAGTTGAGAATAGTGAGCCTTTGTCAGTTTATGGCGTACATTTATTGCATTTCATTGGTTACTGCTTTCCAGTTACTGGTAGATTACCTATTTTCCTTGGCGTTAAGAATCCATTTGTCTTCCGCATTTTGTTACAAAAATCTGTTTTTTTTATCTTATCATCCTTTTAACCCGTACCTCAAAATGATAAAACGAAACCCTTATACTTTGTTATCCGGCCATCTGTCTGTCAAGACAGATCTCGATCTCGAGATCTTTATCTCGGGAACGTGTGGAGGTATCGAGTTGAAAATAAAGCCATACACTCGGGTCTAGAGTATTTTGACGCTGTGAACTTCTAAGTTAGGTAACGTAAAAAAAAAGATATGGCCGTTTATGCCGCAAAAAACGTATATTTCGACACTCTAGAACTATGAAATTTGGCATGTAATAGCGTCTTATACTACAAATGTAGGAAAAAAATCTGAAAACTATACATTTGTAATTAAATCATCAAAATATTTTAGTCCTTATTTAAAGTATATGTACAGTCGCCATCAGATATATCTGAGTTGTCAGTGTACTCATAAATATCTGAACACGGCTCTATTTTCATAGCATTAGAGCCGTGTTCAGATATTTATGAATACACTGACAGCTCAGATATATCTGATGGCGACTGTACGGAGTCCCTGGTCGAGTCAGACTCGCACTAGTTCGGTTTTTTTTAGAACCTGACTTGACCTAAGAGTCCTACTGACTCTTAAATAGAAGTCCTGACCAAGTGGGGGCTTGGTTGAAATGGTTCAACCTTTCCTTATGTAAAGTGTGTGATCGAACTAAGTCTAGCATCTATGCAACGCAAGCCGTAGTACAATATTAATCCTCCTTAACGTACCTACTTTATTAGATAAGTAGATTACCTCCTGCTTCCTGCAAGTTAATCTCACTGCTTTGTTCTAATTTTAGACAGCCTGCTGGGATGAAATTACCTTTTGTTGGACAGATAAGCTGGACTAAGGAAGGTACGCAATTAAGATGTTTTTAACTAAGAAGCTCTTTGAAGATAGTGCCTAAACCTGCCATTACGTTGTTTGAATTCCAATCAGCACAATCGAGATGGAATTTACTTATCTTCTTCTTTTGTTTTTATTACAAATTGATATAAAACGCAAGAGATGGCGCTGTACTTGTATCCATATTCGAATAAAGGTTACTATATAAGTAGGTATACAGCGTTTCAAAGCAAAATGGTTGCGGAAATATATTTACCCTCTACCTTTGCGCTTTTAACAAACATAAACACAACCCACAAAGTTACCTCCTCAGTAATTTCCATCCATAACCCCGACCGCAGCTAGAAGTAAGTTAACGTTCTATTTGGATGCAATTTGGCTAAAAGCCCACCGCAGTTAGTTTCTGTTACCGAACTGATTAGCACATATATGGACGCTAATATTCAGGTTAGTTGTTCACCTAGTTCTAAATTTGCGCGCCATTACTGTTATTACATGAAACACGATTTAAATAAAATTAACTAGGTTACCTTTTATAACATACACAAAAGTACGAAACTATTAAAAACTACTAAAACCATTGAATAACCTACAAATTATAACACTAACTAACACTATTATAACTTTTTTTTAAAACCGTTATGATAAACTCAAGTTTTAACATAGTTACAGAGCAAAGTTCTTGATTTCCCACTACAAAGTATGTATCGTGACGTCACGTTACAATAGGCTTTATTATGAAGCGTTTTTGGCACTTTTTTGGGAAAGTCTAAAAATGTGATTTTAACATTGTTGTATCTCCGTGAGTTTTTATGATATAGAAGTAGTATTTTCACTCATATTGCTATTACTGAGAGGTCTTTCTATGACATATCACAAAAACGTTGTCAAATGATTACTGTCGAGGTATTTACCTACCTAGATATCCTCTTATGTACCTAATGAAGATTTGTAATATTGTAGCTATAAGTAAGACTCACGGATCCCACAGTCAAACTGTGGAAACAGTTTTGTGGGACGATGTACCTTACTAATGTTCTTGTCATTTGAATAAATATATAAATAAAAAAAAAAAAAAAAAAAATACCTAATTTAATTGAGAGTTGAGGTTGACTTGAGACGTAGGAAGGAACAAAATAAATAAATATAAGGGGACAATCTTACACAACCCAACCTAGTCCCAAATTATTTTATGCTTGTACTATGGGTACTAGACGACGACATAAGTAGATAGAAAACGTCCGTGATTCAGGAACAAATATTCGTGTCCATCACACAAATATTTACCCATACCAGGATTTGAAATCGGGACCCCTAGCTTCATAGGCGGTGTCACTGCCGCTAAGCCAAACGTGTCGTCAAGGTGACTAGTCAAGCTTTATTGTTCACTCTCACCCACTTCTCAATTAAGTTGACGCCTACAACGAAGTCGAATTGAAAGTGAGGGCCCTGTGGGGTAGTGATAGTGACCAACAAACGACATGCACCAATGACAGTGCCAAGGCATCGTCATGTGTTGCCGACATTCAACGACACGTTGCGACAAAAGCGACAGGCTGCCGTTTACGTCGGCGGTAGTCGGTGACACCGGAGTATGCGTAGTTGGTAGCAGGGCTATGAGCTGGTATTTTGCAAAAACCCAGAAATAGCCGAACATTTTGAATTATTTTATGCTTTTTATGTAAGGCTCAATAATGTATTTAAGTAATGACTTCGTATTATGAGATTGTCCGATTAAAAAATTAAATAATAAACCAACGAGCAAAAAGAACGGAGCAAATACCGGTATTTTTGTATGGCGAAAATACCGGTATCCGACCCCTGGTTGGCACGGATGTCGTCGAGTGTCGCAGCGTGTCGTTGACTGTCGGTACTATTGTTTGTAAATATCATTCGTAGGTAAGAGCTCTATGTTTCTGAGTGCACTAATTGTATCAATACTTATCTACATACCTACTTAATAAGAGTCAACAGCTTTTCCAGTGAATGTAAACAGAATCAAGAGTAATTTAAACATTACTTTTCAGCTTTTTGCACGTTCAATTTCATCTGTTGGAAAATATCATCGTTTTAATCACAACATGAGGATCGGATGCAGCCTGAATACCGTGTAGCAGGAAGCAACGAGATTTTAATATTTTATTAACCATGAATAATCTTGGCCCACGTTAACTCTCGTTTGTACCGTACCGAAATTCTTCATGAAAATCCGCACGAAGTTATTTTTTTTTATAAACATTGGGAATAGTTAAAAGAAATAAATAATTTTGTAAAATGAAAATAAGTTTGGGTGAAACCTTCTCAAATACTCTTAGGAAAAATCAATTGAATTTGTACACTTTTTTATGCATATAACTAAAGTATACGTTTAGCTAGGACTTTTCATGGTACAGTATGATTCTAGAAAGTCGCAATTTTTTTTCGAAATGTAAAATTCTATGAACACATTTTTTATTACAATCTGTTGAAATAGACCTAATGAGCAGAAACCCACGTTGACATGGCATTTAGATAGAAGAGTGTCTAGGAATAAATTAAATGTAAATATCATGAGTCTGACATTTAAAATTAATCAAAGAAGATATTTTAAGGAAGAAAATGACAGCAATGGATGAAAAGATAACAAAGAGCGATGTAAGTAGGTAGTGTTACTTACTGTGTAAGTTTGTTTTGGTTTAAGTGACAGACTTATCTAAAATGTGAATATTTAAATTGTTAAATATTCACATAATATTGTCTTCGGTTTCCGCGATTATCACTCATAGTAATAAAACAACTTAAACGGATCGCGGGAATCGCGTATCTACCCGCGACCACGAACGCTGAAAAGGGTTACGAAACGTCGGGACTTAAAATGTAGTAATATACGCGATTTAATCCGTTTAAGTTGTTTTATTACTATAAATATTCACATTTTAGATAAGTCTGTCACTTAAGGATTGCCTTAACCACTCAGAAAACTACAGTGAGACTCAAACGTATTGAATTAAAAACGGATCACTCGGAGCATTCGGCTTCCCTTAATCATGAGTAGTCGCGAACGTTGCTCGTCGAATACTGTGTGATGATTAAGGGTTGCCGAATGCTCCCGAAACATGTCGAGTAGAAATCTCGTCTTTTTACAACGTGAGTGATTCGATTTTAATTCAATATAATGCTTAACTATTTTTGCAATAATCCTCATTACTGTTTTACTGTTCATTTCTTTTAGAACAGTTCTGCATCAACTAATGTCTCTGTTTTACCCAATGGTTGACTGGTAGAAAATGCCTTAAAGTATTAAGTCCGTCTATTGCACTATATTATTATTATACAAGAAAGTTTAAATAAATATTTGTTGCTTGCAGCATGATTATTAAATTTCTCTCGACACCTGTACTCCTACACCTAATTCCGAAAATAAATATCAGAAATTATTCATTACTTACTATTGTTACTTTAATGATATTATTATTTCTGCGTAGAACTGCGTGCTATATTTCCCAACAATATTACATCAACAACTTGTGTATAATTTTTTGTGGGTATAACGAGAAATAATCTATCTTTCTCGATTTTTATTCACGTGCAAATAAATATTAACGTACATATTTTTATGCAAGCGGGCATTTAGTCGATCATCAAAAGTTCAAAGTTATGACTTGTGCCGGCTTCGAGTCATCGGGGCTGATCCGCCAAAGGCGTTTTATAACAATCCGCGGTACAACACCACTTTGATGATTCCCGCTTCTAATCTTAAAAGGAAACACGTTTAGCTTACTCATTATTTCCCTATTAATTAAAATTTCCGTTTCCATTATGAGATTTTAGCTGGCTAGTGAATACTTAATTAATCGTTTTATTTTTACTGCTATGATATTTAAGGTAGTAAAAAAAATAGTTTATTCAAAATTAAATAGCGTGAAATCATTATATCTTTTATATAAATAAAAAAAATCGTAAATACTGTATATTTTTGGTTTATCGCTTTTCTAAGAAGCGTTTTCTGTATTTCCAACATATGTTAATAGAATAAAATGCAGCACTAGTAGTTGTCGAATACGATTAAGTGGAGTGACTTCCTTGGACCATTATGATCCATGGCATTCCTTTGTGCATTGCTAAAGGGAATAGTCTAGTGAATCCCAGAGCTCTTTTATTAGAGGAAAAGCAAAAATAGCATTTTATTAAAGCTGATTCTATTACTTGCTGGCCCGGGTAAGGATGAATCACATTTTAGATATTTATATAATGTATTTTTATAAATCAGCCCCTTATGCAGTAGACATTCTCTTGAAAATTTTTACACTAAATAAGTTTTCTGCCTATATACGTTTAATGAAACTGTTAAGTTACATTTGCAAACATTTTTCGTAATTGTAATAATTTGATCAATTTCGAATAAATACATATGTCATGAAACCGGATAATTGGGTCTCAAAATAAAATACTTATTTTGAAGTTATAAGATTTATTTACTTAAAATCTGTTTTACAGTACAGTACAATTACAATATACAATAATCGTACGCAAATAGCAAAGTCTTTGACAGCTTGACATTTTAATAAATTAACTTTTTTACAACCATATAAATAAAGAATCTGACAGAAATGTACACGTTTGCAGCAAAAATGCTATAACAATAATAAATGATAATATTACTATTGAGTCAATATTTTATCATAAGGTAAAAATATATTTCTTTACATTTTGAGACTGACAACTTGATCCAGAGGAGCTAGGATTTACTTTGGTGTGAACAAAATGAAGAACGTAGCAAAATACTGTGAAATTTTAACATGAGGATGAATTAAACTATAAACATGGAAATTATTTAACAATCACGATAATGGAAAATAAATGCAATTCGTAAACTTAAAAAAGAACTGTAAAACGATGCTTTATATTTAATTCTAACACATAAAGAAAAATACACACCATCACATTAGAATTTTCAATGACTGAATAATTTTCCTGTTGTGGCCGGTATTATGATTTATCGTATTATTATGTACATAATGATAAAACCACACAGCACTTGCATATATCGATACCTTTAGACTCAAAGGGCGTAAACGCCGTAGGTGCTAATGACGTTTACGCCCTTTGAGTCTAAAGGTATCGATATATCACGACACGGTTTATCTAAGTTAAAAATACCATCACACTTTTGGATACACGTTTTAATAACAGTATTAACACTAACAAAATTTAATGAGGTCTTTCAAATTATCATAAACTTTACATATACCTTACAATTATTAAAAGCTAAGTGTTTTTATAATACAAAATAGCGTCTTGTTTCCCAATTTCATTATATTACACCGTATCTCTATTAAATGATAATATTACAGTAACTATATTTTTTTCTTTGGCAATTTTACACGTTAAGATATTTGCCTTATTGATAATTCATGAATTTACAACATTTATAAATATAACATTTTAAGTCTAATTTTTACTACTTAAAAGCCAATGTCATCCAAAGAATTAAGTCATTATTATTACATGAGCATGGAGCATTTACACAGTTAGTTGATCATAGAAAACATCAAGAAAAGCAAAATTCATTCAATTGGAAGTTGTAATTGTTTTAAAAAGCAAAAATTAGCGATACCAATTTAGGTTACTTATTAAACTAAAGCACCCAGCATACATACACAAAGGACATTGTCTTTATATAAACAGCTTCAAGCACTTTAATAGCAAAAGTCTAGCATTTGGTTTTTCACATAACATCTATCTATAGCACTTGGTAACACGACTATTAAACATCGTATATCATTGAAGTAGTAACGCACATGAACTTAGGATGATTTTATTCCTATTTATCAAATTTAAAACTTGATACCTATAGATATTTACATCATTGATATGACTCGGCAAGTTATATTTAGTCCATTTACTACAAGTTCGATTATACTTGGCACTCTTAGTACTGTATTTACAAATATTTATTATAATAATCATTACTATAACTTTTAGTACACTTTTTAAAACTTTACGGTACCTACTGAAACTATGAAAATCCTCTGAATTGGGAACACTTAAAGCAATGTACACTGTTATCTGACCAATTACATTCTGCAGGTAGAATAACGTAATAAATGCATTTTACTGACACTTTTTAATTCACAGACGCATATTATATATTTTTAGTTAAGTTGATATTTTGTGCTGCACAATCGTATATTTCATTATTAAGTATGACATTTCTGCAAAATATTAAATCTTCATGAATTCATAAAATAATGGAATTTATTGTGTGTACAAAGGATTATTTAAATTTGTCGCCTTTACAAAGGGGAAAAGATAAAAATTGATTGACATCATGACATGTAATTTATTTTGCAGTTTCGAGAATATTTCAAGTCCACTGTAGAAGGCCTTCTGGCGTTACAAGACCTATGGTATGGTTACAAATATAAAAAGATGAAATTACAAGAATATTGCACAATATTCTTAATATGTCCTCGCAAAGTCAATTTTGAACAAAAATCGTAGGCACATTGAAGGGCGCTTGACAGTTGCCGAAGGGTGAAGCGAGAGCGAGAGAGGCGGGCGAGGCAGGAACGTCCTCCTCGGGTAGTGTGCGCAGGCGCGAGAGCCTCCCCCGCCCCCCGCCTCACACTGGGGACTGGTCGCCGCTGGCACTGCCGCTGCCTATGTACTCCTGCGCAACAACATGAAACAGCGATATATAGAACATTGTTAAATTCTGTACGTTATTCTGATAATGATTATCACTATAAAGATTTTAAGGATTAGCTAGCGAATGAGTGACACCTGGGGCGGATATGTACACTGTCACTTATGCCAATGGAACCTACGGACGAATATTCTTTGGAATTTGTACTTGAAAACTTCAATAAAAATCTAGAGAAATAAGTATATTTTAGGCTTCATAATATGAAGACATATTATGTCCACCGAATAATCTTATATCCAAATACTAGGTATTTCTTGCCTGGTCAAACAGCGAGCGATACTTACGACATGAAGATGATGTGGAGCCAGCGAATGCCGTGGCACCAGAAGCGTCGTAGTGGTGGTTTCTGACGCCGCTGACTCGCGCTTCGAGGGGTGGCTGTACAACCTGCCCCACGCTCTTTC
Organism: Eudemis profundana; assembly: GCA_947034925.1. Classification (NCBI taxonomy): domain Eukaryota; kingdom Metazoa; phylum Arthropoda; class Insecta; order Lepidoptera; family Tortricidae; genus Eudemis; species Eudemis profundana. Next base: position 15,192,435 of record OX344811.1, on the reverse strand, counting down.
ATTAATTTGTTAAAACTAGTCAACTAACTATACTAACCTACTCACACAAGATCACTTAAGGAACTAGATAGATAATGAATGAAATAGTTCTTCTCGTTAACAAAGTCAAGCCTAACTAGTTTCATCATAAGCATAATGAAGCTCATGTTCGATGACAGCATTATTATTAAATAGGCAAGTTCACTACTTGGAAGAAATAACCTTGTTTTTTGTACCATGGGAATTTAATATACCCATTAACCAGTAACTACCTGAATTATAAAACTTAAGATTGAATTAATGATATTGCAGTACCTACTGTAGGTTGGTGGGCTTTAGGAGAAAATAGTAAAAACACTAGGAATCTATTAAGCAGGCTAAGCTAATCTTTTAATGACTGTCTGTGACTAGGGCAATGAAATAGATTCATCTATTGATGTATGCACAATACCAATACTAAATCAGTATTCGTCTATTACATTCATATTCTATCAGTGCAAGAACGTATCAGATATCCAACAACTGTCGTATGTGTATTAGACGCGATGCACGTTGAACTAATATAAGATTTTGAAAAAAAAAGAATTGTAAAAGTATCACTTTTAGCCCTACATTATTTTAGGAAGAAACTCCGCACTAATCATATCGGGCATTCTCAAAACGTGCATCTGGTTACCTTTCTTTAATGTGAAATCGAGGGATAATTTACATAGCCTCGAAAATATTTTCGAAAAAGTCGAATAATATTCAACATCATAAAATAAACCTATTAAATGAATAAATCTATTGAATTGCACAATAAATACGTTCTATTTAAAGTAGATAATGGGTCTCATCTGGCACATTTATGTACACAATATATTTAGGTTAAACATTTCCACGTATCCAGGTTGTTAGAGGTACATTCACGAATTTTTGGGCAAAATGAATTAGCAGTACGAGCAATTTAAAATAAGTCTCTTTTGATGATTTATTTCAGTAAAACAAAGACGATCATATTCAATCAATCGTACCAAAATATGAATCCTTTGCTAAATAAATAGTCTCATTACATCGATTCTAAGTGGAGGCATTAGTTAATATTCCCGATTCAGCCATTTGCGCCAAACGTCAATAGAAATGTAAATTAAATCCTATTCAACCCTTTGCAAAAGACTTGAAGCCTCTAAGTGCAATTGAAATTGATACAAGAGAGATTGATTGCGGAGGTAGCTCAGGGCCGTCTACTACGTCCCTCCTATAATTATTGTACAACTACGTGGCAAATGAATGCGTACTTACCCTTTTATTGGCTTATTCTCTTTTAAGTCGATGGTTTGCAGCTCAATGCTGAATTGGCCAAAGTTTGCATGCAAGTTTAGTTTTTAGTAAAGTTTATGGCATATTAGTCTGAATTATATGTATTTCAACAACCTTAACAGATTTTTACTTTCTAAACTCAATACTCCAATGGATACGAGTGGATACTCCAATGCAAAATATAAAACCTTATATGTACATTACTCATGCAGTTATCTCCTCTTGTTAAAGTAGAAAGCGTTGCGAAAGAGTAAATAAAAAAACGAATAACACAAAAAAGGTTACACAAAAATTTATTATAAACAAAGTAACGAAAAAGAGAATATGTTCATCCAAATCCACATTATTATTCCTGTCTTGGAAGTCTTCGTAAATGCATTTAAGTCCTTGCTGGTAAGCATATGTTGGATCGTATCCAGAATCCAGGCTTCTTCATACCGTGAGCCTAGTGGGAACAAAAATTATATGTCAAATATGGATTTGGAAAGGTTAAAAATTAAACAAGCGAGATTTGAAGCGGGGTTACATGCAGTAAAATTAACGGCTATTCTCCAGACCTGTGTCTGCGTCTATAGGGCATTTCTCTAGAAATATATCTGCGGTTACCTCATTCATCTGGCCCTTTTTCATACTAAATGTATTGAGACAGATGAATGAGTCACAGACATATTTCTGGAGAAATGCCCTATAGGCATACGCCTAACATTCGCCTAATATCAATATTTAAAATATACAATTTAAATATTGAAATTGACATAGATAATCAGGATACATGTGAGAAGTAAGGTATGATGATGCTTGACTAGTCGCCGTTGTCCTCTTCGTATAGATTATATAAAATTAGAAATAGTACCTACTTAGGTCGACGCAGGCACAAATCCAGAGTACATCTTACTGACAGTAAGACGCTGATTGAAATGTTACTTTAAAGATAAAATATGTTATAAACATTTTTGATTCAGGCCTTAACCTTGTAAAATTAACAATTACAGACAGTACCCAAGGAGCACTGCATATAAGCGCTTATATAACCTTTATAACTTTTCTTATTGTTTATTTATATATTGGAGATATAAATGAAGTGTAAGATCTTATACAGCTTGGGAGGTTCTTGGGTATTAATGGAATGTATTTAATTCCCTTGGCAAACCAATAAAATATAAGTGGGGAAAATCTTAATTAGTGTCCCAGCCAATGACAGTCAATTAAATGAATGAATGGGACCAAGATATAATACGTTCCGACCGACCCTACATTCCCTACGTTGTAACAAAAAACGGATAAGAGAGGTTGCCGTAATAGAATAGTACAAAACTCTCAGGAGATTGTTTGATGAAGTAGTAAAACAAGTAAAAAACAATCAAATTCCAAAATTCCTACAGAAAATACCTACTACGGGACGATAGGGATGACGACTGCGTTAAAACTATATAATTCTATTTAGTCCGTCAGTTAGATTATGGAAAAATATGGGACACGTATTTTTTGGTTTATCAAAATATTAAAAATCGACAAAGTTATAGATCATCAAACTTCTGGAGTGAAAATTGTACCTAGGAGTGACGTCACTCGAAACTTCTAAGCACTCTATCCTCGTAATTGTTTGTTTATCAAAGAAAAGAAAAAATACGTGTACAATATTTTTAAATAATCTAACAGGTTTTTTTAGTCGTCTAGCCCATTTTGGTGTTAAATACCTATTGAATAATTAATACAATTAGTTTATCATTTATGTCAATGGTCATATCATCATCAGCCGAAATACGTCCATTGCTAAACATACATAGGCCTCCCCCAAAGAACGCCATAATTACCGGTCCTATGCTGTCTGCGTCCACCGGACTCGAACAACCTTCATAAGGTCATCAGTCCACTTTGTGGGGAGTAATGTCAATAACACAATCAAATTGCTACAACCCTATAATTTTATAAGCTCGCTGATATTTTTTTCGATTTTCATTCTTACTCTCCCGTCAGTTACTTGTAAATAAAACGTTTACCACTTGGCTATTTGCAGTCGCGCGGTGACTCTGTTTACTTTAGGGCCCGGGCAGACTTAGCGTCTTTCGAGCGTCGTCATCTAGTAAACGCCCGCGCAGCGCCGACGCAACGTTCACGTTGCAGCGCCACGACGCCAGTGGCGTTTTTAGAACGTCAGCGTCTCGTCAACGCCCGCATCTTATAATATCTTATAATAAAGTAAGTAAAAAGTTTTTTTGAATTATTTAATTTGAATATTTGAGAAAGCTCCAATATTACATGCCTAAGCAAAATCTACTACCAAGGACCATTAAAACAAGAGGACTGTTATTCTTTGTACTTTGGATCGTAACCCGACCGCAAGGGGATATCCAGGCAAAAACTAGATGGCGCTAAAAAACTAAACATTTAACGATGTTATAATTAAACAAAGAAACATAGTACAGTAACCATTAGTTCGTAAACAGCTAATAATAAATAAATTCTAACATTTAAATACTTTGTCATGCTTGCAAAGTTGAATAAATTTTTTTTTTTTTGGTTTATTGAGAAACAAACAGTTGTTTACAAGGTTACAAAAATATATGAAAGAAATACTTCTAAACCTATAGTTTCCTTAATTAACAAAGTTAGAAAAGTAGGTGTACCAATTGTAGGAAAATGTGTTTATGGAAAAACAGTGTGTTTTATTTTAAAAAATAATTGTAAATAATATAATTCTTATACCAAGCTTAGTATATTTTTAGTTTTAATTTAGGTTTATTTTCTTAGTTTTAATGCAATATGATTGTTATAATTATCAATATTATGGCTTAATAAACAAATTGAAAATAATCAAGCTTATACATAGATGGCGTTGTAAATATCGGGGAACAGCTTATTGTTTGGAGAATGACAGTCCTCATGTTTTAATGGTCCTTGCTACTACCTACTTAGTAACCTCTCTCGCCAGAAGTTTTTGAAATACTGTGGCAAAATTATTCATATGATCCGAATTTGTTTAAATCAGAATCAAAATTGCTTTATTATTCAAACTTCCACGTAGCAAATTATGCTCAGAATAGAGTTCTGAGTGATCAAAACTTAGAAATTAGGAACATTTTAAAAAAAGACTAATGATGTTCACAGTCGCCTCTTAATTTTCAGATTTTGGTTATCAAAAAATTGTCGAAACTGGGAAAACGACGTAATGCGAAAACTACAACTAACTTCCTTTAATGGTTAGCGTCTAATAATGTATTTTTCTGCCCTCCGGCCGGAAAGCGTCACCTTGCCGGCCGCTGCGCTAAACGAAGATGCCGCTTACTGGCTCCGTCTAACAGAAAAATCGTATACAAACCTTGGCCAGTAAACAAGAAAGCCTCTGTTACGTCTAGAGCCTTATTTTTACGAGAAGGAAGTCTAGACTGATCAATTAAACGAAAGCGGACTGTAAATTACTATAATCGTGCAAATTATTATAAATAACATATATCGCGACACGAACAATCGGTCTTAAGCGTAGGGCGTTCTATGGCGAAGTAGCCCGCTCCCGCCGCCGCCGCCCGGGATAACGGTACCGGACCGCACAACTCGAATGGGACGATGAGGTGCCTGACTTCATTCTCGCAAAATGGACGAAATTTTATAATGAACTCCCGCATCTATCTGAAATTAAAATACCGCGTCCACGTAGGAATAACTTCCGCTACTCGAGTAACATTGATAGGATTCGCAGATGCCAGTCAACAATTGGTGGCGACAACGCCGCTGATTCATCATGAGTCCGAATCCCCAAGCAGCGACGAGCGCGACTTCAAGGCCAGCCGGTCCGGTCCGGTACCGTTATCCCGGGCGGCGGCGGCGGGAGCGGGCTGCTTCGCCATAGAACGCCCTACGCTTAAGACCGATTGTTCGTGTCGCGATATATGTTATTTATAATAATTTGCACGATTATAGTAATTTACAGTCCGCTTTCGTTTAATTGATCAGTCTAGACTTCCTTCTCGTAAAAATAAGGCTCTAGACGTAACAGCCTCAGATCACATATTTGTCGTCCTCGGCTTCGCTTCGGCTGACAATTACATGTGATCATAGACATACTTTACTGGCCTCGGTATGTAATGTACTATTGATAACAGTCCCTTTTACATGTATATATATATATATATAAGGCTGTTCTACCAAACGGCTCATGCTGAAGCCAGCATGCTCGCTCACCGTATGCTCTCAGTCCTGGATCTCGGAGACCAGTCCTTGGAGTACGACGCTCCTCTCCGTCGGCCTCCTGCTATCGCTCGACCAGTCTTCCATCGTTCCACGTGATACCTGGTTTCGGTTAAGTATTGAAAGTAAACACAAACAAGTTATCAACGACTTTAGGGCATTTCTCCAGAAATATGTCTGCGACTCATTCATCTGTCTCCATACATTTAGTATGAAAAAGGGCCAGATGAATGAGGTGACCGCAGACATATTTCTGGAGAAATGCCCTTTAGATATTTTGTTATTAACTAATTCAAACATGTTATTTTCCCTCGATTAAAAATGGTAAAGCTATCTGAATGAGGGTTTTCAGAAATCTTAAACCTACCAGCCGGCAGTACGATGGCGAATGGTTTTATTGTCAGGAGATGTCAAAATCTTGTGGTGTAATTGGTGGACTTTGAAACCGCTATAAAAAAAGAACTCGCCACCGAGCCACCAGCTGGTGCATCTTAGATTAGTAAGGCCTTCCATGTGATAGCTATAACGCCAATGCATTATAGCTAAAATCATATTTTTGCTTCGTTGGTTATAGGAGTACAACTTAATTGAGGGCTGAGGTATATTAGTCACCTTCACTACGTTGGACGCCTAGAAATTTCCAGTTTAAAATATATAGTCATGTTTACGTACCTAATCGCATGTCGAACTTCTGTGTTCATGAAGCAGTAAAACAATGCTACGGTGAAACCCTGAAAAAAATAAACGATTTACTCATAAATTAAATGGCACACGAGCAGATCATGGGTATCTGCAACACCAGAAAAGTTGTATAATCGTTGTCGACCTTAGAGTGCCCCGTTTACTCGCGTCTTGAAGTAGCCCATGTCCATGCTCCCACAACTCGGGAAAATATAGGTATCTCTTGCTCAAGGTCTAATAAACCATGTTCCTCTTGTCCTGAGCTTGGATAATTCTCAATTCTATTTTTAAAAGACTGGTCTTTAAAATAAGTAATACCGTAATATATTGTGTACTGTACTATTGTGTACTTAGCTGATTTCACGCCGCGTTTGATACGATATACTCAAAAGAAAAAGACCTACGGTCTTTTTCGCTGCGCGTACGGAAAAGCCGCTTTCTGGCCAACTGTAGACATAAAATGATGTACACAACACGGGTAATAAAGAAAGCCCTCGATCGCATATTTAGGTCCCTCACTTGCAGCTCGGGCCGCAAACTTCTGCGATCTCGGCCTTTCTTTGTTCACCCTAGTTATGTAATGTACTATTCTCAAACGTGCAATGAAAATATTGACATTACGTTTCTTATAATAGGCCGTGAAGTATAAAAAAATACCACGGCTAGACGAGAGGCCTTTTATCAGCCTGGCCTAGGCCTGCAAGATAAGTAGTTTTTATTTTAATTTTCATTCCACATTTATTTGACACAGCATCAAGGCATTCAGCCATTAAAAATCAATCAACGATATTTGCTTTTCCGTTCAGTTTTATTTATAATAACTGGCCAAGAGCATGTCGGACCATGCTCAGTGTAGGGTTCCATAGCCGTAACTATAATATAAGGTAAAAAATACGATGTAAAAAAAGTACAACAACAAAAGAGCGTATCTTCATAGCAATTACGTCCTTTTGTTGAGAAGCGCAGTTTATCGGCAATAACTCAAAAACGGTATCTTGTTGAAAATAATTTTCGTTGAAAGTATTAATTAAGCGTTACCTTCGTGATTTTTTTTCATATTTTTCGGGTGCACGGTTTAGAAAATAGAGGGGGGGGGGACACAATTTACACAACTTTCGGAGCGATTATTTCCAAATAAATTCACTTAATCAAAAACATTACTTAGGAACCTTATAGTGTTTTTTAAAGAGCTATCGAACTATGTACCACACGTTGATATTTGCTGAAAAATTTTTTTTTTACTGTCTTTAACATGTATGGCGTGCCCCCCCTAAAAATATTTATTTTAATTATTTATATACCAAACTAAGTAGCGGCTCATAAAATACACCTATATTCCAAATTTCATCAATATCCATCATGTAGTTTTTGAGTAAAATGCCTGTGACATACGGACAGACAGACAGATAGACGGACGGACATGACGAAACTATAAGGGTTCCGTTTTTGCCATTTTGGCTACGGAACCCTAAAAATGGACATGAACATAACAAATAATATATTATAGACAATTTCCAATAATTTTAAATTGGACATTTAAGTACGCGAACACGCAGCGGTAAAAATATGTACTCAAACAGTTTTAGAGAGAAAATTGAAAAATATTCATTCTGTAATTCTATTTCTTTTTATCTAGTTTACTATTAGTTTCTCTACAAAATAAAGTTTGATTTCTTGGAGTTCTTTTAATCTATTTAATTGCATATTTGAGAAAAGCACTATACATTCCTCGGCGTGAAAAGGGGTTGCCAGCCTTGTAACTATCCGGCCTTGCTACGCTCGGGCGTCTATATGGACTCGGCCGGCAATCCCTTACTTCCCGACCTCTGCAGTAATGTACCATAACTCTTATAGCCAACTCATTCTTTAATAAGTCTAATGTTCTACGGAAAAACTACGCAAAATGACCCTGCCTCGCCTCGAATATTAGTCGCTATATGATTGTTTTTGCTTCACAAAGGTAACCCTGCATTTCGCAAAAACGAAGTCTGCGGTTAAACCGAGTCTTAAACTTAGATGTAAACTGTCCTTTCAACCTTAGTCTCTAAGAAAAGTAATTTTTTGGTCAGCCGTTATTAAAATTGATCCGCAAAAAAAATAAGCAGTTAAATCATTTGGGCAGCCTACAAAGCTTTGGCTCGCAATAAATAAAAATCGGGCGGCAACTCTTGTTCAGCAAACAATTTAAAAACGGTTAACATTTTAACAAATATTAATCTGCTTTTTTTATCATTTGGCTGCCTAATAACCAGTCGAGCTGCAAAATAATAACTTGGGCAGCAAGATTTTACAATTGGTCAGCAGAGAGTTTAATTGAGATATACAGGGTGTCACTGTGATATATACTAGGTGTCACTGTTATAAATACAGGGTGTCACTGTGTTATTTATATACAGGGTGTCACTGTAATGTATACAGGATGTCACTGCGATATATACAGAATGTCATTGTGATATATAAAGGGTGCCATTGTGTTATATACAGGGTGTCACTGTGATATATACTGGGTGTCACTATGATATCACTATACAGGTTGTCACTGTGTTATATACAGGGTGTCACTGTGATAGATTCAAGATGTCACTGTGATATATACAGAGTGTCACTGTGTTATACAGGGTGTCCAGTAATTAATAGCCAATCTTCTAACCACTGAGAGGGCACCTTAGGCTGGTTCAGAAAATCGACTTTTAGGTTTAGTAAAAGTCCCTTGGTTTTCGAGATTTTCACACTTTTCTTAATTTTCAGTTTTTGGCCTCGTGTTTCACTGTAATGATCTAGACGATCACCTAGACGGTCACAAATGAAAATATTTTTACTGGCTATTAATTACTGGACACCCTGTATACAGGGTGTCACTGTAATGTATACAGGGTGTCACTGTGTTATATACAGAGTGTCGCTGTGATAGATACAGGATATCACTGTGATATATACAGAGTGTCACTGTGTTATATACAGGGTGTCACTGTAATGTATACAGGGTGTTATTTTTTTAATGGCCCTAAAAACGAAACGGTTCCTAAAAGTAGGTAGGTTAGGGTTATTTTTTTTGACGACCCTAAAAACGAAACGGCACCCAAAAATAGGTAGGTTAGGGTTATTTTTTTTGATGACCCTAAAAACGAAACGGCTCCCAAAAATAGGTAGGTTAGGGTTATTTTTTTTGATGACCCTAAAAACGAAACGGCTCCCAAAAATAGGTAGGTTAGGGTTATATTTTTTGATTATATATCACAGTGACACCCTGTATATATCACAGTGACATCCTGTATGTATCACAGTGACACCCTGTATATAACACATACATCACAGTGACATCCTGTATCTACCACAGTTACACCCTGTATGTAACACAGTGACACCCTGTATATATCACAGTGACACCCAGTATATATCACAGTGACACCCTGTATATATTACAGTGACACCCTGTATATAACACAGTGACATCCTGTATCTATCACAGTGACACCCTGTATATATCACAGTGACACCCTGTATATTTCACAGTGACATCCTGTATGTATCACAGTGACACCCTGTATATAACACAGTGACACCCTGTATCTATCACAGTGACACCCTGTATACATCACAGTGACATCCTGTATCTACCACAGTTACACCCTGTATATAACACAGTGACACCCTGTATATATCACAGTGACACCCAGGATATATCACAGTGACACCCTGTATATATTACAGTGACACCCTGTATATAACACAGTGACACCCTGTATCTATCACAGTGACACCCTGTATATATCACAGTGACACCCTGTATATATCACAGTGACATCCTGTATATATCACAGTTACACCCTGTATATAACACAGTGATACCCTGTATATATCACAGTGACATCCTGTATCTATCACAGTGACACCCTGTATACAACACAGTGACACACTGTATCTATCACAGTGACACCCTGTATATATCACAGTGACATCCTGTATATATCATGTTGACACCCAGTATATATCACAGTGACACCCTGTATATATTACAGTGACACCTGCTACTTGACAGCTGACAATTACCGTATGACAAAATACGCACACGATTGGCGACAGAATAGTTGCGCCCATTTTGTGAATGACCAGTTAGGTTTTATTGCCCCCTTTTTTTTGATGAACAAAATGAAATGTTTTGCTTACCTACTGATTGCTTACCAAAATTTGATTAACCGTAGATCGCTTAATGCAGCTCAAATATTTAATTTGCTGACCAAATTAATTTAGAGCAGTTCAGTATATCATTAATTGCAGCCTGATTTATAAATGTTTGCTAACCATAAGTTGCTTACCAACTAGCTATTTTGGCTGACCAAATACAAATTTCTGCTGACCAAAATATGAATATTTTGCTGATCGATTAAATGATACCCTACAAGTATAATAGTCCTTAATCCGTCTTAGGTAGAGCTAATTTTGATTAGCAGTGTATTCAATAAGGAAATGTAAGGTAAGTTTTTATTCAGCTTGCTTGGTAACTTGATCTTAAGGATTACGGCTAGGCTAGCTAACATTTAACTTAGCACAAAGTTTATTATGTAAGTTTGCATTCAGGATGTTTAAGTCTTGTTTTCTTTGAGATTTTAGAAAATATAAACATCGCATCCCGTAGGCGATTGTGTATGGAATTTCAAAACATATAATCTACAGACCGTGCAATATACTCGTAATAGACTAAAAAAGTTAAAATGTGGCTCGTTGGTAGATATTATGTATTTTATGACCATTGCTTAAATTATAATGTAGTACTGAAATATAAAACTATGTTTTCAATTCTTAGTCAGTAAAATCATCGAAAATTCAGATGCTTTTATACCTAAAGTTGGCAAAATATCGGAAAAATTTAGATTTTAATAATGTAGATTCCGGGATTCCGCCATTGTACGAAACGTCACGATAATGAAGTACCTCGCAAATATATTTAAGTTTTGGCTACTTTTACCCAACTTCAAAAAGCGAGTTCATGGAAAATAACTGCAAATAGTTAATTTAAATACTCAAATAGATAGTATGCGTTTATTATGGTTTAATAAGTTAATTTATAAATTCCGGGAAATTTTATAATTATAATAAATTGAGTCCGCCTCCATACTACTACCCAACACCGACATGTATCGACGCCAAAGTTGAGGTATATAAGCATCCGATTTTCCGATGCCTGGTTATTGATGTGTATTACTCTAAATATATTACCAAAAATCTAGAACTAATTTTGGCCAGTGCTGAGGGTTATGATTGGTTAATTATTAATTCATTATTCCCATCTAGAAGCTCCTATATCGTTTTGTTCTCCGTCTAGTCTAACACGCCAATCTCGAGACGTCGCTCAACTATCATAACGCAAATTTGAGTAAATGAAAGTCGGATCAGCAGCAGTCATTTTTCGGTCGCCTTTCAGTCCTCTGCCGTTTACCGTACTTGCCACGTAAGATTTTAGAGAGATGTTGGTATCTGTGCGGACAACATCAAGGTCCTGCCGTACTCGAAAACAGAAGTGAACCACGAGCGGTCGTTGGGCCATTAGGCCCAGTTATTAAACTACAATAATTACTTGAAGATCAGAAGTGCGACCAGGTATGGTCAGAAGTGAGATCAACTTTCAAGTCGCCTTCCAGTTCTATACCCTTTTTCTACTGTAAAGTATCAATTGCTAAAGTTTTTAAAAAGACGTCGATATCAAGAAGACCCTGGTATACTCGTACGTGGATGCGAACCAAGAGTCGTCGCTTGGCCACACAATACCAATTATTACTTGAAAATCAGAAGTGGGATCAGGTATGGTTAGAAGCGGGATCAAATTCTTGGTGGCGATCTACTATAAATTACTTGCTGCTAACGTTAACAAAGAAATGTTGATACCTGTGTCGACAACAACAAGGCTCTGGCGTACTCGAATGCTGATGCGAACCAAGTGTCGTCGCTCGGCCCGCACAGCACCAGTAAATTTGTGATACCCAGAAGTGGAATCAGCACCAGAAGCGCCTTCGTCGCTTTCCTGTATTGCTCCGTCTCCAAGGTGTTGGCTGAACGAAGTTTTGTTATAAGAACCTGCCAAGGAAAAACAGTATTACTAAGGTCGCAGTAGCAAAGAAATGGAACAGAGTTTAAGCATTGTACACGCTGTGAACGAACGCACTACAAGCAAAGTTTTAAGAACGCGTAAGAATGCTCCAGTATGGATTGCACTGTCTGTGCTTGACCTTGAATACGTATCGCGCGCTCCCGGCCGAAGTGTGACTACTTGTCTGTCTTTATACTTTGGTTTAGGAGAAGAACACACTGAAACGACGGGCGAGTCGCGACGTGACGACGCGAGTCGCCGGCGACATCGCAGGTGCGACTCGCTTTAACGAGCGATTCTCGCCGCGATTTTTTCCGTGTAGCTGCGCATAGTAGCTGCGATTCGCGGCGACTCGCAGCGAGTCGCTGGGAGTCGCCGCGATTTACGCGCCAGTGTGCGCCCCGCGATTTTTCTATACAAATCGATGATTCTACATACAAAGTTGAAAATCGCTGAGTCGAAGTGAGAGAGAGTGAAAGATCAAACACACTGTTTCTACTAACACGGAATGGATATTTTGTGTACTGTGATTGGACAACTCAGTTCGTTCCTCCCCGTTCCACCCAACTCCGCGTGGTGGAAACGCACTCTTAGATATTCCTCTGGGTGAGCGCGTAAATCGATTTTGTTGCGTACGTGACTAAACAGCCGGAAGACGCACATAGAGCCATTACACGCTTGTATTAGTACCTATGTGTGCATACGTGGGCTGTTCCGATTCCCATGTGGTTAGGATAGGATTAGGGATGAAAAGAAAATGACATGAGTAACTCTAGCACAACTGTGAAGCGCGATTCTTTTACGCACGACAAATACTACCTATCCCTTTCCATGCAATATGGTGCAAAAGTGACAGATCACACTATTTCGCGCGACACGCGGAGTTGCGGCAGGAGGCCGCGCGGCTACTAATACCAAATTTTGCCCTTCAGAGGGGCTTAGCCAGCAACCAGAATAAACACGCAACTTGCTACTAGATCCACATCCTATGCACAAAGACTAGAACACTTTCATTTAATTCAGCTTACGAAACGAAGAGATTCGCTCGATCTCATATTTTTATATAAACTTCTTAATAATTATATAGACTGCCCGCAACTATTGTGCAAATTTCAATTTAGAGTTCCATTTCGATACCCTCGCAAAAATATAGATCCACTTTCCCCTGTGTTCAGGAAAACCGTCCTTGGCGCCAATTCCCCCATCCCTCGTCTTAGTAGACTACTCAATAAGCACAGTGACTACTGTGATGTTTACTTTGATTCATTGCCCAGGTTCCGTAAGCCATTAAATAGTCTTTAATATTTTTGTATTGATATACTTTACTGTTTAACTGTTAGTTAGTAGTGTACTTCTATTTCCTATTAAGCATGCTGTGTTTACCTGAAAGTAGTTATACATCACTTCATGTATCTATTAGCTGTATATTTTAAATGTGTTAGATGTAATAACTGTTGGTAGACCTTAATAAATAAAAATAAAAACACGCGTTATGCGATAGAGAGAGACAATCGGATGCGGTGCATTCCGTCCGGTGGTCGGCTCCGAATGTCAGTTTTGTTAGAAAGAGAAACTTCCGTACATAGTACTATTACTTATTCTGTGGTTGTGGTCAGTTGAGTCAACCCGTCAACAACATCAGTTTCGCCAGTTATAATAACTAACTACCGCCAATTAAATAATTACCATAATCGTTTCAATAATATTTATCATTAACACATACACAAATTTTATAACAAAAATAGCTCTTTCGATCAACCCTACTGGGAATAATTTATAATTTTGCTTCTAAAATAAATTTCATTTCCCTTCCATTCTCGTTAAATTGCATTCTCGGCTTTAGCATAATCCTGTATTGGCAATTATCGAACGGTGTATTAACTTTGATGACTTCCTAAAAAAAAATACATTATTTCCGATAAAAGGTTTCTTAAAAGAATAAGAAATTGGTGAAGGTCGTAGAGAATGGTCACTGTTTAGTGCTTATATTTCAAAGTACAAATCTTATAATGTAGTTATTAACTGATGATAGAAAAAGATTCCGGTGAACTGAGAACCTCCTTTGTTAAGTCGGTTAGTAATAAAATATATCAGAGAAAGTTCAGTGGAAAAAGCATTGCTCGACATTATTGGTAGCTATACAATGGTACTAAATAATTATTTCTTTTTAGATAACAATATCGAAAAAGACGATTTTACAGTGTTTTATGAGAAAAAAACCCAAAACGGTTGCCACTAAGCAAGTGTCACGCACGGAAACGTGTTATCATAAAGGGTTATATTTTTGTTATTAAGCTTGTATTCTCAACTAACAAAATAAATCCTAATAGCATAACGCTAATGCTGAAGGGAAACACGCACACACCTTATATTTTGTCTCCTAACTTATTATTTACTGACCCATGTTACAATCATTGGAGGGGTAGGGGAGACCGGGTATGGTTGTCTCACGGGTTGGTTGTCACAACAGCCATTAAATAATACGAAACGAAGGAATAAGTGCATCGATTGGTGAAGTACGGAAGGAGGTGAAGCTCTTGCGATCTTTTAACACCGAGCGATGCATTTATTCCTTCGTTTCGTATTATTTAATGGCTGCTGTGACAACCAACCCGTGAGACAACCAAACCCGGTTGCCCCCTATTTAGGTACACAACCTAGACAGACAAGGTAGTCACTCTTCGGCTGTTTAGGAGCGCGCGATACCTTTCCAAGGTCGAGGCGCAGACGGTGCAATTCGTACTGGAGCATAGAGCATTCGTAAAACTTTGGTTGTGGTGCGTTCGCTCACGGCGCGCACATAGTACAAGGCACTGATCCCACCAAGAGCGAGGAAGCGATTAGCTATCGGCGATTTTCTCGAAGAAACGAACAAAAGATAAGGATCCTGTGTTAGTAAAAGATACACATATATTAATAGTTCATCGCTGGCTGTTCACACTGCCGGCGAGTAAATTTTCTAAGAGAATTCACTCGCCCGCGAAGAAAAAACTCGCCAATCGCTACTCGCTGCTCGTTGGTCGTCGCTGGTGCGACTAGTGCAGTGGTTCCTAACCTTTATTGCTCCATCACCCACAGGCCCGTTCTAGATTTGTACCGTTACCCCTCCAAAAAATAGGTGTTACAGGCAAGTATATGAAAGTACTCAAAGAAAAACGACTTAATATGAGTATTCTGCCCCCGGTAGTTGAAAGGGCATAACTATGTAGGAAATCTGAATGAGATGTGCCCTTTTAAGTAACGGTGACAGAATTACCCCTCAGAAAACTAAATTTTACCCCTAGAGTGGTAATTACCCCCAGGTTCGGAACCGATGGACTAGTGCCACAAGCCGCGCGTGTACCTTTTGTAAGAAGAAAAAATACTGCTATTATACATACTGTGTTATTGATACAAACACTAAATGGGTAATTCAAATTTCGTTTCAACTGTCTGTGAAGGCCGTGTCCAAATTATGGTCCCTCCCGGGTGCCAAACACTATAGAGGTAAGCCGGGTTTTAGACATAGTTATTTCAAACCTATATACGAGTAGACAACCTTTGCACCAGATACGAACCTACGAGAGCGTCAGACCCTCTCTCCCTAATTCGACGTCCCACTTCCCTAATAAAGGCAATAGCCTCCGACCCCCAGCACGCAGTAGTCTCAAACGCAAGGGGTCCAAAATAATAATTGTCGACCAGGGCTGAATATTTATCCTGCTTTTGCACGTGGCGTCCCAAAGCAGGTACTTCCCCCTCTGCCACGGTACCGTACTAGAGTTAAGCCGTCAGGCTTTTTGCCATCGGTGCGGCAGAGGCCCGGAGGCTCCAGAACACAGGGGATGTTGGCGGATATCAATAATCGTAATAAATAATGGTGTTTCTGGGCTTTTTTATTTAAAGTGCGTTCTTAACTGACAGTTAGCAGGTCGTAACAGAACTGACGATTAGTGTCAAACTCCATACATTTCGTCACGGACTGACAGGTTAGACGGTATTTGAACATAGCTTAAGTTTCGCCTAACCGCAGATTTTAAAATAAAAATGCCCTTCTACAATAAATCTAAAGAATCCAAATATTTCCAGTATATAGGAGGTGGCCAATGGAACAGATACTGATGAAAGATAAAACTATTTACGTAACTTAGAAAAAAAGTTGTTCATAAATTGGTCGCTTCCCACAAAACTACGTCCAATTTTGTTTAATACACTCGTGTTTGCGTTGTAAGTTGATGTGTTTGTGAATAATCCAGCGTTTCTATTTTAGTTTGAACTAGCGTATTGAATCCCGGAAAGGTTGAATATGCGATAGCCATATCAGGTATTCCATGTTTTTCCAATCACGTTTTAGGGCGTTCGGAATAAAAAGGGTAAACCGAGACAAATTGGAAAAGGTTAAATATACTACTTGCTATAAATGCTATCCCTATTGCTTTAAATATGAATGGCATAATTCAGAAATTCGCTGTTAAGCTCGTTTTTGATATAATCTGATTTGAGCCGTGAACTAGTACTAAAATAACCAGGTATCGGAAATTCGGATGCTTATTTGCCGTGGGCGTCGATGTTGAGTTGTATGGGAGGCGGACTCAATTTAATTTTATTATTAAATTCGCGAAAGACTACATTATTGTGACGTGTTGTACAATCGCGAATCCGGGAACTTACATTATTTAAGTTTTTTCAAAAGCTGATACTATGTTTGCTTAACTTTTTCCGTGATTTTGTCAACTTTAAGCATACAAGCATCCGAATTTCCAATGCCCGGTAATATTAGTTTGAACAAATATACACAGTTCATCCCGAGTGGTTTATTGGATTTCGAGAAAGGTCTACAAAATATAGTCGGCAGTTTTATGAATATGGGAAAAATCTGAATGCTGCCGTCGTGGTTCGTGGAAGGCGAAGCAGCGAACCGACTATAATAATAATAATAATCGGTTTATTTTCGATCAACAAGGATCATTGTGTTACTAACAATTTTGTATGTTTACCACCGAATGGTTTTACTATTTCATAAATGGGTCAAACAGCACCGAGGTAAAGTAATCTTACTTTTTAGGGTTCCGCACCTCAAAAGAGAAAAACGAAACCCTCACCTCTGAAAGTACTAAACCAATTGAGTTGAAAGTTGGTACATATATTAAGGTTAATGACCCAAACATAGGACGTGTCACGGAAATATAATGAATTTTAATCACGGGAAAGTGACCACTTTTGGGGGGTCAACTAGAAAATTAAAAAAAAAGTTAGCAAACTATTTCATGTGACACATTATATGTAAGGGCTCACTGTGAAATCTCAAATAATTTTTTTTTATAATTTTTATCTTAATAGTTTTGAAGTTATTTAAAAAAAAATAGGCAAAAATTGACCGTTCCCCGCTCCTTATCTCCGAAACTATTGGACCTACAATTTTGAAAACAGGACTTTACACGAAAACATATGAGAAGTCTGTGCAGTAAAGTATAATTGTAGTATATTATTTTGAACGTACGGAACCTTCTCCACGCGTGTCTAACTCGCACTTGTCCGGTTTTTTAGTTTTTGGGTTTGTCTCTGCCCTGAATAACAGAATAATTATTAAAAAACCTAAAAAAAAAAATGGCGGTACGAATTTCACCGGGACAAAATGGGACTTAATCGCGTAAAAACATGATATTACCTCGACGTTTCGGAGTCCCTTCGCGTCCATGGACGTCACGGCACGTCCGAAACGTCGAGGTAATATCATGTTTTTACGCGATTAAGTCCCGTTTTGTTATAATAATGAGTGAAAATCGTGAAAGTTTAAATCAATATTTCACCGGGACAGCTAGATTAATGACCCAAACACAGACGTTTGGGTCATTATTGTCATTAACCTTAATATACGAGTATGTACCAAATTTCAACTCAATCGATTCAGTACTTTCGGAGCAAATTGGCTGTGACAGATAGACAGAGTGATCCTGTAAGGGTTCCGTTTTTTCCTTTTCAGGTAACGAACCCTAAAAGTCATAATAATAAGGTCCACCGTTTCTAACAAAACTGACGTTCGGGTCTGATCACCGGACGGAACGCACCGGATCTGACCATCTATCGCACACGCGTGCTCTTGTGTTGTGTCTTTCTGATCGCTGGCTAAGCCACCCCGAGGGGGCAACACTTACCAGTAGCGGCGCGGCGGAATCGCGGAGTCAGCCACTCCAGCCCCGGTTAACACATTGGATACATTTTATCTAAAGGCGAGTCCCGCGAACTAAGCTGCGGGTATACTCTAGTTGCTAGAGTCTAGTAGGGTAGGATGTTTAATGTCAGTGACTTACCAAGGACCTTAAAATAAAGAGCAGTATGCTGTCAATACAGCCGGCGGACGTACAGTCTTGCTAACAAAGAACTGAAGCATGTCTAGTCCGCCGGATGCCAATGTGTGCGTGCTACTCGCAGTAGGAATAAAATAGTTGATGTGTGCGTGCGGCTCGTAAGTTCAAGCAGCCGTCGGCGGTGCCTGTTGTTTCGTCGACAAACGTTTCATCGAATGCTTCATTTCATCTAATTTTCATTTCCCCGACAACTTTCGGAACTTCTCGGAAACCGTTAACTTTTCAAGATTTTTTAAAAATTCAGCCTGTAGGTTAGGTTAGGTTTGTTTTATTTTATTTCAAGAAAAATATGGTGTCAGAGAAAATTTACTTTCGATGTTTTTTTTTTCGATGCAGTTTGTCGACGATTCAAGGGTAAACTAGTTACGTTGGACTAGGAATGGCTTCAGTTCTCTGTTGGCGACGCTATTTATTTTAAGGTCCTTGTGACTTACCCACATAATCCTGACTAGAAAGAAGAGGTTGAGCGCAAGCCCTATCAGCGACGGCGCCTTGTGTATCCAGTCCACCTGATGTTCGTGCATCCAAAGACACACCTTTGATTCGCCGGATAGCGTCAGCTAAAACATAATAGGTACAATGTTTACTTCTCCCATTCAGAAAATAGTACATTACACAACTAGGGTGGCAATACAAAGAAAGGCCGAGATCGCAGAAGTTTGCGGCCCAAGCTGCTAGCGAGGGACGTAAATATGCGATCGAGGGCTTTCTTTATTACCTCCCGTGTTGTGTACATCATTTTATGTCTACACTTGGCCAGAAAGCGGCTTTTTCCGTACGCGTAGCGTGCGGGAAAAACCACTTTTTGGTCAGGTGTGGCGTAAAAGTACTTTTTTAGTGTATCATTTGCCATGAGGCCCGAGTCGACAAGCGAAGGTCGAGACTCGGGACGAGTGGAAATTGTACTTCCGCACGCGTGTCAAATGTCATTTTTTAATACAAAATATAGATTTAAAGACCAAACTTTAGTGTACGGAAGCTAACTGTCCATCATAACCATAGTGATTTGATCAGGGTGTGCCATTTGGGGTATATGACTTCAAACGTAATACAGAAACATAGATGTTCCGCGGTATTTTGGGAATGGATATTATTTTAGATATTTTTTTTTATGCTATAGTAATAATTTTTCATCTTATAGTAATAATTTATCCGTGTCTCTGTATTACGTTTGAAGTAATATAAATACCCCAAATGGCACACCCTGATCCGATCACTGATCATAACATAATATTCAATCAGCCTGGTGGTCACTTGTAAACATAATACAATATCATCTAATTTGTGACAATAGGTACGTTACAGGCAGTGGTTACATATTTGAGCCGTTTAGGGCAGAGAAGTTGGGACCATGGGGATCCAGTGCGTTCGCTCTATATAAACAAATAGCCCGCAGACTTTATCGGGTATCGGGTGATGAGAGGGCTGGCTCGATCATTCTCAGCACAGATAATCGGCATTGCCATTCAGCGCGGCAATGCGGCCAGCCTTCTGGGCACCCTACCGCCCGGGAGAGACATAGCGTGTTACGGAACCCTTCGTGTGCGAATCCGAATCACACTTGGCCGGTTTTTATTATATTTTTTGTAGGTGGCGGTGGCAGTCAGGCACAATACTTAATTTTGCTCATTTGTAATACTCGGA
This sequence comes from Eudemis profundana, assembly GCA_947034925.1. Classification (NCBI taxonomy): domain Eukaryota; kingdom Metazoa; phylum Arthropoda; class Insecta; order Lepidoptera; family Tortricidae; genus Eudemis; species Eudemis profundana. The sequence continues at coordinate 15,172,215 of OX344811.1, read as the reverse complement.
ATACTCCATCAGTCAACTTTGTGAACCATTTTGGAGTTTTTTTACTATGCACTATCTTCTTCAAAACAGGAATACAGGAAAGTTAATTCGAATAAATAAGGTCAGTTGTAAAGTGACAGTAAATGGTCATTAATAGTTAAGACACTGTGTCTTCATAAATTGTTTTTTATGATATTGTCAATAATACTTTTCTTATGGAGGTTTCGTAGTTTCCTTTCCTGTCACATCAAGTTACGTAATCCACAATACAAAACATCCATAATATAACGATAAAATCGTCTAACATATCATAAGATCTTACGAGAAATATAAAAAGGCGAATTGACATAACGTGATATATCAATAACGGTTTTCTTCGACCTTTCTTGGATTACATTTTTGCAGAAAATGTTTTTACGTATTGTTCAGTATTTACTTTACTTAGCCTATATCGGTGGCTTTATATCGCTTGCTCAAGTCACAGTAAAGGGTGCTTCAGAATGTCGAGGTTTCAATACAGAGTATTTCTTTGACATCAAGGAGAAAATCTGAACTATTATTTAAAAAACTGGAGATTTTATTGATCTCGTATCTCTGGTGCGTCTTTGTAGTTCACGAGGTTTTTTATTTCGTCGTACTGTTGTACTAAAGGAAAAAAAAATCCTCGTATTATATGTGAATATAAATGGCCCAGACGCCAGGGAAATAAAAGATGTAGATATGATTAATTGTAATAAACATTATTAAGAGTGAACTGAGTAGTTGTGGACCCCACTTTTGGAAACTTCGTCGTCTACAGCGATGGAGGTAAATAGATAGAGAGAGAGACATAGAGACAGAGAGAGAGAGAGAGAGAGAGAGAAAGAGAGAGAAGTGAAATTAAAACTACAGTACAAAAATAAAACCTAAATAAAGTCTAAATAGTCCTCCTCAGTATGGTCCCGAAGATACTGGCAGCATTTACTCGCTGTCCCGCAATGCCGATGCGTTGCATCAGGAAGCTGTCAGCTCTTGGATCCGATGAATTAATTTGTAAATAATTTGATTTGACTATGCATAAGTAGTAAGATTTATTTATTTGTACAGTTTAAAATCCAATACTTTATAATAATCAATGATATTGATAGTAAAACATTACTTGCATTATTTAATATGACTGGAACGCTACAACATATAATATAACATAAGTCAGTCTCGTTATCGGTAAATGTGGAAACGCTCTTACAGTCTAACTACCAAGATGGCAGGTCGTTACGAGGAAATAAGCGGTAAATTGACAAATTACCCCATCAGAGCCGGTGGAGGGCACGACGGTGACTAGACATCTCGATACCACCCATATCGTTAGGAATACTGCCGGCGCGCCTGCGAACATAAACGGTCAAATTAATGGAATGAGCAATTTTGGAAAGGGAACATGTCCGTTTGTATAAGTGCATTTTTATTTTTATTCAGTTGGTGATGAAATATATGGAGTTTGACACTAATCGTCAGTTTTGTGACGACCTGTTAATTGCCAGCTAAGAGGACATTTTATATAAAAAAGCCCCTAAGGTACCCTTTTCGAAATTGCTTGCAAGGAATCAGACATTTTTTTTGAAGCCTGACTAACTTGCAAACCTTATTGGCGGTAGCAAAAATCGGACCAGGTGGGGGCCGTGCCGTTCCCTGTGGTCGAACCAGGTTGCTGGCCGGACCACTTTGAGTAGGAATCAGCCACTGCTCGGCTAACTCGCACAGTCCTGTATGCGTAATGCGTATGATGCTACGCTTTGTCGTGCGATAAATAAATGATAAAGCATCCGTCACGTTCTGACAAATAGTGTGTGAGAGTGACGGATGCTTTATTATTTATTTATCGTGTGACAAAGCGTAGCATCATAAGTCTACTGGTATATACTCAGCCTTAAATCTAGATTTAAGCAATTTTAAACCTTATTGAGAACAGATAAAGATCAAAGTGGAATGGGGTGGTTCATGGATTAATAAATGTGATGAAGGATGAAGGGGCGCGTCAAACGTACATCAGAATGTTTATCGGAGTGTATTCGTGTTGTCGACGTTTTGGTAATAAAAAAGCGTGTGAGGTAAAATCTATCTGAAAATGATCTGCTTATGGAAGAGATATCTCTATCTCTAAGCGGGTGTTATGCCCAAGAAAATTGTATAAAGGGGGGAAAAAGGTACTGTGTCGCAATAAAAAAATGTCAGTGAGTTTTAAATAGTCTCATCGTTTTTGTTAAATTTGGCTGCTTCCATTCCCGATTAAGGTAGATGAACTTTTTAAATCCATGAATGCATTATTGATTGTTTTAAAAAATAGAATCAAGCCTCCTTTGAGCAGGATTGGTTATTTTCAATATCGTTCATGTGACGTTTAACGCCAACAGGAATGTTCATGATTTTTTTTCAACCTGTATATATATGCCTAGCGAGCAAGGAGACTCCATATCTGCGATATGGAAATGGTGCATGTTATTACCCTAGTGCCAGGTTTTGTTTTAAACTAAGCACTGAGCGGTTGTAAATAGGTAATTTTTATGGTCGTATAGAACATTTACAGAGTAACACCCAGTGAAAAAAAAATGTCCACAATTTATAGCAAATGAAATAAAATAATATAAATTTTGTTTTTAAGAATAAACAGCAGTAAGTATATTATAAAGTTTCATTTTTTTCGTCGTCCTTTTAAGACCCTGCGTCGTGTGTACTTAATACAGTGTGTAAGTCTAATACGGGCGAATCTCTTAACGGTGGTTAGTATAGGACAAAGTGAAGGTAATTAGATAACATTTACTTAAAGTTGCAACAATAATTTTGTCCATAAAAAATAATTCAGCCCGCAATGTAATGCAAACACACTCACGTTAAACGTTCGTTGACAGTTACGTTGACATTTCGGTACCGCCGTACCGCAACCATGTTTACAGTACATTGCTGCTGAGAAATTTAAAAAAAATTAATTATGGGGTCGTAATGAACTGCAACTTAAAAAAACCTTTAACTTCATGATTACACTAATGAATACTATGTCCGATTTAATTTATCGCCCGTATTAGACTTACACGCTGTATAGCAGAAATTTAACGTTCCAATTTCAAAAACACAAATAGTACTCTGGCACTTGTTTCTATCCATTTCAATACGAACTAAGTTATGAAATTCAGTAGGCGGATATATCTTAGCCCTTTTGTGAATAAAGAGGAAAAATGGAACTTCGTATGTTCGGAAGGTGATGGATGAAAGAGGTGTGTTGACTTTGACCTTCATTGCTTTTATCTAAGGTTAATACCCGATAATATTGTCTCTACTCATAGGGACAGGAATTTTTTTTGAAGTTATAAATATACATTTTTGGGTAAAGACGCGGAGCGTTTCAACCGTCCTTTGCTTTGTGTTATAAAATATTCATATATAAAAATAAGAAGATCCACTAATATTTAATCTGTATTTTTCATCGCATATGAATATTTCGTAACACAAAGGAAAAAGTGGTTGAAATTAAACCGACCTTATCCTTTTGGGTTATTCTGTGAAAATGTAACGTAAGTTACCATTTCATCGTGTGTCATTTCGATTTAAGTGTTAATTTTACTCTAGATGCGTATTAATTTGATTCCTTGATGTATTGACATTTTAATTTGCACCATTAATAAAAGAACACGTGAAGAATTGGTAACTGACGTTGCTCTCTGTCATGAAATTACCCTTTTTCATTCATCGACCGTGGGTTCAATTGGGATAGGTACCTAAGGGACAGGCAAAACAAGGTCCCTCACGCCAATTAAATCCAAGGTCCATGATATTATCATTTTATGATGTAAGTAATTAGGTATAAGAAAAAAAAAACAATTTCACTATATTGGTGAATAATATTGGTTAGAACTTACTGTATTAAACAAAAACGTATACAAATGCGTGCCATGACATGACAAATAATACGAAAAAGCTATGTGATACGTTACAAAGTCCTCTACAAATATAATACCTATTGTGGCGCTTTCAGGCCAAAAGGTACCACCAGGTTTTGCGCTTATCAATAAAGACCATTTTTGATTGCACCTCATAGTAGTGGTTCATGTTGAAACCTTATTGATTATTAGTAAATATATAAACCAATACATTTAAATTCCAATAAACAAAATACAATTTGGGTCAAATTAAATAAACTAAAAACTAAATAAATAAAATATAATTAATTAAATTAATTATTATAATTAGTAAATTGAAATCTTTTGCTTGAAAACGATAAGGTAAACGACCTATACCCTGTTCACGATAACAAGCTAGTATAGCGGCCTCTCTTTTGCACGTTTGTATGCAGATGAAAAGGACAAAAAAGGGCAGTGGGCGTAATAAATGGCAGCTCACTGCTAAGCTTGGCTTCCATGCCGTCGCTCGGAATATTTATTTATACATTTTTACGATTTAGTTTTTAACATATTAAAGAACCAACTTTTATTGAAGCAGAAGATAGTTAGTCCAGTAAACAACGCGTCGCGTATAACGCGTCCGCACCGTACAAGAGACAGATGGACAGACAATGCTGCCAGCATCTTCGGCACCATGCCGCAGGGGCCATTTTTAGGGTTCCGTAGCCAAAATGGCAAAAACGGAACCCTTATAGTTTCATCATGTCCGTCCGTCTGTCTGTCCGTATGTCACAGGCATTTTACTCAAAAACTACATGATGGATATTGATGAAATTTGAAATATAGGTGTCTTTTATGAGCCGCTACTTAGTTTGGTATATAAATAATTAAAATAAATATTTTTAGGGGGGGGCACTCCATACATGTTAAAGACAGTAAAAATTTTTTTTCAGCAAATATCAACGTGTGGTACATAGTTCGACAGCTCTTTAAAAAACACTATAAGGTTCCTAAGTAATGTTTTTGATTAAGTGAATGTATTTAGAAATAATCGCTCTGAAAGTTGTGTAAACTGTGTCCCCCCCCCTCTATTTTCTAAACCGTGCGTCAAAAAAATATGAAAAAAATCACGAAGGTAACGCTTAATTAATACTTTCAACGAAAACTATTTTCAACAAGATCGAATGTACCGTTTTTGAGTTATTGCCGATAAACTGCGCTTCTCAACAAAAGGACGTAATTGCTATGAAGATACGCTCTTTTGTTGTTGTACTTTTTTACATCGTATTTTTTACCTTATAGTTACGGCTATGGAACCCTACACTGAGCATGGTCCGACATGCTCTTGGCCAGTTATTAGATCTATTTTAGTTTAGGCTTATTTAATTATTATTTAGTTTTTTGTACATTTAATTTTAACTATGCTTCTATTTTAATGTTCTTTAAGGGTTTTATTTTGTATTAGGTTATCGATGCTTGTATTAATAAAGAGACAGATTGTTGACTGAATTTTGACCGCCATTTTACACTCACCCGGTGTGCATGTATCACATTTATCGCTAACCAATTGTGCTGTCTAAGTTTTCTAGTACTAGCTCGTTAACGTGAACACGTTATAGTGATTGACACGCCTCTATTGTTTCAAGATGGCTACTACTAGGACAGTGTCAAGCAATCGGATGTCTACCTTAGATCATAAAGTAAATAATATGAAAATATATATTTGACTTACCCCAACCAATAGTAGCGTAGACTTTTAACTTAATATTTTCCGCTGTGAAGGTTTCCACGACTAGCATATACAAATATAGACCTAAAAAGAAAAACACCTAATTAAGACTATAACAAGAAAGAAAACTTGTACTAAAGGCGAAGGCAGAAATATCTGAAAAAAGTTATACCCGAGAAATTATACATCAATTATATACACGGAATGAAAAGGTTCGTCACTTTTCAACATGTCCATGAGTTAAGGTTAAAAAGTGAGAAACCTTTTCATTCCGTGACTATACCTGCGTTCTTTAGATTTCACATTAAAGACTACTCTGAACTGAAAATTACCTATCTATTGTTTAAATACCTTTACATAAGTATAAAAAATCGTACTTGTTAGGATTTTTTATACTTATGTATTTGTACATTAAAGATTTTTCCAAAAAACAAAATTGTTAATAAATAACCTAGTAATAAAAATCGTTATTGACATTTTTGTCCGTCGGTTTGTTACTTTGTGCGCGCATCGCGCAAAAACTATTGGACCGATTTCCATAAAATTTCGTGTGTTAAAATAAATTTTACCCGATTTCAGCAAACAAAGTACCGAGCATCCCCTAGTACAGTGATGGGCAAACTTTCTTGATGGGGGGAATGAAACCTTGAGAAACTTCAGAGGAAGACCAGAATAAAAAAAATAATTGAAATCTCTGCTAGACCGTCATAATTATCGCGCGCCATTATAGTACTTATTTCGAAGGACCGTCGGTGGGCGGATTAAACTCTCCCACGGGCCGGACAGATCTAGTACAATTTTTTTTTTCTCTTTTGAAGAAATCATCCGAGTGATCAATATCTTTTATGCGATGTCTAGCCGTACATTTAATTTACTATGTTCTTCTGTGTTATTATTTATTTTTTGTAAATATTAGTCTTCATAATAAAAAAGTTTCATATAAATCGTACTTTCGTGAAACAAATGCAGCGTCTTTCTTTAATGATAAGTATTCGATTTACGAAGACGACTAAAATGTTACAATCTAAGCCAGTCACGTTAATAATATTTGGGAGTAATCTCGTAAGATATGAGCTTCTAAGAAGCGCTACAGGAGAAACGTCGACGTAACATAATACCGAAGGTCGGAGTTAATGTGTTTACTTGTTTTACTCCAATTATCACCAAACTGACTGATCCCCCACACAGCTGATAATTTTAGCCATTCATTAAAAGCATCTGAACATATAAGTTTCATTTTCTACAATTTATAAAATTTATAATTCATATTATTTTTTATTTGACAAATCGTGCGTTGTCCGTCATGCGATTTTTAGAAAAACCATCTTTAATCTAAAAAATATGGCTCGTGATGTAATTAATAACAAAAATAGGCGAATTAAGTAATTACCTGAAACAAAAAAATTGCTTTGCTAATCCGTGATTAATCCGCGTTAGTTAATTAGTGCTAGCTCGTTATAATTAATTGTTTTTTTTTTGCATTCAAATACAAATTAAAAAAGACATGCAGATAAATATAACAACCCAGCATCAAAAATAAAAAACTCGACACGTGTTTCCCTCTCTACGAGGCGTCCTCAGGAGAAGCTGGAGATTTTAACAGTCCATTGATGGAATGAGTACCGGACCAGAGCAAAACAAAATCGCGGATTAGCAAAACAATATTTTTGTTTTAGACAACATGGATTTCCGCAAAGTATCGTAGGGGTACGAAGAAAAAAGGTCGAAAATGACTTAACATTTTAAACGAAAATGAAACACCGTGTAGTCTACTTGAAACATAGTTTCTTCCGGCGCTTCTTCTCACCAGAATGTCATTTGAAAAAGCCAAAACAAAGAATCAGACGTGTAAAATAGGCCTACTTGCAGAAATAAATTATTTCATTTCATTTCATAGTACTTGTTTTCTTTTCACATTAACTTATACGAAAATATCACGTCATAGATACAATAGATGACAGCATTCTTATTTTCACAGAAAGTTAGATGCAATTTCTTGAGTTAATACCCTACGAATGCTTACACCAGGATGTTTCCTTCAAGATGATATACGTTCCAGCATAAATTGAAAAGTAATTTAAATCCATTAAAAACCTGTCGAATCTGTCAAAACATGATAGAATGTTAAATGTTAGCGGTGAGTAATAAAAATTGCAACGTCTATCGCCTGTCAACCGCTAAAATCTCGGGAATTTGATTACACTAATTCGTATTTATAGCTCCTGAATGCGGACCTCGCCTACAGTGGAATTTTCTAAAAATGCTCCCGACAAATTGCGCTTGTTGAAGAAAAATAATCAACTAAAAGGAGAGCATATTTTCATCTTGGGTTACACAATAACAATGAGTCTAGTCGTCTTCCAGAAATAAGTTAGGAGTTATTTCGGTGGAATAAGGGTCATACACGTTTAGGAAAATGAGCGCCTTTCCTGTGGGCAATACAATAAAAATAATACCTAATAATAAATACCTATCGAGAGACAATCATACACAAATCGAGCTAGTCCCAAACTAAGCAATGCTTGCACTATGAGTACTAGACAACGGTATACATACTTATATTGATAAATACATACTTAAATAGATAGAAAACATCCATGACTCAGGAACAAATACTCGTGCTCATCACACAAATATTTGCCCTTACCAGGATTTGAACCCGGGACGTCTAGCTTCGTAGGCAGGGGCACTCCTACTGAGCTAAACCTGTCTTCAAAACAATATAGTTAGCCGCTTGGGTGCGTAATATCATGTTTTGACGTGATAACGTCTTATAATTCGATGGAGCCGGCTGCACGCACGAAAAAGTGTGACGTCATGAGCCGTTACCTTGCAGGGTCGTTACCTGTCAAATAGGTACTTTATATTATTCCAGCACTAAAGTCGTTAAGACGATAGTTTCTTACAAATTGTTAATAAAATAGCCCTTATTCCCTAAGATACGGCTGTCAAAAATCTCTATTGAATGACAAGAGACCAGTGGCGGATTTGCCCTAAGGCCTAGTAGGCCCGGGCCTAGGGCGGCCAGATATTAGGGGCGGCCAATCGTTACAAAAAAATCACTGCTGCTGCTGAGAAAAGGGCGGCTGGTACTCAAGTCGAAGTCGAAGTCGAAGTCAAAGTCAAAGTCAAAGTCAAAGTCAAAGTCAAAGTCAAAGTCAAAATTAACCTAACCTAACCTAACCTGTCTTTCAGACAACTGGGGACCACAGAGCTGGCTCGTTCCTCACTCAACGGATCAGCATAGCGATCCAGAGGGGGAACGCAGCCAGCATAATGGGGACCCTGCCGCAGGGGCCCGATCTGGGGGACATGATGTAGTTTTAGTCTAGGTTAGGTTAGTGTAATCATATAGTTTATATTTGTATATATTTTTTTTACTATTCAATGTACCTCAACTTCCCTCGTCAAATAAAATAACCTTACTAGTCAAAGTCAAAGTCAATGTCAAAGTCAAAGTCAAAGTCAAAGTCAAAGTCAAAGTCAAAGTCAATGTCAATGTCAATGTCAATGTCAAAGTCAAAGTCAGGGTCAAGGTCAACGTTATCACGTTCGACTATCGTCAGTAAGTAAACCGACTTTACAGACAACCGATTTTTTATCTAAAAGTTCGTAGCCTTACAAGGGCCCTGTAAGAAAATTAGACTTTTAAAGTCCTTAATTTAGGTGATGTCGACAGGAAATAAGCAGACTAACTCCTACCTACTAAAATCTTTATGATCCATAAATATCGTATGCATATTTCAGACTTGGCCGTTCTAATATTAACCTTTTATTAAGCAAACATAGTAAAGACGTGGGAAAGACAATTAATTAATTCACTCACAAGATAGACTAGTTAACAGAGATTTTTACTCTTAAAATCCGTATATCTTTATTTTCTTACTATGTATAGTCTTTGTGACCATGAATCTCATGTTAGCCACTTATTTATTATTATTACACTCTCATATTGACTGTTGAGGTTCCACTTATTTTTTTCTTGAGAGAGTGAACTAATTTTTCAAAATACCGATGTCATGCATTATAGTATATTACAAAACTAGGGTGGTAATACAAAGAAAGGCCGAGTTCGCAGAAGTTTGCGGCCCGAGCTGCAAGCGAGGGACGTAAATATGCGATCGAGGGATTTCTTTATTACCTCCCGTGTTGTGTACATCATTTTATGTCTACACTTGGCCAGAAAGCCACTTTATGGCCAGGTGTGGCATGAAACATATTTACCTTCAACAAGCATCCAGAAGAAATTCGTTAAATAGAAGTAGTGCATACAGATGACCAGGACCATGCACGATGTTTGATCCTGCGATGACTCGTCCGACCAATTCTAAAAAAAACACAATCGTTTAAAATTATAGATGGTTTTAGTGATAGACAGTTTTATCTCGTGATAAATAAATGTACCCGTCATGTTCCGACAAGTATAAATGAGAGAGTGATAGTTGATTAATCAATTGTTTATCGCGCGATATAACCGGCTATCATTGTAACATGCACGATGTTTCATCTTGGGACAATGTGTCTGGTTAGTTTTAAAAAAGCATTGTAGTAGTTAAACATCGTCAGTGGTTCGATGACAGACGGTTTTATCGCCTCATATATAAATGAAACGTAAGCGTGAGAGTCATCGTATCTATAGTATCTATTAGGGATAGCAATCGGTTATTTTTTAGTATCGAAAAAGGTCCGACCCGAAGGTTTAACCGATACCGAGTTATTTCCATACGAAAAATAAACGAGTTACATTCCATAGTATCTATCGTATCATTCATAACGTTCCCATTCCAATCAAAAGTTACTAATCGTTGGTTGTCAATAAATACGATATTGTTACATCCTTATTTTTTTCGACGCTACCACAAACATATTATGAGTTGAAAATCAATTTCGGTTTTGACACTGTTATGACATGTCATAACAGTGTCAAAACCGAAATTGAACTTTATACTGGTGGATGTAGGTCTATATCGATCTGCGCTCCGTGTCGGGTCAATCCGTAGTTAGCGTTAAACCTGCGGTGCGTGCGAATATATCCGTCGTTGGCGTCAAAAAGGTTAAACCAGTACATGTTAATAGGTCCTTATTGAATCTATTGCGACAGAGTTGTATGTACTGCGACATCCTATCGTCGGGTGACAACTAAAACTCACTAACTAACGACAATGGAAATATTATAATATAAACCGTGCTGTTAGTCTAATAAAGTTGATTGTTACTTTAATTTGTGAACATAATTAGTGAGTTTTGGTTATCACCCGGCGATATTTCTTTATCGCGCGATAAAGGGTAGTTCTCTGAGATTTTATACCGTTTTGTTTGCTTCATTACCATCGCCACTATTATTGGCTGTTTTATAAAAGCAATCAGGATCATTATTATAAAATAGCAGAGGCACGCGACTTCTACAAGATAACCGAAAACGACTCCATAGTTTATAAGGAGCTCATCCATCCATAATGTGGCGATGGTAATGATGCGATTGGTGCGACTGTTTAGTCGCAGAAAACTACCCTAAAATCGACTATTTTTATACCATGCACGATGTTTGATCTTACAGCGATATGTCCGACTAGTTCTAAAAAAAACTGTTGTTATTAATCACCAGGACGTGAGGTTTATTTACACTTTTCAGTCGGTATCGTTTGATGTGGTCGGAAAATGACTTTTTGAAACGAGTTAATAACGTAATCAACTAGGTCAATGCTCTATTTATTGAGTTTCGTTGTCACTTTTTTATTCCTTAAGGCGAGGTGAGACCAGAATCGGGCACGGAAGCCTAGTTTCCAAATCATTTTTAGAGCACTTATTTGACTCTTAGGTCACTGTAAAACATATATAATAATATTCAGAACTGTATCTAGGGCTTCCTCTCACTTAGAACACGATAGCGAACACTTCGCTCGATAGAAAAGTAGCGCGAAAACACTATAAAATAAAGTATTTTTTTAATTTTTTTTCATTTTGTTCATCACCAGTTACCTTTTCTGACAAAATTAATACCTGACAATCATGATTTCACAGTCATGCAGGGCATCCTCTCATGTTTGGGTTGATAACGTATACTTTTATGTTAGAAATCGAAGATAATCTGCAATAATCTGCATTCCGCCCGACCCTAGTTTGTATGTGAAATGCGAGCCAGGTCCTACCGCGCCTTAACTAAATAATGTTTATAGGTACGTTGAAGAATTTAGGGAACTATGTATTTAGAAAATAAGCATAATTATTAATTCAGTTCTAGTCTTAATGAAAAATAAAAACGAAGCATTATTATAGTGAGTATCTTTTTGATCTTATCTTCAAACTTTGCAGTAGAAAATGTTTCTTAATAAGCTTAACATTTTCTTGTGCTTATCGCCTGTCTGCTGTTTTCGAAATGATGGAAATTCAATGAGCTAAGCTTAAGTGCAATAAGCCTCATCTTCAAATCGTTATCGTCAGAAAATCTGTCTGTATAAGTACTCTTTACTCTTTGTACGCTTTGTGATAGTAGTTATTTGCAAACGGCATCCCAAAGTGCCAAGTTTGGTACTTATCCAGATTTAACGTTCGAGCCAGCCCATTAGTAGGTATTCCAAGTTGTTGTGTTTGCCATTATTTCATACGTGAAGTTACTACGTATGAAATAATCATTGTATAAGTTAAGCTATATTTATATTGCTAATGGATTTTTGTGTATTAAATTAAAGCACGCATTGTTGAGGACTCCTGAAATCACCAACATCGCAAGTGTCATAGTTATTTCAGTGCAAACTCGCGCCTTCAGGGTAAATAATTGTTTATTAATACAATTATATTTTCTTGGAGTCGACGCCAAGTCCGATTAAAAATGAGCAGAGTATCCAAAATATTTTCACCAACTGTTTTTTATTTGCGATAAAATACACAGTCTAGAGCTGTATAAACTGCATTTTCCGTTTAATCAGAAGTATCGATAGATTGTGTATCAAAAAGGTCTCCATGCCCAAAAAGAAATAACTGACAAGTATTTCCTGCTTGCATACGTCCTTTCATGTTAAGGGTATAGAAAACAGACAGACAGCAGTAAATCTCCCTGTCCATTACCGTAAGGGCGTCCGTCCACTAGCTTGTTTATTCTGTCCACAAACGCAATATGCCCATCGACATTTGGGTCAACGTAATGACTTAAGGAATTATGTTCGTCTCGTCTGTTTTTCTCTGGACAGTAGTTTTAACGAATTAGGAATGAGCTAACCCTAATTTGTCTAGGAAAAAAGTATCTTACGTACTGTTTGTCCTCTTACAAGTATCTATAACACAGTCTAAGAACGTAAGAAAAAGCAGTCGCCTGACCTTTCCGGATCCTTGTTAAGTTAAGAAAAAATTTAGAATAAAATTAAAAAAAAATGCTCACAAATTTTGTTTTATTAAGAAAAAACGACGAGGGAAGGTTGTCGCAGGTTGTCTTCTCTGCTAATAGTGCAATTTTGAGGCAAGGAGCAAAACTCTTGCGAATATCTTGCTTAGAAATTCGGAGCATAACTCACAGACATATGGCAGTAAGTGTATTTACTGTAGTGCTCTAACAGTACACTTCCTGTCATATGCAGGCAATTCCGGTTCTGGAATTGAACAAAGCACCCGCTTCTATACAACCGAACAAGAAAGCCATCGCCAGTTTAGGTAAATATATACGAACGAAAGCACTGTTAACTGACCACCCAAAGACTTTAACACGTTGCAATAAAGTTTACATTCGTTTAAAAATGTATAAAATGACAGCGTGTTCAATTGTACCCAAATATCCGTTATCCGTATTGTTGAGTCTCAACTAAAACATCGACAGAATACTCGATGTTGATATCGATGTTTTAGCTTATTCCCGCTTATTTTATCGATACAATTTAAAATGGTGTCTCAACACTTTTTGCAAATTGTTAGGATTTATTTCTAAGGCGCACTATCATTTCTATTGACACGAGTGAAGCTGAGGCCGAGATACATTGTTGTTTGTGAATACGAAAAGGACGGACGGCTACTAGCGGCAGATTTTCCAGCAGAATGAGTAAGCTTAACCTAGACATCAGATTTTAGAGACGGCAAATTTAGCACCCGGGTTTTAAGCTAAAATGTTGTTTTGATTGAAAAGATTTCTGTACGATAGCTTTCTGATGTCTATTAAAATGACTCTACATGATATATATTTCGTCGAAATATAATAAGTATGGAAGCGTCACTGACGCTTAAAATCGGAATCCCACAGAATACGTACTAATGGGGCGGAGCTAGTACCTACTTAGTACCTACTGAAGAAAAAACTATAGCTGCAAATGAAATTGTCACGTCAGTGTCTTTGTAACCAATCACAGATTATTGTCTTTTAAACGATATGCAACCTATTCAAAAATCTTCTCAAACCTCATACTAATATTGGACATGATAAATAATTTTAGACTCACGCATAGTAATCATTAAGTTGGTTATCAATATCACTTGATACATAACACGTATTGATTTTAAAAAGTGGGAGTTGTGGGGCATATTTCAACATCGGTTTTGTGAGACGTTATCGTTCCATACATTATATTTCGATGATTCCTGATGATGATGAGTTCCATACATTATATTCCCAAGTACTTTGTTATTGTACATTAAACGGGCACGAACATTTTCAGTTTACGTTTATAAATAACCTAACATAACAATGGCAAGTCAAACAAAAAGTTCGACTGCAAAAACATGTTTTTTTCCTGGAACAGGCAGTTGAATTCCGCCATTTTAATTGTTTTGACGTAATCTCTCACAAAACACTGATAGGGTTGTTATAAATCCAACGATGCTTAAATTTTTAAAATCTGTCCAGTTTGGATGATACGAGGTAATAAATACCTATTGTCAGTCGGGTTAAAATAGTTCAAGACTGCAAGAGTAGGTAACAGAATAACAGAAATTTCTACGGACTTGTCCAGGTTTTTTACTGTCTTACTCTTGTTTGCTCTTTGTTCTATTTTTATATCTTTTGTTTTTAGTTAGTTGTCAAATGAAATTGGTGAAGTCAACTGCCTTTGGATTTCCTTGCTTCTTTATCCCTTACAGGGCTATCTAAGGGTTTAAAGGAACACGGAAGAGTCATATCACATTTTTTGGTATAATATAGTCGGCCATTTATTGCGCAAGGGGATATTTGCGCAATTTCACAGAATAAGTAAAACTGACGTTCAGGTCCGACCACCGGCCGGACGGAACGCACCGGATCCGACCGTCTCTCTCTATCGCATAACGCGTGCTCTTCCTAGTCGGTGGCTAAGCCCTCCTACTGGGCAAAAACTGGTTCTACTAGCCGCGTAGCGGAATCGCGGAGTGAACCACACCAGGCAAGTCGCAATGCATACATACCAGTGACGTGGCGTCCAAAGAACTCGATTCCTACCGGCTTGCCTAATAGTTATCAGACATTTGAGCACCTTATTTTTCAGCTCTTCAGGAAAATGTACGCCAAATTTGCACCGGCTTGCCCAAGCATATCTTTTACGCCACGCCACTGATACATACATAGTTAGTTACACGTAAACAACACTCTGACATTTTTAAGGCCAGAAAACGAGGATACATTTAAAGACCAAATTGTCTTTTTGGTTGACGGCAGAGGGGACCGTCTGGCTAAGGATAGTACTTAAGTTGTACCTTTACGGTAAATAACAAAGGTGGCACCTATTCTTAACTCTTAACTTAAACTGAGTCTGACGGACTGAGCTCTTGTTCAGTCAGCTTGTCTAACTATACAACCCTATTAGGAGCATTCCCCGCAAACGGGCGTAAGCGACACTACTACTAATAATTTTGACATGTAAGCTGGATATCGGTATGGTAATATCATAACAGGGTGTATTTCTTAGCAGCTAATAGGATTAGGGTAGATACCATAGCGTTACGTAAGCGACAAAAGGAGACGTTTTCATGGAATGCTCCATAAACGGTATTCACCGTACTCTCTACGAAGACGGTAAAGCTACACTTGATAATTGTGTAAGTCTGCTACCAACTGCAACATTCTTTATAAAATGTCGATGTCTGCCACCGATTGCCACAGTCTTTTTTTAAGCGTTTTTGCCTTGTTAGACTCGCCTCGCGCTATCGTGTGAATCGAATAAAATAACTTACCTGTAAGGATAAATTCAGTATCCAACTGCACGCCGATAGAATGTACGTCGACATGAGATTTGTGTGTATCGTGTTTCTGAGACATCTTAGATCCCTGAAAAAGAAAAGCAATATAAGTAAATATTCTAAAAAAAGTTGTTGTTGTCTGGTTTTAGTCGATAATATAAATTAGAACATACTTATTTCGATTATTTTTTATAGGCCTTTAGAGGGTCAGAAAAAGCTGTATAAGATTGCTGCGGATGATGCTCAATGGCGTACATTTGCAGAGGAATATGCTATGCAGTGGGAAAAGATGGCTGGTAATGTTGATGCCCCCCTTGGAAGGAATCGAACCCGTGACCGTAAACACTTCATTCATTGATCGAAACTAGCTCTTCACGTTGATAATGAAATATTTGAAGAGCACTTGACAAAAATGATAGCAAAGTATAAAATAGCGATTCATAACGCTATCAGTAGGCTTATTCACGTCTCTTTCGTAAATTTCATCCGTAATATAATATGAACCGCGAACTAGTAATAACAGTGCGTCATCGGGGGTGACATGACAAATAAAAATGAAAATTTATTCATAGGTAACAAATAACAATTGTTACAGATTTCAGTACTAATACACGATAAAGTGAGAGAGATAATATGTCAAAAACCTTGCATGTGCGTGCGTGTGTATGTGCGTGCGTGCGTCCTTTTCAGAAATGTGAAAGTGTAGATTTTGGGATAGTGCACTATTTGAAAAAGTGCACATTTCGGGAAAGTTTCCAATTTGGGAAAGTATACATTGTCACGATGTGACTTCTTAGTTCGAAAAGTTGCCACTAGATGGCGCTAGTCGAGCCACTAGTTTTCGATTTAATTATTTTTCCAAAACGTTTTAAATATATGTTAGGTATTTTTATTAGTAGATATATAGCTACTTCTTGGTTTTTTATAAATAAATAATTATGTCTCTTGTATCATAGACAATACCTGCCATAAGCAATGAGCAGCGAGATTAATTAGTATCCACAGTACTGGCAACTTTAGTGATAACCGTTTATGACGGTTATCTTTTGTTTCAAAAAGCCTATAAAACGGCTTGAAACAAAGGAACCGGCCTCTTTCTACTCAAAACAATCAGCCTTAGTGGCCGTATTGTTTCTAGCCCGTAATTCGGTAAGTTCACTATAATTACGACCTAAGTGCAAATTCTAACCTCAAAATATTACCTTGATGTAGTGAATTAATTGTATTCCTTTCAGTTTTAATTGTAGCAGCTTCCAGTTTCTATAACTGAATAGCTGGACGTACCCTAGTGTTCTAATGCATTAATTTGTCTATTGTTTTCCATAATAGAAACGTATCTAATTTAAATATCATTTTAACGTTCTTTTCCTAACCTGCTTGTAATTACTGTATGACCTAGCCTTGTGCCACAAACACTAGATTCAGACCACTCCCCTGCTCTTAATTATCTGGTCGGAACTAGGTGTTTGCTGGGTGCAAGGCTACGATCTGGAGTTTCCTTACTCACGCCTCGGACGGAATTTCCAGGGTGCTACGTTTGGGCTTGAGAGTCCCACACCTCCTCACTACTGCGCGCGGCCTGGGCTGCAATCTGTCGGGAAGCTGAGCCCGACACCTTGAAGGAGCTGCCCTTCAAGGACTGCCGCAGCCAAAGCAGGCCGTGATCGCCCTACGGAGACCAGAGCCCCTGGACGTCCCCGGCCAGCGTCGCGCCGACACCACCTCACGCCACACGCGCCCACATCACCAGCGGGCCTGATACCAGATCGTCAGCCAGGGGAGTCCCAGTGGCCTAACCAAGTTCCAATCTACGAACCCGCGACCTACTTTACCCTAACGTTCGCAAGCCTATCGGTTCTGCTAAATAAATGTATTAAACTATTTGTTGGTTTAAATCCAGACCCGGTAGGGAGCCTTGTGACAGTGGCGCCCTCATACGTGGTTAGATTGGAACTGGTGCGGTCAATTTAGTGTTTGTGTGTGCAATTTTCTGTGTTTTGTGAGTGTTCCTGCTATCTCGCAGCAATTTTCTTTCGCGGTGTGATCCCCGTGTGGTTACCGGGTCAGAATTGTGCCACCGTCTTTTCTTCCTGACGTGTCGTAGGAGGCGACTATAGGACCTAATTTTTGGCGGTTTGATTTGAAATTTGTGCATTTGTGTTGTTGCGGCGCCTTCTGTGTCGTAAAATCTATCCTATAATTTAAATTCTAACGTTTTTTCTTTTAAATATCTAACGGATTTTTTTTCAAATTTTTAACGATATATTTCAAATTTTTAACGATATATTTCAAATTTTTAACGGTTTTTTTCCCCTCAACGGTTTTTTTTTCCCTACACTATTGCTGCCAGATAGTACTATTGTTTTGTGTTTGTATAATTTTTTCTAGGAACACGTAGTTTTTTTTGCTGTAATTGTAACATACAGTAACTAGTTTTTTTGTTTAATATCTACAAGGCACTTAGGTTTTTATTTGCGTGGACTTACCATTACGGCAGTTAAATTGCCTAGTTTAATTAGTGACTGGTACCAAATATTGTTTTTGTCTTTTAAATTTCACTAACGTTACGTATATCGCAACGTCATTATGGCTAAATTAGTTAAATATCTACATAGTTTCATATCAGCGATCAAATCTCTGAACGCTTTAGAACAGGTTCTGCATAGAATATACCTACTTAATTTCGTTATCTTATAGCACTGAACGCTGCACTCGGACTAAATTCCTAGTTAATTTTCCTTTGACAATTTATCTAACTTAAATTTGAACATAATAATCTATAGCTGAAATGATAAAATTTTACTTAATATACTACGATATACTTGAATCTAAACTTAATAATTTATAGCTAAATGATTAAATTTTACTAAATAACTAATTGACTTGCTACGATATACTATTGATATTAACCCAAACATATTTGTTTGTCTTTGTTTTTGTCAAGTGCGTTAGTGTACCTACCTACACTATTTGTTAATCTACTTGCTACCGTACCTATCTTCTACTTCTAAATTCGTCTAGCGTGTGGCGTAGCTAAGCGACCGCCGTTAGTTTCGGATTATCTACCGGGTATGTTAGGTTAAGGATTTTGGCACTTGACAATTAAAAGTTCTAAATTTGATATTTTATAAATAGTAGCTATATTTATTTCAGAAAGATAGGGGTCTCATACGTATTTCTATTGGTAATCTATCACTGGATGAATGCCTAATTCATTAATACGGTGTTGATGACTAGTTATTTCAACTTCTATAATTTCCATAATACTTACATATGACTTATTGTCTACTTTTGGCATACGCGTGCATTACCGATGTCTCCGTAGCGAATAAAAGTATATTGCACTAATAGGTTGTTTACGCTCGGAACGCGTTCCAAGCGAAACAGGTTTTATTCCTTCTGTTATCAGTTACTTACCGAGCTGCATGTAGAAGTTAGTTGCCGAACCGGTTTTGGATGACGCTTCACGTCGATTTAACTATTAGTTACCTACCTAACTGTTTGTTGCTATCTACTTATTTACTTACCGAATCCTAGTATTTTTGCGATCCATATATAAATGGTACCGCTTAATTTTTATGTAACAGCTTAGTAATCTCGTTGTATCTTCCGTATTACATTGTATTGTTTGTTGCTACCGGACACTTAGTTTTTCTGTTTGGTTGAAACAAAAGCCTTAATGCCCGAGCGGTGCATAACTCGTAAAATAAGCCTTTATGTCTATTACTAGGTATCTATGTACGTCGAGCGGTTAGTAACTCGTAAAATAAGCCCTTAGCTGTATATAGTGCCAGGTAAACTTTAATATAGGACGGGTGGCTATCCTATGACCAGATTTGAAAATAGGTGCGAACAACAGTCGTTCTCGAGTTTCTATCTTGCCAATTCTTTTCGTAAGGGTCAAATCCTATACATTAAAAGGAGTTGACCTACTTTTGTTTTGCTGAGCACAACATAGCTAAGTGTTGTGTTCTTTTGTGATTGGTGATGTATGTTTGCGTGATTTATAATTCTTATTACGATTAGGTTTCTTAGGCGGATTTCGACTTTCAGGAAGTAGAAATCCTTACTCGGGAAAAACGGGGTACTGTCACGATGTGACTTCTTAGTTCGAAAAGTTGCCACTAGATGGCGCTAGTCGAGCCACTAGTTTTCGATTTAATTATTTTTCCAAAACGTTTTAAATATATGTTAGGTATTTTTATTAGTAGATATATAGCTACTTCTTGGTTTTTTATAAATAAATAATTATGTCTCTTGTATCATAGACAATACCTGCCATAAGCAATGAGCAGCGAGATTAATTAGTATCCACAGTACTGGCAACTTTAGTGATAACCGTTTATGACGGTTATCTTTTGTTTCAAAAAGCCTATAAAACGGCTTGAAACAAAGGAACCGGCCTCTTTCTACTCAAAACAATCAGCCTTAGTGGCCGTATTGTTTCTAGCCCGTAATTCGGTAAGTTCACTATAATTACGACCTAAGTGCAAATTCTAACCTCAAAATATTACCTTGATGTAGTGAATTAATTGTATTCCTTTCAGTTTTAATTGTAGCAGCTTCCAGTTTCTATAACTGAATAGCTGGACGTACCCTAGTGTTCTAATGCATTAATTTGTCTATTGTTTTCCATAATAGAAACGTATCTAATTTAAATATCATTTTAACGTTCTTTTCCTAACCTGCTTGTAATTACTGTATGACCTAGCCTTGTGCCACAAACACTAGATTCAGACCACTCCCCTGCTCTTAATTATCTGGTCGGAACTAGGTGTTTGCTGGGTGCAAGGCTACGATCTGGAGTTTCCTTACTCACGCCTCGGACGGAATTTCCAGGGTGCTACGTTTGGGCTTGAGAGTCCCACACCTCCTCACTACTGCGCGCGGCCTGGGCTGCAATCTGTCGGGAAGCTGAGCCCGACACCTTGAAGGAGCTGCCCTTCAAGGACTGCCGCAGCCAAAGCAGGCCGTGATCGCCCTACGGAGACCAGAGCCCCTGGACGTCCCCGGCCAGCGTCGCGCCGACACCACCTCACGCCACACGCGCCCACATCACCAGCGGGCCTGATACCAGATCGTCAGCCAGGGGAGTCCCAGTGGCCTAACCAAGTTCCAATCTACGAACCCGCGACCTACTTTACCCTAACGTTCGCAAGCCTATCGGTTCTGCTAAATAAATGTATTAAACTATTTGTTGGTTTAAATCCAGACCCGGTAGGGAGCCTTGTGACAACATTTTGGAAAAGTGCACTATTAGAAAAAGTGCACATTTCGGGAAAGTTTCCAATTTGGGAAAGTATACATTTTGGGAGTGCACATTATGCGGAAAGTGCACCTTTGCGCAAAGTGTACATTTCGGGAAAGTGTGTTTTACGAGCCTAACCCCAAAATTTGCATGTGCGTGCGTGTGTATGTGCGTGCGTGCGTCCTTTTCAGAAATGTGAAAGTGTAGATTTTGGGATAGTGCACTATTTGAAAAGTGCACATTTCGGGAAAGTTTCCAATTTGGGAAAGTATACATTTTGGAAAAGTGCACTATTAGAAAAAGTGCACATTTCGGGAAAGTTTCCAATTTGGGAAAGTATACATTTTGGGAGTGCACATTATGCGGAAAGTGCACCTTTGCGCAAAGTGTACATCTCGGGAAAGTGTGTTTTACGAGCCTAACCCCAAAATTTGCATGTGCGTGCGTGTGTATGTGCGTGCGTGCGTCCTTTTCAGAAATGTGAAAGTGTAGATTTTGGGATAGTGCACTATTTGAAAAAGTGCACATTTCGGGAAAGTTTCCAATTTGGGAAAGTATACATTTTGGAAAAGTGCACTATTAGAAAAAGTGCACATTTCGGGAAAGTTTCCAATTTGGGAAAGTATACATTTTGGGAGTGCACATTATGCGGAAAGTGCACCTTTGCGCAAAGTGTACATCTCGGGAAAGTGTGTTTTACGAGCCTAACCCCAAAATTTGCATGTGCGTGCGTGTGTATGTGCGTGCGTGCGTCCTTTTCAGAAATGTGAAAGTGTAGATTTTGGGATAGTGCACTATTTGAAAAAGTGCACATTTCGGGAGCCCCGCAGTTGAAGCTACATTTCTAATTATGTCGGGTTTAAATAGATAGGCCTAAGTAGTAGACGCGCTCTGACTTCGCGAGTTTGTCCGCTTCTGTGACCAGCCTGTTTTGATATCTGTTGCTGTGGAGCAGGCATCTGGAATTTATACCTCGGCACTTGAAAATATCAAAGTGGTCATGCGCGAACGTTGCCACTTGGTAACTGAATAAGCATGGTAAGGGCAAAATATAAAGACAGATCGTTATCTTCCGCCGTTTAGGAGCGCGCGATACCTACTCAAGGTGGAGGCGCATACGGTGCGATCCGTACAGTATTATGCATTTTTAAAACTTTCCTTATAGTGCGTTCGTTTACGGCGCGCACAGATGCAAGCCGCGCGATCAGCGCAGGATTTCCTCCTAGGCCTACAAGGCCCCGGCCTAGGGGCCCACCCAGCCTATAGAGGGGCCCCAGTGGACCCTTCATAAGCCCAAAAGCATGGCTTACCTTTTCAATACCAAGTGCCTAGGGCCCCTGGATCTCTGAATACGGGCCTGCGCGCGATGTACCTTTTGTAGTAAGAAACGTTAGAGCCTTTGAGCCTTGTTACACTTGCGATTTGCGAGCGAGCTGCGGACGAGTTACAAGCGAAGTTCCATACAAATTTCGCTCGCGGCGAACTCGCTGCGACTAGTTTTATATGAAAACTCGCCCGCAGCTTGCTCGCAAATCGCAAGAGTGATTTTTTTTATTTTTATTTTATTATTTTATAAGCCTCTTACTGCTGTTGTACTGTAGTAAGGAAAAGACTTTAAACTTTGAACTGTCCCGCGCGGGGGCGTCCGCCGCGCCGGCTTACTTGACTCACCATAGCAGCATAACCTGCGATTACCAGCTGTTATTACTAGACCAGGAGTCAAATTACATTAGAAACGAGTTTGCCGGCGAAGACCTGAACTAGTCTACTGATATCGTCCGATGATTCAATAATTGAAACGTCTTACGCACTATGTTTGGTCGCGTGCTTTTAATACTCAAGAAAACCCACATTTGTAAGCAAATACTTGTGCGATAAGAAAGCAATGCGCGTGTTGTTATCAGTCTCACTGATATTTGGTTAATTTCTTTGAAAATAAAGGCAGGCATTCATATTTTTTTTGACGTAGGACCGTGACCAGAGACAGTGAAGTTTGACTTGATCGGTTGGCACCATTGGTTCGCGCGCACTTTGGCCGCATTCACTATAAGTGGACCTAGCCGACCAAGTCGATATACACATATACACATGCAATTTATAAATTTCATAATTTATCATTCTGTCTGTCTGTCCTGGACCGGTCATACGACTTTCTCGGCATAACGTCGCCCCCGCTTGGTTCCACCGGAAGACCAGCGCTGGTCTTTTAGGTCGGCATTATGCTGAGGTGGGACCGTTTTGTGGCAGCGTTTTCTGGCAGTCTTTACTTTAAAATATATATTTTGTTTTTCTATAATGTTTTTATGCTGTCATGAATAAATGTATTTTCTTTCTTCTTTCTTTCTTCTTTATATGAAGGGTATTTCAGTAAATAACAGTTACAGTGCAAGATACTAATAATAGAAATCTGAGTTGTTGCACAGAATAAGTAATAGTACTACGAACAGAAGTTTATAATTCTAACAATACTGACGTTCGGGCACAGTATAATAGCAGTAATTTTTCTTCCTGCAAAAGGTCCATCGCGCGCTTGAATGTGTGCGCGCCGTGTACGAACGCACTACAAGCAAAGATTTAAGAATACTTAAGAATGCTCCAGTATGGGCGCGCGCGCTCCTAAGCGGCCGAAGTTGGAATACTTGTTTGTCTTTATACTTTGGTTCGTCCGACAACCGGATAGAACGCACCGCATCTGGCCGTCTCTCTCTGTCGCATAACGCGTGCTCCTTCTGGTCGTTGGCTAAGCCCCTCCGAGGGGATAAAAGGCACAGAGTATAAATAGAGCAGTATGGAAGCTACGCTTACTTTTTGAAATAAATACCTACGCTCCATTAGAGCGTTATGGTTGTTTAAAATGAAAAGATCGCGGGCTGTCTGGGCGCGCGCACGTAACAAACGCAAAGTGCGGCCACTCGCCTCCATGCGCACTCGCGACTGTCAGCACCGCGAGATTCCCTTAGGGGCCTTGTAAAAGCGCGCGTCTATGTGTGCGTGCGTTTCGATCGTTTTGTTTGTAGCTTCCTTACTGCTTTAGCTTATATATATTCTGTGTAAAAGGTACTAGTAGCCGCGCGGCGAAATCGCTGAGAGAGTAGGGTTGCCAGATAGAATTACCCTATTATCAGGAGCAGGAAACAATATGTCGGGATTTTGAGACTTTGGTCGGGAGATGGCCTGCGCGCTCTACGCGCGACCTTTTTTTTAACCTGAAATAGCAGAAATTTTCGCTGGCAGGACCACCTTGAGTGGATCGGACTAAGATTTAAAATGAAGTCGTTTGTGATTTTCTTCTTTGTCGGGAGTCGGGAGGACATACAAAAAATCGGGAGAATCCCGCCAATTCCTGACCATTTGGCAACCCTATGAGAGAGCCACATCTTCTTCTGCTATTGCACATCATTTCTACACGTAGAAGTCCAGTACTGAACATAGGTGACCCCCAACTTTCACAACGAATGAAAGGGTTGTTTTGAAAGTCTTTAGGGGTCACGAATCCAACAACTTACAACGTTGCATATATATACATAGATTAGTTAGAACATATAGCATCATATTGAAGTGATTGTTGATAAATTGCAAATGAACAACAGGAAATACTGAACACGATAAAATGATTTTCATGTTATAGTTATTGAAATGAAGTGGCGCTGTGTCTTTCATATATTTACTATCGGTCGATCTTTGAACCTACTATAATAGGCTAGATGACTAAAAAAAACTGTTTAGTCCGTCTGTTACATTATGAAAAAATATTGTACACGTATTTTTTGTTTTGTTTGACAAACAAAAACTGACGAGGATAGAGTGCTTAGAAGTTTCGAGTGACGTCACTCTTGAGTACAAATTGTACTCAAGAGTGACGTCACAAGCCCCCACTCCAGAAGTTTGATGATCTATAACTTTGTCGATTTTTAATATTTTGATAAACCAAAAAATACGTGTCCCATATTTTTCCATAATCTTACTGACGGACTAAATAGACTTACATATTTTTAACCCAGTCATCATCCCTATTACACGAAGAAATTAGAAGCGGTAAAGAAGTAAGTACTTACTCGCTGAATAGGTTTGTTACGTGTAACTCGTGTAAGTCCGAGTAATAAGGTCCTCGTCAATTTGTTGCTTCTTAAGGTGATTCGAGTTTGTCGGTTTCCCATACAAGCATAAAGAAGGTCGTTATACATTACATCGCGCGTTTGAATGTGTGCGCGTTGTGTACGAACGAACGCACTACAAGCAAAGAAATAAATGCTCCAGTATGGATTGCACTCACTCAGACGTGCTACCGGGCGTCTGTATGAATGAATACGTGTCGCGCGCTCCTAAACGGCCAAAATCTGAATACTTGTTCGTCTTTATACTTTGTCGACAGTGCAAGACTGAGCAAGTAGCGCGCGATACGAGTAAATAGACTGATAACATTGTATGTCACCTATGTGATGACAATGCTTTACGTGTACTTTGAGTAGTCCGAGTAGTATACACTTTTTTATGGTAATTGGGTTTGCATTTGACTTGATAAAAAATGGATACAAGGTTTATGATGCATTTAACTTACTTAAAATATATGAAGACAAAAACGGTGAGACTAAAGAAAAGCAAGCAAAGCAAATGAGCGTGTAGCCGGCGAGGTAGATGAGGCTCGTGACGTTTGTGGCCGATTGATGCGTTTCGTGGTTTTTGAATAGTTCGAGTAGTATACATATGTATAGCTTACTTGAAGTATAGGAAGACAAAAACGGCGAGCGACAACACAACAAGACTGAACGAGTAGCCGGCGAGGTAGATGAGGCTTGTGATGTCTGTAGCTGATAAGATGTCGATGCGTTACGTGTACTTTAAGCAGTCTGAGTAGTACATTTGGCTTACTTGAAGTATAGGAAGACAACAACACACGAGCGACAGCATAGCGAGACTGAGCGAGTAGCCGGCGAGGTAGATGAGGCTTGTGATGTCTGTAGCTGATGAGATATCGATGCGTTATGTATACTTTGAGTAGTCTGAGTAGTACATTTGGCTTACTTGAAGTATAGGAAGACAAAAACGGCGAGCGACAGCATAGCGAGACTGAGCGAGTAGCCGGCGAGGTAGATGAGGCTCGTGACGTCTGTGGCTGATGTGTTGGATATGCGTTCCGTGCAGTTAGCGTAGTCTGAGTAGTTGTGCCAGAATCCTTCCCAGCAGTGTCTTGAAGCATTTTCTGTTGAACATTATAAGATATGTTAATGATCGAAGGGCACTTAGGTATTTAGATGCATCAGATATATAAAGCCAAACTTTAAGTAGCGGGTAATTCTTGAAGGATATCATTCTCCTGGCCACGAATATTTAGAAGATTCCTCCTCATTAAAATGGCATTTTTGGGTTAGTTTGTAAAGCTTGGCCGGGACTACATACATATAATAAATGCCATTATAGAGAGGTGCTATCTTCTGAATATTCACCAATGTGTACTACTTCGCAACTTCGATAACTCCAGTACCGTCTTTTTACCTTCCGTAATTTGGTTGGAGGATAGGAGACAAGATTTTTTTAATATTCGAACAGTATTGTATAAACGCCACTTGAGTCACAGAATAAGTAATAGTACTACGTACAGAAGTCTCTTTCTCTAACAAAACTGTCGATCGACTGGATCCGACCATCTGTCTCTGTCACATAAAGCGTGCTAACGCGTGCTCTTTCTGGTAGCTGGCTAAGGCCTTTGCGAGGGCCTCAAGGCCGCGCGGCGAAATGGCTGAGCCACACCTGCTTGGGTTATCTTCAAACAAATAAATATACAAACATAGAACGCTGACGCACGCCCCTTGTCGGCTCATAGAGATCTTTTTTAGGGTTCCGTACTTCAAAAGAAAAACGGAACCCTTATAGGATCACTCGTGTGTCGTCTGTCACAGTCAATTTGCTCCGAAAGTACGGTCCGATTGAGTTGAAATTTGGCACATATACTTATTAAGGTTAATGACCCAAACACGGACATGTCGCGAAAATATATGAATTTTAATCATGGAGGCCACTTTTCCTCAAAACTAGAAAATAAAAAAAAGTTTGCGAACTAAATCGTGTGACATATTAAATGAAAGGGCTCACGCTGAGATTCTCAAATATATATTTTTTTATAATTTTTTTAACAATAGTTTAGAAGTTATTTAAGAAAATAGGCAAAAACCATTCCCCCCGTTATCTCCAAAACTATTCGACGTAGAATTTTGAAAAAAATAGGTAAGTATGGAAAATAGTCCCACACCTATAGATTACAGGAAAACCTATAAGAAGTCTGTGCAATAAAGTATAATTGTTTTATATTGTTTTGAACGTACGGAACCCTCTCCACGCGAGTCTAACTCGCAGTTGTCCGGTTTTTTTAGAAGCTGTGAAACTTGCAAGTTTTACTGACTGATGCAAAAATCGGACCAGGTGGGGGCCGTGGCGTCCCCTGAGATCGAACCAGGTCGCTTGGCCCGGACCACCTTGATTATGGAGCTCTCGCTTTGCTGGCTCGGTCATTGGAATACAGCTTGTAAGTCTAATTCGGGTGATAAATTAAATCGGATATAGTATTCATTAGTGTAATCATGAAGTAAAAGGTTTTTTAAGTTGCAGTTCATTACGACCCCATAATTAATTTTCTTTAAATTTCTCAGCGGCAATGTACTGTAAACATGGTTGCGGTGTCAACGTAACTGTCAACGAGCGTTTAACGTGAGTTTGTTTGTATTACATTGCGGGCTGAATTATTTTGTATGGACAAAATTACTGTTGCAACTTTATGTAAATGTTATCTAATTACCTTCACTTTGTCCCATACTAACCACCGTTAAGAGATTCGCCCGTATTAGACTTACACACCGTATACGATTTCCAAAGTCTAAACTACAGGTATCATTTTCCCTCTTAATTTTGTGCGTCTATTTTACTCGATTCCTTTATAATGTAATTCTTAGCACAATTGCACAAACTCTTTTCAACAGCAATTGAAAAACTTGGAGAGATTCTATAAAAGAACGGCAAACAATAATTGTAAAACGCGTTGTATCGTATTCTAGAAACCACTGAATGGAAATGTTTTACCAAGAAAGTGAGTCCGTTTTCTTTAATTTGAAAGCTAACAGGGCCAGTGAAGGAATTTATATTACGATTTATCTGGGGGCCTAGTGACCCATTTAAACGTAGCTTTTATTGGTTTCCAACCTTATAAGTGTTCGTTTACGGTTTACTTTTGAATGTATACCTACTTTTTTGAGTTGGGTCTTCCATCTTTTTAAGTGGTCTGATGTGAAGTCCAGTTCCAAGTAGACAACCTTTCATCTTAATAAGATGAAAAGTGGCGTATTATTATTGAGATAAAGTTAATTTTACTTTTGTCTAATGTTGTATACATTTTAAAAAATTAAATCACATACAAACTAATTAATTTTTAAGTGAACTTGTATTAATGTATTTCTTTTTTCACTAACATACTACACAGCAAAGTTTTATACAATCTCGTCATATGGAGCATCCTTCCCTTACACTCTTTAGTTATGTATAGGGTTAGGATCCTCGTGGCATTTGAGCACAAGTGATGCGGTGGAGTCGCTATTGTATATTTTTTATTTGAATAAATGAATAACTCAATGATAAATCCATATTATGTAGATTATATAATATAATATGTAAATATGTTTTACTCGTTTGCTACAATGTTTATGCAATAAAGACGTTGAACAACTTGCAACTGGTATTAAAGTTTCAAAATCTTGCATATTATCTTCATCTGATGTTAAACGGTTGTCAAGATGATGAAAAGCATATACTATGGCAATTTGTTCCATATTAGCTGGCGTTATACGGTTTCTCAACTTGTGAAAAATCCATTTATGTGTTGAGAACGATCTCTCTACATCCACCGATGTTAACGTAGCATGCTTCAGAATTTGAGCATGATTGCCAAAATCAACCATGTCTCTCACTACGTCAAAGTCCGGATTTCTATTTAATAAAAATTCTAACTTACTTCGTACAGTTTCAGTTCCATGCGAGGCCAGTGTACTCCTTACAATGTCAGTTATTAAGAAGGATTCATGGATTGGAATATGTGTACACTCTAATTGTTTTATTGATTCGGGTATAATGTTATAGCAATCTTTTATAAAAGTCAAATTGTCTCTCAAATTTCTATTGCCAAATAAAACTTGAACCTCTCTTATAGCTTTAGCATCTCTAATATTTAACCGCATCACAATGTTTTTTATATCTTCAAAGTAGGTAGCATAGTAAAAACTAGCTTCTGACCAGGTGCCCCATCTAGTGATCACTGGTTCTGATGGCAACGGTATGTTCGGAGCAAATTGCCTAAAAAGTCGAATGCGGTGAGGTGATTCCAAAAATATTTTTTTGACATTTGGTATCAAAGTATCTACTAAACTGTTTTCCGATCGAATTTGCTCCGCGACCATGCTAGGCCATGAGCTAAACAAGTTACATGCTTAACGTTCAAATATGTCTTCTTTAAAATTTTACCGGCGGCAATCATATATGCGGCACTGTATGTGCAGAATATCAGGAATTTGTTTATATTGTCTGTGTAGTTCTCTTCCCATAAAAACCTTAAACATTCATGAACTATAGAAGCAATTGTATTGGCATTAACTAGGGTCACAACTTTACATGCTAACAAATAGGAAATGCTAACAAATTCTTGTGCTAAAGTGCCACGAGAATCCTAACCCTAATCATTTTGAATGAATATTTTATGGTACTACTGATAATGAAACTGAAGTATCAGTAGTATACTGAAACTTATTCCAATGGAAAATTTTTAAAGATCTTGAATAAGTAAATTATAAATTTTAACAATATATTATGTTTTTATTAAATTTTTATCAATCAATTTACTTGTATGAAACCAATAAATTTTATAATTCATTATTGGTTTATCAATCATTTATTCATTATTCATTCAATCAAAAATATATAACAACGACTCCACTGCTCTTTGTTCACCCCAATGCCACCAGACGTCCCAACTCTAGTATGTAGTAGAATTGGAACGCGCCTACTCTTGTCTGTGGTTAGCGCCGCCGGTCTCTTCCTATCTTGACAGCTACAACTACAACGTAAGACCACAAGACGATCTCATAATATTGTATTTAGATAATAACCTCAAATAAAAATAAAACCGACTTTCAATGAACCCATTTTGATAAGAAATGCACGAGTGACTAGGAACAATACCCAAAAGGCTATATATGCCTATAATATTTGAAGAGTTCCCTCGATTTCTCCAAAATCCCATCAACAGAACTTGATTTGACTACAATAAAGTAAATTTTTAAAACAAAAAATAAAAACCGACTTCCAAAAACTTTAACTAAAAACCAAAAAATAATATGTTAATCACCCCAAAGAAATGGATAATCAACGATTCATATATACATATACAGATATTTATAGTTTTTAACCTGTTATTTTTGAAGTCGGTGCCTGCCACTGCCACGCAAAGCTGGCTATGCTGAGCTCCTTAGCTGGCACCGACTTCAAAAATAACAGGTTAAAAACTATAAATATCTGTATATGTATATATGAATCGTTGATTATCCATTTCTTTGGGGTGATTAACATATTATTTTTTGGTTTTTAGTTAAAGTTTTTGGAAGTCGGTTTTTATTTTTTGTTTTAAAAATTTACTTTATTTTTTAATTTTTAGTGGTAATTAATATTGTTTTGACCAAATAGACTTAAGTCTATTTAGTTAAAAGAAAAAAAATCCAAATCAGTCTAGCCGTTTTCAAGTAATCGGGGAACAAACCTACATAAAAATTGCTCTTTGTTTTGAAGTCGGTTAACACTAAAAACTTGTTGCTAATAAGAAATGGACGAGAAACTAAGAAAAATACCAAAATCGCTATATGTGTGCCTATGATATTTGAAGAGTTCCCTCGATTTCTCCAAGATACCATCATCAGATCCTGATTTGGTTACAATGGGACCACCTCGGAAGTCTACCCTTTCAAACAAAAAAAGAATTTTCCAAATCGGTCCAGCCGTCTTCAAGTAATCGGTGAACAAACACACAAAAAAAAAAAAAAAAAAATAAAAAAAAAAAACATACAGACGAATTGAGAACCGTCCTTCTTTTGGAAGTCGGTTAATAAAACCACCTCGGATGTGTATCATTTCAAACAGAAAAATAATTTTCAGCCATCTTCGAGTAATCGCGTAACACACACAAATTAACAACCGTCCATATTTTGTGGAAGTCGGTTATTAACGGGCATAAAATCAGTCAGATCTTGATATCGTTCCACGGATCACGGTACGCTATGGTAGACCACCTCAAAGGTATATATATCCTTTAAAAAAAGAATTTTCCAAATAGGTTCAGCCATTTTCGAGTAATCGCGTAACAAACGTATACATTGGGAACGCATACGTATAAAAAAGCAAATCGGTTCAGCCGTCTTCGAGTAATCACGTAGCAAACACACAAAAAAACATACATACGAATTGAGAACCGGACGCTCTTTTTGAAAGTCTGTTAAAAATTGTGTTTATTCAACAAATATAATGTTCTAATATCATACTCAAGATCTTTTATTACAGCAACAACATTTAACCTACTGTGCACCGAGACAAAACTTACTAGACTTTTCAAAGGCGCGTTTAAACGGGAAATATTTTTGTGAAATTTGTGGCCCAGTAACTACGTTTTTTTTTATACAACTAGGGTGGCAAACAAGCGTACGGCCTGCCTGATGGTAAGCAGTCACGTGCGTGTTGCCGACCCTTTAAGAACCTATTCACTCCCCACTTGAAGAACTCCATACTCCACACGTGCATCTTGCTACAGCATACAAAGTAAGACAAAGATAGCAAGACTTGCCGGCCACTAATTGCAAAAAAATATAGCCCGTTTAGAGCTTTAGACGCCCCTTAAAGTAAATTTACTAAACTTTATTATAAATTACGAACGTTACATAACCACTTTTATTCTGTTTCGTTGGATTTGTAATTGGTTCCTTGAAAACGTTTGCTTTTGGATGTTAACTCCCAAGTTTACTTACTTATAGAGTATTTTTATGCTGTGTTTATAGATAGATAACTAACTAACTATATAACTTTATTCATCCACCAACCTAAAGATAGGGAGTTTTTATTAGTAAAAAAAATATATATAAAAGAGTTAATTTACTCCAGGGGTCTCCCAACGTTTTCCCAGAGGGCCATACAGCACTTTTGAAAATGTTGGCGGGTCACACGATACGTGAGGGCAAGTGAGCGAGTCATCCCCTCATGTCGACCCTCTCTGGTCCTCTCTTCTGTGGCCCTCGGGTAAGGTCAATTATAAAAACCTAGCTATCGCGAGTCAAAGCATCATAGATGAGCCGGGGATAGGGGTGGTCATCATAGGCTCTCCCGCTTTCTTCCCGCGGGCCGGATTGGAATGGCTCGCGAGCAGCCGGGATTGGAATTTACTCTATCACAAAGTACAAGTACAGTAGATAGTAGTAAGGTAAGTAAGTATGGTAAGATGCAGAGAAAAAGTTCAAATATTTTTAGTATGACAAGGCGGTTACTTTTCTGTGCAAATGACTGTACCTGCAGTGTTATCGATATCCTTAGTAGACTTGTGCGGTGGAGACTGTGGCATGAACCTGCATGTCAAATCACCACGCCTGCGATATTCAGATGTCTACCTATATGTCTCCAGAGATCGTGTTGTGAATTTACGTGATCTTTGAAGCTCAAGAGCAATATTCTTTGCATGTTAAATAATTAATTATCTTTACCAAAAAATCCTTTAGGGATCAACGTCAAAAGAAACTTTTCATCACCTCGTTAGTCTTAATTTTCTTAATTACTATTCAAATTAGGTGCTTCTTTAAAAAATAATGAAAAACGTCTCGTCAGTACGTAAAACACGAGTCGAATGAATATTCAGCTCTTTTAGTGTTATTTAACCTTTAATTAATTTTATGTTTTTAAAATTACGAAACAACGTCTGAGTACAGGTTTTAAACCAATTAAGTGCTTATTCTTGTAGCAAAACTGCTACTGTATAATTTGTCTCATGTTTAAAGAACGATATATCTTTTAAGTATATCTTTGGCATAGTAAAAGGGACTAAATAGTGTAAATGTAAATGTTATTTTTTATATGTTTCCTCGATTAAAATGTGTTGTTTTGTCTCAGTATTTTTTATTTACGCGTAACGACTATTCATTTTCTTTTATAGACTTTGCTTGGCCACGATAAGGCTAATATTAAATTGCAATTATTTCAAATAAATGTAGTATTTTTAAGGAAAACAATGAAGGAACAATAAGGAGACGGTATCTTAGAACACTTATCAGTAATTTTACTACGACAAAGGTTTTTTAATGTAATACTTAGTAAGGGATAATACAGGCAGACGAGCTACTGGAATGAGTTCATCGCCGCCCGATATATGTAATACAACACATAACACTTTAATGAGTTGAGTTGAGATGCGCTTTGAATATTCAGGTTGAGGTGGCGGAGTAATCAATATGTAAAGTCGTTAAAATTGAACATCCATGTCTAAAGGACAAAAATGATGCTCTAAATCGATTACATATCGGAATACACTAGGAAAAAAATAGAAAATTATCGGCCAGACCGAGAGCCAGACTCGCACACTAAGGGGAAAGATAGAACAATTTTAATTTAAGATGATACGAGTCACTCAGTGGAAAGTGGGTTAACCGTCAAATTTGTCTGCCTGATACATTTTATGCTCGCTTGCTCTTAGCTCGGAGTTTCTCTAAAGGAAAAAATCCGGCACTAGGATATCTGATGGAGAACCAAGATCACGTTGAGGATAAGCAAGCTGAAGTGGCAGCGGATGGGACATATCTGTCACAGAGCCGATGGCCGATGGGACAGACAAATTCTGGAGTGGAGGCCGTGAACGAGGTGCCGCGTGAGTTTTCTTTACTGTCTGCACAGTGTCTTTTTTGTCAATTTAGTGCTGCCACTTTTTCCTATAAAAAAATAGAACGTCGACGCGCGCAACTTATTAACTCATATTATCAAACCTCGATTAGAATACGATTCCGAAGTACCGTTAGCACCAAAGTACATACAATGAATAAATATCAATCAAGTCAATCTATGATATCTTTATAGTTTAAAAGTGCAGACCTTATAGGTTTATAACGAATGCTTCATCATAATTATTCACTATATATTATTACAACTCTACCTATTCTTGGTAAATACGGTGTTATTTGTTTTATAAAAAAACACCATTTGACAAATCTGTCATTATCTTTCACATCATTTTCATATTATTAAATAGCTGACGATGATAGTGTTACTAGGGAATTTTTGATGGTGTTCCTGATTATAATTATTAGATTTTTTCTATTCTATTTACTTAAGTAGGTAATATAAATTATGTTTTTTTCTTAAGCTTTAGAACATTTTTGTGCTGAAATAAATATTTTGATTTATCTGCACACTCTACCATTGATAATGTTATTTCATGTATTAATGCAAAAACGACATATGTGCTCAATCGTATTCTAATCGCGGTTTTTATACTTAACCTCCTCCGCCTTCCTCAGCGCGGTCAATTAATCCATCTGTCAGTTGATTGTTTGTACGTATTTTTGTACATTTCAGACGTTTTAATGGTCTAAAAAGCATTCACAACAACGGAATTAATTCGAAACAAAAGGTTATTGTGGGCCGGGCAAAAATACCGTGATGGCGGCAAATGACATAAATTATTCATTGTTTTCAACTTTTACTCAGCTGAATCAGAAAAGCTTAAATGGTTTTAGATATACCTTCTCTTAAAATAGAAGAGAAAGTGGACAATAAAATTTAGATTTATTTTTAGCCGCATTTAGGTTTTTTACTGTATTTTAGATTTAATAGTGTATAGTGATTAATACAGATTAAATGTAAAATGAAATTAATTTAAATACTGGGCTCTTCGAAAAAAAATGTTCAGTAATAAAATTTTGTCTAGGTACTGACTCGGTTTTACAATTTTTCGGTAAACATCTTTTCGATTCGTTGTATTTTTATTAATTAGGTAGTCGTGAAACTCCTATAGTAAGTTTAATAGTACATTGTTTAACTAGGGATTAAAACAAGCCATAATGACACGAGGTGTTTAGCCACCCGAGCGTAGCGAGGGTGACTATAGATCGAGTGTCATTATGGTTGTTTAGTCCCGCGTGGTACTTTGAATGCGAGGGAAAAAACGACGTTCTATTACACAAAATTACAATATTTATTGTTCCGTACTTTCGGTATAAAGTTGCACTATACACATTAATTGTTGAAATATTGTGCTCAATACGATTAACGAACATTCAAAACGCAAAGAAAAAATTTTCCGCGGTTCTTTATTTTTTTTTTTACTTAGTGAAGTCACTCAGGCTTTAAATGCTGGCATTTTTAGTCAACAGGTTCAAACGTGAAAACTACCTATTTTAAAACTAATTGGATCATGCAAAATAAAATTAAGTTACCCCTAATCTAGTTAAATTGATTTATATTTGTAATAATTAATCATTATTACTACCGTAAGGTCGGGGTACTTTGACCAAATATAGGGTAAGTTTGCCCACCTTACAACTTACATATCTCAGATCTATAACGTCTGATAATAAACATAAAAATATGAACGGTCAGCTAAAACCAACCACATGGCAATGTGCCGTAATTTCAATGCAATAATAAAACCCGAATTGAGTTAATCCCTATTGGTCAAAGTTACCCCCCAGGGCTAAAGTACCCCGACCTTACGGTATATTAAATCGTTATTTTTTTAACCCTTAAATGGATTTTGTCCGTTTTAAATGACATACCAATAAAACGCACACAATTCAAATTTGAACGAACTTCTGCGCGGTTCAAGTGTCACGTGACGTTCGTTAGGCTATCCCCTTTCCTCCTTGCGTATCGAGAAGCCTTGCGCACGCGACGCGTGACAAGGAGCAAGTATTCCTAAAAGTACAACGACCGAAACGGTGTAGGCTCATCATCAAAACATTTTTTTCGTAAGTATTACTAGGATTTATGTTATTTTATTGTGTAAATAAGTTGTAATAACAGTTAAATAACAGTATCCAGTAGTTGTTTTGCTAAAATGATCTGTACTTTTTTCATGATGCTTGCAAACATCAGAGTGTCACTTAAAACGGACATTGCCCGTAATACCTTAGAGTTGTGATTTTAATGTTTGTCATTTATAACGGACATTGCCCACGTTCCCTAAAAGTTTTGATTTGAACATATGTCATTTATAACGGACTTTGCCTTTGATCCCTTAAAAGTTATTTGTCACTTATAACGGACAATGGGCCTTAAGATGAACATGGACAAGACGAAGATCGTATCGAATGTCCATGTAGCGCCCACCACAGTATTGCAAGGTATCTCGGTCCTTGAAGTTGTCGACGAATACGTCTATCTAGGACAAACAATCAAGCTAGGTAGGTCCAACTGCGAGAAAGAGATCACGGACCGACGGATCGACGGATCCAACTCAGATGGGCAGCGTTTGGAAAAGTGTCTTCTCGTCCGAGATACCTCAGTGCTTGAAGACGAAAGTCTTCAACCTGTGCGTATTACCGGTGATGACCTACAGAGCCGAGACGTGGTCTCTAACTATGGGTCACTTAAGGAAGCTCAGAGTTACTCAGCGAGCGATGGAAAGGGATATGCTCGGGATCCCTCTGCGAGATCCAATCAGAAATGAGGAGATTCGTAGACGAACCAAGGCCACTGATATAGCAAACCGGGTACGCATACTGAAATGGATATGGACAGGGCACATACATCGAAGAACCGATGGCCGTTGGGGCAGAAAGGTTCTCGAGTGGAGACCACGTACTGGTAAGCGCAGCGTGGGACGGCCCCCTGCCAGGTGGTCGGATGACCTGGTTAGGGTTGCAGGGACTCGCTTGATGCCCATCATATATGCCCATATCATATCCGGTCTATCTGGAAATATATTGAGGAAGTCTGTGTCCAGCAGTAGACGTCCTATGGCTGAAATGATGATAATAGAGATGCTCATGGGTATCGTAAGAAAGCTGGCTATTGAAAATTACTAGAGCAACGATCTCAGATTTGAGCCTATCGCATCTGCCATGCCACCGACGCAATGTAAGCATGTATGTATGTAACTATGTTTGCTCAGGTGGAATCTTGCAACTCAATTTTGAAGCAGATATCTTCAACCGATGGAACTGAAATTTTGCATGAATATGCTGGAACCAGACGGTATGATGATCTTAATTCACATAAGATAAATTCACCGTTCATTTCATTAGTTCTGACGTACACGTAGAGTTTGCGATTGTACAAAGAAGCACATGCGGCAATATAAGCTTATTTTTCATTTATTTGTTTTCTTATATTCCGAAAGGGAAAAGACTAGTTTATTTTTAGTTTTTTTTTGAGAAGCATGATAATGATTTCATTGTTTTGCAAGTTTAATAATAAGAATGTATGTGTGTAAGGTAAATGTTTCCTATACAATAATAAACATGAGTCGTGATCTCAAAAGCTGTGATTACATATAATTTTTATTAATTTCATTTTTTGTGTCCTAAGAATATTTCATTAGGGTAAATGGGCAATGTCCGTTCTGTATGACAGATCTCGAGTACGCATAAATGGGCAATGTCATTTATAAGTGACATGCTGAAAGAAAACCATAAAAAAATTATAAATTATTGACAATGACGAAAAAATTTTTTTTTCCTCCCCGAATACAAAACTATAATCAGGATTTCAAAAAAAAAACAGCAGGGGAAACACATGTGTCCATTTAAGGGTTAATATTTTTGCACAGTTGTCTTTTTAGGTTATTTTCACACCCAAAAATTGTCTATACACAATCACTAAAAAATGGCGACAATATTCCAACCACAAATACCCCGATTGGCTGTTTAGGGGTTTTCAAAGTCAATAGGGTACTTTCAAACCAAAATGATGATTGTCGACCGCGTCAACAACAACTTACCAGGGATCACACACATAGGAAATTGCGAGGTTGTCCAATCATATATTTACCTTGGGGCGTTAATATCCAACGAAGGCGGGTGCATAAACGAAATCAAGCGGCGTATGGCGATCACTAGGTCTGCTATGGATAAAATGAAAAAGATTTGGGGTAATAGGAACATTACCAAGACCACGAAAATCAGACTCGTTTATTGCCTAATATTCCCCATTTTCGTCTATGGGTCTGAGACATGGACTCTTCGTGAAACCGAGAAGAAGAAAGTTGACGCGTTGGAGATGTGGTGCTGGAGACGGATGCTAGGAGTATCATGGACGGAGTTTCGTACAAATGCCTCCATATTAAAAGAACTCGGCATCAGACAGCGCCTGTCAACCACAGTGGAGTCACGCATTTTGACTTTCTTCGGCCATGTATCTCGTCGTGGTAATGACTCCATAGAGCGTCTCGTAGTTCAGGGAAAAGTTGAAGGCACCAGGCCACGTGGTAGATCACCAATGAGATGGACGGACCAGATCAAGGCCGCAACTAAGTGCTCGGTTTATGAATGTACCCGGAAAGCGGAAAGCTGCAGTCCGCGACGAGTGGCGCCGTATTACCAAAATCATCACTCATCGTGATACACAATGATGTCCACGACCACTCTGGCAAGAGTGTACCGACTAAGAAGAAGAAGAAGAAGGGTACTTTCCTGACAGATCAAATCAGTTACTTTTTATGAATTGTCAAAACGCTCGGATAGTATGAAGTTTCTATGAGAAAAAGCATAATGACGTCATTGTGCTCAAACATCAAATCATGTCTCATTTATAGCTTTTGGTCTTTTAAAAATCGTTTAAAACGGTGATTAAATAGGTGAATTTTAGTTGATTTTTGCAAATTTTCGAAAGCAGATTTCAAGGCTAGCGTGAAGTAATTTATATTGACTACAGGCAAGTACCCTATTAAAAAAAATTACTTTAATTCCTAGAGATTAATAAGGAACTTTAGTCCCGATATACAGAGACTAAATTAACATTTTAAGAGCATGAGAAGTGAAAAAGTTCTTCGTTTAGAATTACAGACTATATCGTTGATTTAGGTTTTAATTCGTATTCTAGTAAGCACTTTTGCCGAAATGCCTTATAGTATAGTACACACAGGCAACTTAGGTCCTGTAAAGTTAGATATGTAAAGTCTATTTAACTTTGGCAATATAGAATGATTTACGATCGGGGAAATTTCCTTCGGGACAATGTTCTTAGATATTGCACCAGAAGTAACATATAAGTATATGCGATCTATAAGCAGGGAGGCCTTTGCCCACGATAGGCTAGCAAAAATGTGTGACCTATAATTAAAATTGATTTATAAAGATTTCAATTCGTTTTTTTCCTTTTTTTACCATTTTGGTACGGAACCCTAAAAACACGTATCTTGATACTGACTTCAAGTAAAAACGCAGTAAGTGTATAAGAATTTCGTATGTAACTTTTGACGTTTTTAGATACGACTTTTTTCAAAGTTGTGACGATATATAATATAATATTACTATGCTTCTGTATATTTTATGCCACACCTGGCCATACAGTGGCTTTCATCGATTTTCAGATTGTGCCATTTGAGCAGCAGAGGCGGCTGAAACCGGCGCAGAATATAAGTTTGTTCCGTTTGGCGTCGAGACCCTTGGTTTGTTGGACTTAGAGCGCCAGGGCCCCGGCGCTCCAAGGCACAGAATATAAATAGAGCAGTATGGAAGCTACGCTTACTTTTTGAAATAAATACCTACGCTCCATTAGAGCGTTAGGGTTGTTTAAAATGAAAAGATCGCGGGCTGTCTAGGCGCGCGCACGTAACAGACGCAAAGCGCGGCCACTCGCCTCCATGCGCACTCGCGACTGAGAGCACCGCGAGATTCCCTTAGGGGCCTTGTAAAAGCGCGCGTCTATGTGTGCGTGCGTTTCGATCGTTTTGTTTGTAGCTTCCTTACTGCTTTAGCTTATATATATTCTGTGTCCAAGGCTATTCAAGGAGTTGTCGAAGAGACTCAGGGAAACCACGAAGGATGGAAGAACTGGTAGGTTCCTGCGAGGAAATGCTGCCAGCATCCTCGACACCATGCCGCAGGGGCCATTTTTAGATCTATTTTAGTTTTAGCTTATTTAATTTTAGCTTTTAGTATATTTAATTTTAACCTCGTTTCTATTTTAACGTTCTTTTCATGAACATATTTACTTTATATAAATGTTTTTTTGTGTGATCCCGTATTTTGATACATTCCAAGTCATCATAAATATGTTATAAGTCAATTCATAAGATCTGGCGTTTATTTAGTATGAAATAAGCACCCGTTGCATACAAAATCTGCGCCAGCTTTTACGAAGCGACCTATACGCAGTATTTAGAAGGTCAGCCATGCTTTTGGGCTTAAATTTATGAAGGGTCCACCGCTGGGGCACGGTAAACGGTAATTTTTCTTCCTAAAAAAGTTACATCGGGAGCGCGCATGTGTGCGCGCCGTGTACGGACGCACCACAGGCAAGGATTTGAGCATGCGCGAGCATGCCACAGCATGGCGTTCACTCACACAGACGCGCGTCGTGCGTCTGTGTAAATACGTGTTGCTCGCTCCTAAACGGCCGAAGTCGTACTACTTGGCTGTCTTTATACTTTGGCTGGGGCCTCTCTAGGCTGGCCGGGCCCCTAGGCCGGGGCCAAAAGCGGAAATCCGGCGCTGCATATACGTTAATTAGCGGTTATGCGGGAACTCGTCAAAAATTAATTGTGGTTGTCTAATGTTTGCCCGAAGTACATATGCCATACAATTCATTTGCCCGAATTGTACTTGCCCGAATTTCATTTGCCCGAATGTTTCGTTTACCATAATAGTTATTTGGCATACTCTTGTTTACCCGAATATTAAATGCCATAAGGATACGATTGCCATACGTATTGTTATCCATATTATTAAGTGCAATATTATTGTTTACCCGAATATTAAATGCCATAATGTTACGAATGCCATAACGTATTGTTATCCATATTATTAAGTGCAATGATATTATTTAATGGAATATTTAAAATCCATGCTAAATAGTACTTTCGAATTTGTTCTGGCTATGCATTTGCTTATTACATTTCTGCAAGCGCCCGAAAATTATTTCGTTGTTTTAATACGTTGGTGGGTATGCTACTACATTTATTTTTTGTAACTAATATTCGTATAATGTTTCATTTAACCTTACGTACATTTCAGACAGAGGTTCGTTTTTGTTGGGGGACGCAGTTCAAACCTAACCTAACCTACTTTTCTGACAGCAGTTCGTTTTTGTTGGGGGACGCAGTTCAAACCTAACCTAACCTACTTTTCTGACAGCAGTTCGTTTTTGTTGGGGGACGCAGTTCAAACCTAACCTAACCTACTTTTCTGACAGCAGTTCGTTTTTGTTGGGGGACGCAGTTCTAACCTAACCTAACCTACTTTTTTGCTTAATGTAACCTTTGTATTGAGTTTTTCTTAATGCGGGGGGCTTCGCCCCCCGAGCCCCCCTTGTGGGGGGCTCCGCCCCCCCGTCCCCCCCTTTGTCGTTCCGCCTATGTAAGTTTTTTGTTAAAGTCATTTCCCCCAACGGCCCCTTTGTTATAAACCAACCTAACCCAGGTCGACTATAATGTTTCCACCACACCACACGATTCGGTTTTCCATAGTTATATTATGTTATAGCATGTGATTATTATGGATTACGATAATGATGATTATTATTGAGAATGATTTTATGGGAAACAAAGATTCTGGCATATGATATTATTGAAAATGATTTTATGGGATACAAAGATTCTGGCATATGATATTATTGAAAATGATTTTATGGGAAACAAAGATTCGGGCATATGATTAATATAGTAAACAATGAGTATGACATATGAAATTATGGGAAACAACATTATGGCAGTTGAATAGTATGGCAAATGAAATTATGGCAAATGAAATTCTGGCAAGCAAGTGTATACCCTTCAGCTAACGTCACTGACAATCACACTTAGGTATATCACACTAATATTATAAAAGTGAAAGTTTGTGAAGATGTTTGGATGTTTGTTACTAAATAACGGGGTAACAATGCACTGAGCTGACATTCAACATGCAATTAGACCACATCCTGGATTGAAACATAGGTACGATACTTTGTATCCCGGAAAGTTCCCTTGGGACAGTAACGGGAACAACGCGGGCGAAGCCGCGGGTAAAAGCTAGTAATATAATAAATGTAAAAGTTTGTGAAGATGTTGGGATGTTTAGAGGTCCGGATGTTTGGATGTTTAGATGTTTGTTACTTAATAACGCAGTAACAACTGAATGGAGTGAGCTGTTTAATGTAGTTGGCCAAATCCAGTATTGACACAAAGGATACTATCTCGGTAAATGCTAGTATTCAATAAAGAAAAACAAAGAATACTCACGTGTATCATCATACTGGACGCCATTCAGTTCCGTAAAGCACTTCTGTATGGCCACTGTGTTCCACGGCGTGGGGCCCCAGCAGAGCAGTCCGTCGTGATACGCCGGACAGTACTTCCCCGCCAATCCAATATTCTTCTCCAAACATTCCAGCGCCTTTGCACTGACATTCTGCCCCAGAGTCTCCACCCCCTCAAATGTGTTTAGTTCCTCCAGTTTGGCGAATTATCTTACTACTACACACACAGTTTCAGTCCACTTTACACAAGACCTGATTTCACTTGCACTTTTTATGTGTTTCCATTATACGATTAATTTAGACTTGCTTCCAAGAACTCGGTGCTGAAGCGGTTGGTCGCAGCGTCCCCAACGAGACTGGCATGATAAGGTTGTTTGCCTGCGGCTTGTGTTCTAACTTATCAAGTGATAAGACAGCGAGAGCAAACATCGGCAGTCTATAAGAGTATTTGCGTATCGTGCAAGGAACTCGACTTTTCCTTAAATTGCCTTCGTCCCATTTAAACTTTCTCCATCGACCTGAAAAGAAACGAATTTGATTGTAATTTCTGGTTGAAAGTCGTCGTAGATAAAATAAAGTTATCTTAATTCAACTAAAATTAGAGTCGACCGGCAACACATTTTACGTCGCAGCGTGGCACAAATAGGACTTTTGTATGAAACTAAACGCAGCGTAAGTTACGTGGCACATTTTACGCAACTCACAACTCGAACAATTACGCTCGCTTGGCCTCACTCAGCCTAAGACTTAGATAAGAGGAGGAACGCTGACGTGGTGAAGGTAACGCGGTACTTTTTAGGGTTCCGTACCAAAATGGTAAAAAAGGAACCCTTATGGTGCGACTCTGTCTGTCTGTCTGTCTGTCTCTCTGTCCGTCTGTCACAGCCAGATATCTCAGGAACTACTGCTGCTATCGGTTTGAAATTTGGAATAGTGTTAAAAGTAGCTAACCCGAGCTTATTGGACATAAAAAAAATCTTGTACCTTTTTTACTTTTTTTTTAAAGGGCTCCGTAATGGGATTTTGAAAATTGAAAGTAGGGCTTATATATCGAGTGGGGTATCAAATGAAAGAGCCTAATTTGTAGATTAAAATACCATTTTTATTTTTTTCTTAAATAAATAGTTTTTGATTTATGGCGAAAAAAGTTTAAAAAAATACCATTATCTCCGAAGTTACTGATCAGAAAAATGTGTCATAATTACCAATTATTAATGTCGTCTTAAATATTACAGGAAAAATATAACGGTTTTCCTCACTTGCACCGTTTTTGAGAAATTTGCAAAAATCATAACACATACTTATTTGCTCCTACTGAACTAATCGCCATACAGTTTTTCTTGAACTATTCATGTATCTACTTATTAGGATTATTATTATTATTAGGAAGACCGTTATATTTTCTCTTCCTAACTTGAATACTTTTTAAAAATTTACAAAAATCTTAACATATTAGTTCTACCCTCCCTACGAGAGCCATCTAGCGGAGAGTAGCAAAACTAAGCGATGATTTATTTCAGATTATATAAAAAATGTCTATTAAATACAATGATCACTCATCAGGAATCGGGAAAAAAACATAAAGTAACAATAATTATTAAAAACTCTATAATAGAAGTATGTTAGGAAATGTGACACTAGTAAATACCATAAAAATGAAATACCACTAGCGCCATCTAGGGACACAAATCTAAAATAAGGTAGCTTGTGGCTAAAAATGATACATGAGAACTAACTTATTTGACAAACAATTATTTCAATCAGCCAATAACAAAAAGTAACGTTTAAATTTAAATTACAAGTAAAATTTACGCGCTATTTAGTATCAATAGATGTCGCTGTAGCATACGCTGCATCGCGCTGTTAAGATTTTTCCTGGTTGAATAGAGCTAAAGCGGGTTTAAGGCAGGGTTGCTGTTAGTCGTAAGATTGGTCTACTTATTAGTTTATACGGAACCCTCGGTGCGCGAGTCCGACTCGCACTTGACCGGTTTTTTTATTTGTTTGAGTTGGAAA
Source organism: Eudemis profundana (assembly GCA_947034925.1). Taxonomy (NCBI): domain Eukaryota; kingdom Metazoa; phylum Arthropoda; class Insecta; order Lepidoptera; family Tortricidae; genus Eudemis; species Eudemis profundana. The sequence continues at coordinate 15,127,793 of OX344811.1, read as the reverse complement.
AATAGGTCAATGTTCGTTTAGAGAACAATGAACAATTGTTTGACTCCTTGTTACACAACAAAATTCTTTGTTTTTATTTTTTATTTTAGAGAATTAATGAATTCTAAAATAAGCAGTGGCGCGCCATGTAGTTACATAAAGGAGATCATGAAGACTCGAAGTAGCTGAGTAGCCCGGAAATTATGAGCCCATTAACGAGATGTGACGTGACATCATCTGTTAGATACTTTTTTATAAATACAAGCATCGATAACCTAATCTATATATATAAAAGGCAAAGTCCTGACTGACTCATCATCGCACAGCCGAAACTACTGAAGCGAAGAACTTGAAACTTTCACAGTAGAATGGTCATATGACGTAGGTGAGAGATAAGAACGGATTTTTTGAAATTCATCCCTTAAGGGGTTCAAATAGGGGTTCAAAGTTTGTATGGAGAGACTACGATTTTATAAGTAAGAGGTTTGAAACTTCGTGTTTAGATTCTTCATTAAAATAAAAGAAAAGTAATTTCACCGTTTTTTGAAATTCATCCCCTGAAGGGTTAAAATGGGGGTTGAAAGTTTGTATGGAGAGTCTGCGATTTTTAAAGTAAGAGGTTTGAAACTTCATGCTTAGATTCTTCATTAGAATGAAAGAAAAGTAGTTTCACCGTTTTTCGAAATTCATCCCCTAAGGGGTTAAAATGGGGGTTGAAAGTTTGTATCGGGATTCAATGATCTTTTTAAGTAAGAGGTTTGAAACTTCATGCTTAGATTTGTCATTGGAAAGAAAGAAAAGTGGTTTCACCGTTTTTTGAAATTCATCCCCTGACGGGTTAAAATGGGGGTTGAAAGTTTGTATGGAGAGTCTGCGATTTTTAAAGTAAGTGGTTTGAAAGATCAAGTTTAGACTTTTCATTAGAATAAAAGAAAAGTGTTTTCACCATTTTCCGAAATTCATCCTCCAAGGGATTTAAATGGGGGTTGAAAGTTGGTATCGGGACTCTACGATCTTTTTAAGTAAGAGGTTTGAAACTTTATGTTTAGATTCTTCATTTAAATCAATAAAAAGTAATTTCACCGTGTTTTGAAATTAATTCTCTAAGGGGTTTAAATGGGGGTTGAAAGTTTGTATTGGGACTCTACGACCTTTTTAAGTAAGAGGTTTAAAACGTCATGTTTAGACTCTTTATTAGAATATAAAAGAAAACTGATTAAACCATTTTCCGAAATTCATCCTCGAAGGGGTTAAAATAAGGGTTGAAAAATTGTATCGGGACTTTACGATCTTTTTAAGTAAGAGGTATGAAACTTCATGTTTAAATTCTTCATTGTTTTAAAAGAAGAGTATTCTCACCGTCTTTTGAAATTCATCCCCGATAAACTTAAATAGGGTTTGAGAGTTTGTATCGGGAATATGTGATTTTTACAATAGGAGATCTAAGACATCATAGATATACTTTTTATAATGAGCCAAGAAAATTCTTCAATAAAAGAAACCCAGGGGGACAAAAGGGGTTACTTCTTAGGGGGTAGTTACTGCTTCGCGCACGGCCAGTTTTACGTGGTTTTGGTAATGTAGAAAGCGGTACTACTATTAGCCTGCGGTAAAATAGGTATAATGCACCTTTAACCACCCACAATCCCACATGGGTATTCGAATTTCACGCGGACGAAGTCGCGGGCAACAGCTAGTACAAAATAAAACCCTTAAAGAACATTAAAATAGAAGCATAGTTAAAATTAAATGTACTAAAAACTAAATAATAATTAAATAAGCTAAAACTAAAATAGGTCTAAAAATGGCCCCTGCGGCATGGTGCCGAAGATGCTGGCAGCATTTCCTCGCTGGATTGTAAGGCTGATGTGTTGAGCGAGGAAGCTGCCAGCTCTTCGGTCCCTCGTGGTTTCCCTGAGTCTCTTCGATAACTCCTTGAAGAGACTCAGGGCGCCAGGGCCCCACGGACCAAGGGTCTCGACGCCAAAAGGAACGAAATCGTAATCTGCGCCGAGACCACTGTACTTTCCGACCTTGACATTTTCTGCCGCCTCCGCTGCTGCTGCCGCCCTTGTTGAGGTTCGGTGGAGATGTGACGGGGCTAGTGTATCTACACAAGTCGCATCCCACACTAGCACCCGTCCCATACTCCACGAAATCAATGACATCCCGTCCGGTCTCTTGCCGTCATTTCTTGAAATGCCGGTAGGCTCTAAAATAGCCGGCACATTGACTGACGCAAGAGATCGACGGATTATGTCATTGAAAGCGGCATGTCTTGAGAAGCGGCCTGCACTTTTTTGGCAGGAAAGTCCGTGGTGCCCAAGTCGGTCTACGTCGCTTCCGCAGGGACACTGATGTGGGACGCAGACCGGGACCCCGAGGCGGAGGCAAACTGCTAGTCGGAGGGTATTGGGTTAAAGGAAGGTGCCTATATTTCTGGAGGGGTGGGTGTGGAGCCAGTGGCCGGCTTTCTTAGTCCCTACAGCTATTAATCTGGCTCGTCCGGTAGCACAGCATTGGCTGAATAGGGAATCTTGGGTTAATTTGGATATGGGGTCGTCCCAGCTCCTTTGCGTTTTTGAATTTTCAGGAAAATTTTGGCTGGGGCACGCAACTGACCAGGCATTTTTAGCGTCTTCCAGGCCCGAGGTCTCATAGTTTGTGCGTAGGATTTTTCCTATGAGACTGATCGAACTGTGGACTGACGACAAAAAAGCTGGTAACGCGACATTAGAAATTTTGCGGATCCCTAAACCACCGTACCGGATGGGAAGGGGATCCTTGAGTCCAGGACTGCTCGCTAAGTTGAGTATTGAGAATGGATTCTAAATTACTTTTAATTAGGTTATCTATTTGTAATAAAAGATTTTGATGTTTCCAAAGTGGGGAGCAGCGGAGCACGTAAGTTAATTTAGGAACGAATAAGCAGAATTTAATAATGCCAATGCGTAATGCGGACTAATTTCAAGCATACGATGAGAGTGATTCTCAAATTTAGATACGGAATTTTGAATATATTCTGGAAAACTGTCTTCAAAAATGGGGGATCCTAGGAGGCAAAGCGTAATCTGTTAGATGGATTTTAGGTACGAAATATAGCTGTCATTCCAAATCATTCAACATCGTGAACCATGTCTGAATTATGTAGCTTTACAGTATTCGACAGAATTAATCGAACAAGTTTAATCTGTCAAATTTTGGCACGAATACGAAAAATCAATAGTCACAAGTCAGTAATTAAATTATATCGACATAAGTTTGCGCCATTCTATGAACACATTTTGAGAACCTTTCTTCTAATCATACACATTTTAATGACAATTCGAAATTCTAATGTTTTATTTATATTAAAAATCTACCACGATTAGAAAAATCGTTGTTGAAGGAAGAATTTCGGATGCGGAAAACAGGAGTTGTGCTGTTTTTAAAACGTAATTCACAGCAAAGCACAGAAATTATTGAACTTTGTAGAATATTATCCGTGAAACGTGAGTAAAAAAACCGGCCAAGCGCGACATGTATTCGCGCACCGAGGGTTCTGTATCAACTCGTAAATAAATACGTGAATAGTTCAAGAAGAACTGTATGGCGATTAGTTCAGTAGGAGCAAATAAGTATGTGTTCTGATTTTTGCAAATTTCAAAAAAACGGTGCCAGATAGGAAAACGGTTATATTTTTTCTGTAATATGTAGGATGATATTAATAATTGGTCATTGTCACAGATTTTTCCGTTCAGTAACTTCGAAGATAATAGGGGGGAATGGTATTTTTTTTAACTTTTTTCATTCTGAATCAAAAATTAAATGATTAAGAATAAAAATAAAAAAATATTTTGGAATCTACAAATTAACGCAGACAGACAGAATCGCACCATAAGGGTTCCTTTTTTACCATTTTGCTACGGAACCCTAAATATGACCGTTAAAATGAAACGAGATACAAACTCACTTATTGCTACTGCTTTGGCAAAGAGTCTGTATATAACTGCCCGCTTTTTTAGTCCTCGACCCCAAGTAAACAGGGTTGTTATTTTGTTAGTCTTTGTTCGTTTGCCGTTTTATTGGTAGTTTATTTATATAAGTGCACAATCGGCATTTATTGAACAATAGTACATTACACAACTAGGGTGGTAATACAAAGAAAGGCTCAGATCACAGAAGTTTGCGGCCCGAGCTGCAAGCGAGGGACGTAAATATGCGATCGAGGGCTTTCTTTATTACCTCCCGTGTTGTGTACATAATTTTATGTCTACACTTGGCCAGAAAGCGGCTTTTTCCGTACGCGCAGCGTGCTGAAAAACTAACTTTATGGCCAGGTGTGGCATAAATAACTTTTTATCGAAATTAAAAACTTATTACATTATATTTTTGGTTTTCATTTCCCGGACAAAATAAATAAATTAAAAATTCTATCCAAACTTAATCAGACAATTAATTTAATAGAAAAGCACATTTTCTGTCAAGTGGACATCGTTTTCTGATAAAAAGTTAGTAACCATGAGATAATCAAAGATGTCTTAGTCACTGATTATTGTCTATCTCATTAACAGGGTGCTTTACGTAGCAAACTTACTTCTCTAATTTTCTCCAAAAAACATACATAATTTGTTTATTGTTTTATACATAAATAAACTCAGAAAGCTTAGTACTATCAGCCCTAAAATATTGGTATCTAATTTATTAGCACCTTATATAGGTTTTACTACCATTGTTAGTCATATTCCTTTGTGTAACTAAAGTTACCATACAATTTATGAGATTAACTTTCGTTATGCAAAGGAAAAAGATTAACCCTTTGTTAAGTTAAGCCCCAACTATATAAGGAAACATTTTTTAAAACCACTCAAATAGTGGTCGGTCGGTACCTACTATACTTAAACCTATTAATCATAAAAAAGTATCAATAGAAATCGAAGGTGTTTCGTGGATAGTGTTCAATTAATTTCCTTTCAAATCAATGAAACATAAATGGGCTCGGGTTCCATTTGGGAAATAAATTCCGAATGATCACTTCCATTGTAATAAACCTACCTATATGTACTTTATACAGGACTTCAGACATCAATCCAACCGCTTTAAGGGATAAAACGTTGAAACTTGTTGAATCCTCCGTGACGCCGGATGAGACGGAAAGCCTGAGAGCTTTGATCTTGTAACTTTGCTTATGTAAATACACTTTAGGGCACGTATAAACTCCTATCTCTCTAATTTATGGTTAAGTACTAAGATTGAGTATATTATATGCATTTTGTAGCGTAAGCACGAATAATAAGGTTCCAAATTGTATAATTCTATTTTTAGACGAGACTAAAGCCTTTCATTATTTCGGACGTAAAATATATTTGAACGAATGTGAAATTAAATGTGGAATTGCTACTTTGGATGGCTAATATGTACTTGGGCCGTGAATACCTCTGTTCATATAACTTAAAATGTAATTTGCATACGTGTTTTCAAATAATGTTTGATTTCTACTTTTATCACAAAATCAGTAATAGTACTACGTACCAGTGGCGTGGCGTCTAAAGAACTCGATTCCTACCGGCTTGCCTAATATCAGGCATTTGAGCACCTTATTCAACAGCTCTTAAGGAAAATGTACGCCAAATCTGCACCGGCTTGCCCAAGGATATTTTTTACGCCACGCCACTGGTGCGTACAGAAGTTTCTCTTTCTAACAAAACTAACATTCGGGTCCGACCACCGGACAGAATGCACCGCATCCGACCCTCTCTCTCTATCTCAGAACTAGGGTTGCCAGATTGAATTGCCATATTATCGGGAGCAGGAAACAATATGTCGGGATTTTGAGACTCTGGTCGGGAGGTGGCCCGCGGGCTCAACACGCGACCTTTTTTTTTAGCCTGAAAGAGCAGAATTTTCGCTGGTCAGACCACCATGAGTGGATCGGACTAAGTTTTTAAAATGAAGTCGTTTGTCGGGAGATTTTCTTCTTTGTCAGGAGTCGGGAGGACATACAAAAAATCGGGACAATCCCGCCAATTCCCGACCATCTGACAACCCTACGCAGAACGCGTGCTCTTTCTGTTCGCTGGCTAAGCCGCTTCGGAGGGGCAAAAGGTAATAGCACAGAATATATATAAGCTAAAGCAGTAAGGAAGCTACAAACAAAACGATCGAAACGCACGCATACATAGACGCGCGCTTTTACAAGGCCCCTAAGGGAATCTCGCGGTGCCGTCAGTCGCGAGTGCTGCATGGAGGCGAGCGGTCGCGTTTGTTTTTGTTACGTGCGCGCGCCCAGACAGCCCGCGATCTTTTCATTTGTAACAACCCTAACGCTCTAATGGAGCGTAGGTATTTATTTGAAAAAGTAAACGTAGCTTCCATACTGCTCTATTTATATTCTGTGGTAATAGTAGCCGCGGGGCGAAATCGCGAAGAGAGCCACTTCTGCTTCTATTGCATGTGGAAATCCCATATTTGATATTTAATAAATTTAAAAGAAGCAAGCTTCTGCAGCAGCATGCTTGGTTTGCATTTGATCACTATTTCATAAGATGCTAAGTATAAACACTGGCTTTTGAGCATATATTATGAAGAAATAACTGGCCAAGAGCATGTCGGACCATGCTCAGTGTAGGGTTCCATAGCCGTAACTATAAGGTAAAAAATACGATGTAACAAAAGTACAACAACAAAAGAGCGTATCTTCATAGCAATTACGTCCTCTTGTTGAGAAGCGCAGTTTATCGGCAATAACTCAAAAACGGTACATTCGATCTTGTTGAAAATAATTTTCGTTGAAAGTATTAATTAAGCGTTACCTTCGTGATTTTTTTTCATATTTTTCGGACGCACGGTTTAGAAAATAGAGGGGGGGGGGACACAATTTACACAACTTTCGGAGCGATTATTTTCAAATACATTCACTTAATCAAAAACATTACTTACGAACCTTATAGTGTTTTTTAAAGAGCTGTCGAACTATGTACCACACGTTGATATTTGCTGAAAAAAAAAAAATTTTTACTGTCTTTAACATGTATGGAGTGCCCCCCCTAAAAATATTTATTTTAATTATTTATTGTAGTAAACGTAGTTATAAGCGCGGCTGCGCCCGCGCCTCGGCAGTCAATAAATAGCTGTTACTAAGGACATACGTCTGTTTGACTCACCCTCCCCGAACCGGTTACAACAGTGGCGACGATCAGTGCGAATTTTATTTACGCGTGTGTTAGATACGGTAAATAAGCCTACGGTAAATAAGTCAAGCTTACCATTTCAAGTAAATTGTAAATCTGATGATCACTTTAGAGTAACTTGTAAAAGATAAAATAACTTAACTACCCGTAATGTAAACACGTGACCGCAACTGTCAGATAATTAAATATTGCAGCAGATGTGCTTTGATAAAATAGTCTGTGATTAAATATTTACTACTTTGCTTTAAACCTAATACAATAATTAAAATAAACGTTATAAAGTATAATTGTAAAATTAAATAAATTAACCAACCGGATGTGCCGGAAATCAAGTAACATTGATACTGCAGTTGGAGTTAGTAAATGTTTTATCCTGAATTTATTAAATCTTAAATCTTGTAAAATATTACTGAACTATTTAAATATAATTACGACCATTAAGTCGTAAATATATTTAATAATTTAATTTTGACTTTAACCGGATGTGCCGGAAATATCTTACTCTGCGCCTTCCGCCATGATTGAATGGTAGGAAAAGGGGGGTATGGTTATAAAAGCAGGTGTCTGGCAGTTATCGGACACTTTTGAGTGGAGCAGCAACCAACAAATAAGTTAAGTGGCAAACTTATGTAACTATTCTTTTGTGTTATATTTTATTAAATTTAATAGATTGTACGTTGTAATAAATGATCATAGATTCTTTTATCAGTGCTATAATACGGTTTTATCAAATTGCAAACTGAATAAGTGTACAACGTGCAAGCTAAGTGTACTAATTGCTAACTGTGATGAAGTGAAAGTATTGTTTCTATTTTTAGAAACATTATTATTCCATTATATTTTTATTGCTATGCTAAATGGACTAATATTGTAAGTTGTTATAATAATCTATTAGAATCAATAATATTACCGCTTGATTAGTATTAATCCTGATATTTTAGATATTATAGCAACTTAAGGTTATTTTATTTTAAATTATATTCATGTTCCATTTGGCAGTGAGAATTATTAATCACTTACCATATTTATAATCTTTCATCCTTTTATTTTATTGTAAAATAAATAATTTATACTTAGATCTAATAAACTGTTGTTTATTTAAATTTGACTTACTTGCTTATTTCCTATTAGTTAATGCAAACCTATACTTCTAAAATATATACCCTCTATTATTTCTTTTGGCTTCAGCTCAAGTATATTTTAAAAGCTTATGGCTCTTGCTAATTATAGTATGGAAATGTATTTAACATCAGAAGTGGGATACGATTATCTTTAACACCTGCTACTGTCAATTTCAGGATGAGTGCTGAAACATTTGAGGCGCTGCTAAAGGCGATTCGTGACGCTGTCACTACAACACAACAAAAGGATGACGACATAGCGCTGCCATTATTCGATCCCGAGCAGTGCGACTGTGGAGCAGCCAGCTGGTGCGACAGTATTGAAGCTCTGGCCAAGGAGTTCAAATGGAGCACCATCAAGACTGCAGCTAAAGCCGGTAAGGCCCTTAAAGGTTCTGCCTTGAAGTGGTTCGAATCTTGGGAACCTTCTGAAGGCAGATCCTGGGAAAATTTTCGTATTGACATTACCAATGTTTATCCTGAAAAGAAAAATCTGGCCGAAAGACTAAGTAAAGCTGTGCTGTACTCTTCTGACTCTGCCGATTCCTACGGTGAATTTGCAAGAGAAAAACTTAGATTGCTTCGTAACACAAAGATTGCGTTTACCGAGTCGCAGTTAATTGAGATAGTTTGCGGTGGAATAAGCGATGTTAACATTAGAATGGCCTCTTTAAATAACGGGGTTACAACAACATCTGCCCTTATAGCACTCCTGTCAACATACGTCAAGGCGAAAAAAAGGCCTGCAGAGCACAATAACGTTAAAGATGTTTCTGGACTAAATGGAGCTAAGCGATTCAAATTTAGCAGTGAAAAGAAATGTTTTTCCTGTAATAAGATGGGACATGTTCAGGCTGAATGTTTTAAAAACAAGCTATTGCAAGGATCCACTCAGGCTCCGCATGTCCCTAGGCCTGCTGATTTCCGCACTAAAGTTTGCACATACTGTAAAAGAGTTGGGCACACTGAAGCAGTCTGCTATCATAAACAACGTGCTGAATCTAATAGTTCAATAACCGTTGTTCCCACAAACACAAACGGAGTAAATTTTTTAGGTCAGCCGAACTAAAACTTACTCAAGTTTCTATTAATGACTATATGGTACATTCACTAATAGATACAGGAGCGAGCGTTAGCCTAATAAAGGAGTCTCTTGCAAGAAAACTGGGGTGTCATCTTGAACCAGTCTCTATATATATTAATGGGATAGGACATAGTCGGATTCATATTTTCGCCATTATCAGTGTATATGTTAAATTTTACGATGTTTGCATAGAACTTGATATTCATGTCGCCAGGGATTGTGACGTACCTTATGATCTATTAATAGGTAGAAACGCTGTAAAGCACCCGGATATAGAAATTGTTACTGACTTATCGGGTTCCAGATTGATTAGGAAATCGGAATCTGCCAAAACAGAAGTCAACTTAGTCACTTCAGCATCTGATTTAAGTGAACTAACAACAAGGATAAACCATCTGAATGATCATACACAACAGCAAATAAAACATATTTTTCAAAAATATCCTTCTGTTTTGGCTGAAACTGGTACTGTGCAAACTGGCGAATTGAACTTGCGATTAAAAAATAATGATATTGTTCATTATCGTCCATATAGATTGGCTCCGGTAGAGAGGGAGAAGGTAGACCAAATAATTCAGGAACTACTGGAAAAAAATATAATACGTGAAAGCGATTCTCCTTATGCGAGTCCTGTTATATTGGTTAAAAAGAAAGACGGCAGTGACCGATTGTGCATCGATTATCGTGCGCTAAATAAAATTTTGGAAAAAGACAGGTACCCACTCCCTCTCATCGAAGACCAAATTGATAGGTTAGGTAAAGCAAAATACTATATTTCCATTGACATGAAGAATGGCTTTTACCAAATACCAATTTCAAAAGAATCCATCAAATATACGGCCTTTGTAACACCGAGCGGCCATTACGAATTTATCAAAATGCCTTTCGGTATTTGTAACGGGCCCTCTGTGTTTCAAAGGGCTATCACAAAAGCAGTTCAGCACCTTAAATTTCTTTTGGTATATATAGATGACATTCTCATTCCTTTTACGACCATAGAAGAAGGTTTAGAATACTTGGAACAAACAGTTCAGGCCCTTAGCTGTGCAGGGTTCACGATTAACCTTAAAAAATGTAAGTTTTTTGTCGACAATATAGAGTACTTAGGTAGGTACATATCACAGGAAGGCATTAGACCAAGTGAGACCAAAGTACTGGCATTAGTAAATTCTCCTGTCCCTCGCAACGTCAAACAAGTTCGACAGTTTATGGGTTTAGCAAGTTATTTTCGCAAATTCATACCGAACTTTGCTGCGCGAACAACATGCATCACGAAACTTACTAAAACCAACCAAAAGTGGGAATGGGGGATTGAGCAGGATGCGGCAAGGAATTATGTAATAAAACATTTGTCCACCAAACCCTTGTTAACTGTATTCGATCCAAAATTGCCCACAGAGCTTTATACAGATGCTAGTTCCATAGGATATGGGGCTATACTAGTTCAAAAGGTCAATAACAACAAAAACGTTGTTGCTTATTTTAGTAAAAGGACAACACCTGCAGAGTCAAGATATTGTTCATATGACTTGGAGACGTTGGCAATTTTTAATGCACTAAAACATTTTAGAGTATACCTTTTGGGCATTAAATTTCAAATTTATACAGATTGCAATTCTATTAAGTCAACTATGAATAAAAAGGATCTTTCACCTCGTGTTGCCCGTTGGTGGACATTTATGCAGGACTTCGATTTTGAAATAATATATAAAAAGGGAAAACACATAGGTCATGTCGATTTCCTAAGCCGCAATCCTGTTCAAACTCCAATTTCCGATGATCAAGCTGTTGCCCCTAATACTCAGTCCTCTCCGGCTACCCTTAAATCTTCAGGACTTGATAGTCAGTGTGAAAATTATAGTATAAATTTGATTAACGAACCTGAATCATGGTTACACAGTGCCCAGCAAAATGACCCCGAAACTCAAAATTTGATAGGTCGTGTAGTAGCGGGAGATCTGGATGAAAATAGGTATTTTTTGCGTGATGACCTATTGTTTTACGCCGTTGTACCTGATGAACCTAAACTTTATGTGCCAAAAAGATGTAGGTTCAGTCTCGTAAAATTGTTTCACAATGAAAACTGCCATGTTGGTTTTGAAAAAACTTTAGACAAACTTCGAGAACATTTTTGGTTTCCACATATGACGGGTTTTGTAAAGAAATATATTAGACACTGTTTAACTTGCGTTGAACGTAAGGGTCCCTCTGGCCCAAAACAAGGGTTTCTACACCCTATAGAGAAAATTCCTATTCCATTCCACACCGTCCACTTAGACTGCACGGGGCCATTCTCTCGAACCAATGAAGGATTTAGATACATTTTACTTATGGTGGATGGATTTACAAAGTTCTGTTTATTGAAACCCCTCAAAAGCCTAAAATCTCAGGATTTAGTGCCACATATACGAGATATAGTAACAACACTTCGCACTCCGTCCGAAGTAATCACTGACCAAGGTACAAATTTTAGCTCCCATCAGATTAGATCATTATTTCGCGAATTGCATATTGAACATCACATGATTGCAACTGGCACACCCAGAGGGAATGGCCAAGTAGAGCGGTATGTGGCAACAGTAATTAATATGTTGAATGCTACCTGCAATGGTTCGTCAGATTGGCCAAGCGGATTGTGGAAGGTACAACAATCCATTAATACTACCCTACAAAAATCTACAGGTTTCACTCCTATTCGTTTACTCATGGGTTGCAATACAAATATTCCAAATGTCCAGGCCCGGTTAAATGAACTTAATATTCCAGAAATAAACACAGACGTTAGGGCAGACCGCGAGCTAGCTCACCAACGATTACGCATGATAGCGGAAAAATTCAAAACCAATTTTGATAGTACTAGGCGAGACAATCAAGTTTTTCGAGTCGGAGATACAGTCTATGTTAATCAGGACCACAGGCGTTGCGATAAATTAAGCCCAAGATTTAAAGGACCATACAAAATAACTGCTTTAATGCCTAATGATAGATATTCCCTCAGAGGGTTACGTAACTTACGGAATACGATTGTCGCTAAAGATAAATTAAGGCAATGGCCAGGTGAATGGGTAGATGAAGATACAGATAGTAATTTAAGCCAAAATTAATGTATGATTAAAGTTAATTATGTGACAAAGTAGATTATGACTGTCATAATATATAATCGTATTTGGTCAATCTAGCGCTATTATAAACGTTGCTCTTTTTTTATCGCTGTTCTCTCTACTGTTACATTTAAATACCGCTAAGTTGACCAAACCTTAAATTGTACGATGTAATCCAGAGATGATGATTGCTACCACTGCTCACTTGATGTTAAAAGTGAAACAGTGGCAATGTTTAATGTAAGCAGAATGTGCTACCGAGCCTCACTTAATGTTAAAAGTGAAACAGTAGCAACGTTTAATGTAAACAGAGTGATTGCTACCGAGCCTCACTTAATGTTAGAAGTGAAACAGTAGCAATATAAAAATGTTAAAGTAGTGATTAATATGGAATAAAATGTATTTATGATTTATATTACAAAAAATAGCTGTTACTCTACTACTATTGCATGATAAATGTATGTAAAATAAATTACAATGGATGATTAAATTAAATGTATGATGTAGGTACTTCGGGAACGAAGTACCTGTCAGTATGGCCGTGTTAGATACGGTAAATAAGCCTACGGTAAATAAGTCAAGCTTACCATTTCAAGTAAATTGTAAATCTGATGATCACTTTAGAGTAACTTGTAAAAGATAAAATAACTTAACTACCCGTAATGTAAACACGTGACCGCAACTGTCAGATAATTAAATATTGCAGCAGATGTGCTTTGATAAAATAGTCTGTGATTAAATATTTACTACTTTGCTTTAAACCTAATACAATAATTAAAATAAACGTTATAAAGTATAATTGTAAAATTAAATAAATTAACCAACCGGATGTGCCGGAAATCAAGTAACATTGATACTGCAGTTGGAGTTAGTAAATGTTTTATCCTGAATTTATTAAATCTTAAATCTTGTAAAATATTACTGAACTATTTAAATATAATTACGACCATTAAGTCGTAAATATATTTAATAATTTAATTTTGACTTTAACCGGATGTGCCGGAAATATCTTACTCTGCGCCTTCCGCCATGATTGAATGGTAGGAAAAGGGGGGTATGGTTATAAAAGCAGGTGTCTGGCAGTTATCGGACACTTTTGAGTGGAGCAGCAACCAACAAATAAGTTAAGTGGCAAACTTATGTAACTATTCTTTTGTGTTATATTTTATTAAATTTAATAGATTGTACGTTGTAATAAATGATCATAGATTCTTTTATCAGTGCTATAATACGGTTTTATCAAATTGCAAACTGAATAAGTGTACAACGTGCAAGCTAAGTGTACTAATTGCTAACTGTGATGAAGTGAAAGTATTGTTTCTATTTTTAGAAACATTATTATTCCATTATATTTTTATTGCTATGCTAAATGGACTAATATTGTAAGTTGTTATAATAATCTATTAGAATCAATAATATTACCGCTTGATTAGTATTAATCCTGATATTTTAGATATTATAGCAACTTAAGGTTATTTTATTTTAAATTATATTCATGTTCCATTTGGCAGTGAGAATTATTAATCACTTACCATATTTATAATCTTTCATCCTTTTATTTTATTGTAAAATAAATAATTTATACTTAGATCTAATAAACTGTTGTTTATTTAAATTTGACTTACTTGCTTATTTCCTATTAGTTAATGCAAACCTATACTTCTAAAATATATACCCTCTATTATTTCTTTTGGCTTCAGCTCAAGTATATTTTAAAAGCTTATGGCTCTTGCTAATTATAGTATGGAAATGTATTTAACACGTGTGTAAACAATGGCCCGTTTAGCAGTCGGTTCATTGACGACGTTTAACCACGAAATCCAAGAGTGGTCACTATATAAAGATAGATTGGAACAATGGTTTCTAGCTAATGATATCGGGGAGGACGACAAAAAAGATAAACGGCGCGCGATTCTTTTAAGTAGTTTGGCCGAATCCACGTACAAACTGGTGCGCGATTTAGCACTACCCGCCGTAGTTGGTGATTTAAATTACAAAAAAGTGATCGAACTATTAGACGGACACTTTAAAACTAAAAAATGTGGTTTTGCGGAAAGATTTAAATTCTACAGTGCGACTCAACAAGCTGGCGAGAACTTAGCGGAATGGGCGGCTCGTGTGCGTAGTCTAGCTATCCATTGTGGATTCGAGGCGGCTTCGTTGGATGAAGCTTTGCGAGACCGGTTCGTGTTAGGCATGGCACCTGGACCGGAACGCGATAAACTATTCACCCAGAAGATGGGCGAGCTGACACTGAGCACAGCTGTGGATATCGCCGAGAGTGTGCGATGCGCTCGTATAGGCTCGCAGCAGGCGACTTCATCAGCGGATGTACCGGGACGGGACTCCATGCAGGTGTTTAAGGTTCACGCGGCGCCGACGCCGGCGTCGAGGCGCTATGCGGCGGTCGGCGGCGCGCGGCCACCGACAGCGGCGGAAGTTAAGCTACCCAACTGTTCAGCGTGTGGCTACACAAACCATCAAATCGAATCCTGCAAATTTACGCGTTATAAGTGTAAAAAATGTGGTATTAAAGGACATCTTAAAAGAATGTGCCCATCAAAAGATATCGCTACGCAACATTTTATCGAGTGTTGCCCGGACGGCGATGATTACGAGGATGACGGTAAGCGAAAACTTATTTGTAACATTCGTACATACCGAGGCGAACCAATGAGGGAATCTGTTTTAGTTAATGAAATAAAAGTGGATTTTGAAATTGATACGGGATCAGCTGTCACCGTAATATCTGAGCAAATTTATAATCAGCACTTTTCTCAACTAAAACTCAAACCGAGCACTACCATTTTGCAAAGTTACAATGGGGGCCAATTAGAGATTACGGGCGTTCTAACTCTGGCAATTACATATAAAAATCAGTGCCATGACATAGATGTTTACGTAATTCGGAATGGTGGCCCGCCATTACTTGGTAGGGATTTTATTTCCCGATTTAATTTACAGGTTTCCGCCGTTAACAAATGCACGGATGTATTGGATGATATCACGTTACGATACCCCAATTTATTTTCGGATAAACTGGGGTGTTGTAAAGAGATCACAGTTAGTTTAAATGTTAAACCAGAATCACAACCCATTTTCCGTAAGCCTCGTCCGATACCTTTTGCCCTTCGAGAACGTGTCGGTAAAGAAATCGACCGATTAGTCAATTTAGGCATTTTAGTGCCAATGAAATCTTCGGAATACGCCAGCCCGATAGTTCCAGTATTAAAAAAAGATAATTCTATAAGACTTTGCGCGGATTATTCGAGTACTCTAAATAAACAATTGGTGGTAGAAAAATACCCATTGCCGAGAGTAGACGAGTTGTTTGCGAGGCTTCATGGAGCGAGATATTTTTCTAAACTAGATCTTTCGCAAGCATATAATCAGTTTCAGTTGAATGAAGCTTCGCAGATGTATACATGCATTAATACGCACAAAGGGTTGTTTTCATATACTCGCTTAGTTTTCGGTCTTTCTAGCGCGCCATCTATATTTCAAAGAGCAATGGAAACTGTTTTATCTGGTTTAGATGGAGTACTAATATTCTTGGACGACATTTTAGTCGTAAGTAAAAGTAAAAATGAAAATTTAGACTTGCTGCATAAAGTATTCCTAAGGCTGGAGCAAGCCGGCTTAGTTTTGCAAAAAGAAAAGTGCTCTTTATTTCAGGAAACAGTCTCCTATTTAGGATTTATTATAGATAGGCATGGAATTCATAAGTCTCCGGACAAGGTGAAATCTATACTCGAAGCTAAAGTTCCAAGCAACTGTTCGGAATTAAAATCATTCCTGGGAATGGTAAACTACTATAGGATGTTTATTAAAAATGCATCGTCTATATTAAGCCCATTACATAGGCTTTTACAGAAGCAAGTCACATGGGAATGGAATTCTGAACATGATCAGGCGGTTGCGGCTATTAAACGCGCCTTAACGTCCGAGGATACGTTAGCACATTTCAACCCGGACTCAACATTGATTTTAACCGTCGATGCGTCTCCTACCGGATTGGGAGCAATTTTATCACAAGTTGAGGGCAGAACGGAAAGACCGATTGCATTTATGTCTCGTTCCCTTAGCGCGGCAGAAAAAGGGTACAGCCAAATACAAAAGGAAGCTACCGCTATTGTATTTGGCGTACGTAAATTTCATCAATACTTATTTGGCCGCGCAGAACCCTTCATACTTAGGACGGATCATAAACCATTGCTGTCCATTTTCAATCCGGATAAAGGTGTACCGGAGATAACGGCAAATCGGTTACAGCGTTATGCGATTTTTTTATCAGCGTATAACTTTAAAATTGAATATGTAGCTAGCGCCCACAATTCCGCTGACTACTTGAGCCGAGCAGTTACCGATACACGCCGCAATCATAGTATTGAAATGGATAGAACAACATATTTACATTTCATTTGCGAAGGTGAACAATTAATTTCGATAGAAGAAGTTCGCCGGGCGTCTTGGGAAGATAACGCTTTATCAATCGTAATGGGCTATGTACAAAACGGTTGGCCTAGTAAGGTTAGTCAACCAATAATTAAACCTTATTATAATTGTAGGTACGAGTTATCAGTCGAACAAGATTGCCTAATGAGGGGTCATAAAATTGTAATTCCCAGTACCTTACAGTATCAAATTTTAAGTGAACTTCATAAGGGTCACTTCGGCGTAAACAAAATGAAATCAGAGGCACGCGAGCGGCTGTGGTGGCCGGGTCTTTCAGAGGATATCGAGCGTTGGGTTGCATCGTGCGGTATATGCACCGCGCTGCGCGCCGCCCCACCGCGCGTCCCGCTCGTGCCCTGGCCTTACCCGTGCAGCGCATGGCAGCGTGTTCATCTGGATTTTTTAGGGCCAATCAGCGGTAAAATGTTTTTGGTGGTAGTTGACGCGTACTCGAAGTGGGTAGAATGTTTCGATGTTTCGTCAGGCTATGGGTCGCGAGTAGTAATAGATAAACTTTGCGAAGTGATGGCGCGTTTCGGCTTGGTTGAAACAATTTGCTCGGATAACGGTAGTTCCTTTGTATCATCGGAATTTAAAGAATTTTGTTCACGTAACGGAATAAATCTCATAACAGCCCCAACATATAATCCAGCGAGTAATGGTCAAGCAGAGAGTTACGTGAAAATTATTAAAAAAGCTATTAAGTCTATAATAACGGCAGGCACGAATTTAAAAAATATAAATGTTAAGTTGCAAGAGTTTTTATTACGTTACAGGAATTCAGTTCACAGTACGACAAACAGATCCCCTGCGGAGGTTTTGTTCGGGCACAAATTAAGGTGTAGACTTGATTTTTTAAAACCTACCCAATTATCGCCATCCGATCCAGCACTCGATAAAGTAGTAAAAGCAAAACAGTGCTTACAGCGTGAGTACTATACTGGAAATCGTATTATAGACTTTAAGGTAGACGAGCCGGTACTAGTGCAAAGTGTGGACAATCAAAAGAAGTACTGGACTCTTGGTGTTATTGTACGCAAATTAGGACGTACGTTGTTTTTAGTAAAAATTGTGAACTCTGAAAAAGTTATAAAAAAACATGCCAATCAACTGCTCAAGTATAAAGGGAGGGAGTGGACGGACGAAATGCGGAGTGAGGAACCGGGAAGAAGTGGCGCGAGAGAAATAGAGGACATAATACCGGCCTATCTGGTTCCTACGGATGGCACCCTGCATCCTATAACCACGGCACCTACAGTTGACACGGAGTTGGCGCCGGCGGAGCCTCAGACTACGCCAGCGTCGCTATTACCACGGGAGGAAGCGCCACCCAGTACTGACGCAGTTCAGAGGGCGGACTGCGACGAAGATCCAACGCCGACCTCGCCTGCACACCCGGAGCCAATGGCCAGCGAGTTTGTCGTGACATCGCCGACACCTCAAGGTGTAGAAGGCACACACGCAGATTGTGCTCTTCCCCGTGAAGGCCGTCCCAAACGGAATAAAAACACAATAGATTTTAGGAAATACTTTTAGATTATGGTGGAGGGATGTAGTAAACGTAGTTATAAGCGCGGCTGCGCCCGCGCCTCGGCAGTCAATAAATAGCTGTTACTAAGGACATACGTCTGTTTGACTCACCCTCCCCGAACCGGTTACAACATTTATATACCAAACTAAGTAGCGGTTTATAAAAGACACCTATATTCCAAATTTCATCAATATCCATCATGTAGTTTTTGAGTAAAATGCCTGTGACATACGGACAGACAGACCGACGGACATGACGAAACTATAAGGGTTCCGTTTTTGCCATTTTTTCTACGGAACCCTAAAAACGGTTTTTCCCGAATAGAAAGTTGGAAAAATATCTTTCTGGTTCCTAGAAGGACTGTCGTAAACCTAGAAAGAGGAGTACAAACTTTTATATCGATGTACACCCATGTTATCCGATATAATAAATTTCTGTTAAAAAAAATGTTTTTTTTTTTGAGACAGTCAATTGCCGACTAATCGTCAAATATAACTTGCAAGATTTGATTATAGACAGTTAGACACCGGGACAGGTGAAAATAAATAAAAGCTTGTAAAAGAAGCATAGCCAAGTGGCTAGCGGTGGCCCTTAAGAGAGGTTAAGTAACCTCCCCGAAGGGCCCTTTTAAGGGCCTAGAAATTGCCACTGGTAAGCGCCTGGGAGGTATGTTAACAAAAAAGTAAGTGGCTATTTTTGTTAACGTACCTCCCAGGTAAGCGGTCTTAAAGTTAAATGTGCATGTGATGTGCATCCAACGTTCCACCGTATAAGCGAACAAAATAGAGGATGAACAGTCTTCACAAATCATGTCATTGTACTTGTAGACCAATAAATCTAAGGCACCTAACCTTTATAATAAATCAGTACTCTAACAAGACAATAAAACATGTCAGTTTTACAGACTACTGTTTATAGTTTTATAACGTAAACATTATAATATTAATGTTGATTTTGAGTCTTATGCCGATCGTGATAAAGAGTTTCTTCACACGAAAGGACATGTTAACGAAGACAGGTAAACATTGACATAAGTGAGTAAATGATGAAGTTCGCTCGGGTCTTTCACACAATGGAGTGAATGGCCAAGTTTTGATAGGGAACTAGAGTCAAAGGTTTTGGTATCGCAAAGTTATTGCGGGGCGTAGCTTTCAAGTAATTAGTTTTCAATGTATTCGTATTCATTGATATTTATTTACTGGAAATACTTTGATTGTTACCTTTATGTGGGAACAACAGAATTGGGTTCCGATTGTTATTGGTACAATAGTATAACATGCCTAGGCGACTAAAGTAAGAAATGTCTCCGATCACATGTAATTGTCGGGCGAGGCGAAAGGCTTTCTTATTTACTGGTCAAGGTGTATATACAATTTTTTTGTTCGTCTTTGTTTAGTGCACCGGGCCGAAAGTTGACATTTTCGGACCGGAGGACAGAATAGTATATTACACAACTAGGGTGATAAGGCCGAGATCGCAGAAGTTTGCGGCCCGAGCTGCAAGCGAGGGACGTAAATATGCGATCGAGGGCTTTCTTTATTACCTCCCGGTGTTGAGTACATATTTTATGTCTACACTTGGCCATAAAGCGACTTTTTCCGTACGCGCAGCGTGCGGAAAAGTCACTTTATGGCCAGGTGTGGCATAAAAGGTATTTTTTTTAACTTCTGCAGCGGGGCCTGCAATATCGGCCCGGTGCTGCTCAGGAGCTCACGGCCGGGCTCAGGAGCTCATGGCCGGGCTCAGAAGCTCACGGCCGGTGACAAGAGCTCACGGCTGATGCGGAGCTGAGGTTTTGCTGAGGCATGCCTACCGCCATACGAAGTCCGATAGTTGTGACAGCTCTAAGAGCTAACATTTGTTAAAGCACAAAAAAAGAGCTAACGGCCGGTAATAGAAAGATCAAGTAACGTATATTGAGAAACTAGCAGTTACCCATGCCTTCGCAAAACAAACATCCGAACATCTTTACAAATTTTCACATTTTTAATATCAGTAAAAATTAAACGTGACGTCTGTTTCGTCTACACAACCGCAGAATAAATAATAGTACTACATACAGAAGTCTCGGGTCAGACCACTGGATGAAACCGACCGGATCTGATCTTCTTTCGATTCCATAACGCGGGCTCTTTTTTGCCGCTGCCTAAACCCCTTCGGAGGGCAAAATTTGATAATTATATTTCATAATATAATTATACAATTTTGTACTTACCACGGGCGGTAATATAGAAAGCCTCATATCGGATATTTATCAAATACTTGCGATCTGAGACATTCTTTGTTTTACCACCCTAGGTAGGGGAGACCGGGTATGGTTGTGTCACGGGTTGGTTGTCACAGCAGCCATTAAATAATACGAAACGAAGGAATAATTGCATCGCTCGATGTTAAAAGATCGCAAGAGCTTCACCTCCTTCCCTACTTCACCAATCGATGCACTTATTCCTTCGTTTCGTATTATTTAATGGCTGCTGTGACAACCAACCCGTGAGACAACCATACCCGGTCTCCCCTAAGTAATGAACTACGTCATTGGTATATTTTTGTTACGTGAAGTGTGGAAGCATCGGTGTTTCCCACGAATTATAACCCGGACACTTTTAGGTTTAGAGTGCATAGGCGTCTACAGGATGCGTCCGTTCCATCGTAAGTTCCATTAATTCTTTCCATGAGGTAGGTCAAGAGCAAACCCATGGAATTTAAAAAAAATCATTTAATATTCAAGACATGTCATATGGCTATAATGTCATAAATACAATCGAATAGAAGACCAACTTTGATAAACAGGAAATATATTGTCCGGGGCAACATCCTGTGATTTCCAACGACGTGTTGTGTCTCTCATCAATTGATTACCGATACATGCGGGACCGTTCCAATATTTGCCAATAAAAGTGTGGTTGCCACATGTGTTCGATGAATAAATATGGAAATACTTCGCCGCATACGCGCTGAACAATTCACATCTTTGTCGTCAATATTTTCGCTACTTAACATACAGTTTGTTGAATCCACGAGAAAAGGCTGCTTCATCATTTGAACATCGAGGCAAACCAGCTTCTCCATCACACGGACATTGTGCGACGGCTTAAGATAACCAAAACCTTTGAGTTAGAGTAAGGGCGCGAACCCATGACCACGGCGCCGTAAGCCGTGCCGTGGTCTTGGGTCCGCGTCCTAAAGTCATAAATTTAAAGTGCTGTGAAAGTATTAACTATAGACACATGAACAAAGTGCCTTCCTCTTAAGTACATAGAGACAATAAGAAAAGTGCCTTTATGCTTTTTTAGTCCGTGCTAGCGACCTGGTTCGACCCCAGGGAACGCCACGGCCGACCATCCGGTCAAACAATCGCTATGCCCAATAAGGGTTGCGAGTTAGTCAGTCTTCAAAAAAAAAAAGTGCCAAGAGACACAATCTTCAGTCAATCAACAGTATGTGTGTGTACGATGTAGTGATAGTTCGCCTAGAACATGGTTGCGGTACGGCGGTACCGAAATGTCAACGTACCTAACTGTCAACGAGCGTTTAACGTGAGTGTGTTTGCATTACATTGCGGGCTGAATTATTTTGTATGGACAAAATTATTGTTGCAACTTTAAGCAAATGTTATCTAATTACCTTCACTTTGTCCTATACTAACCACCGTTAAGAGATTCGCCCGTATTAGACTTACACACTGTAGAGTCTAGTCCGTTCGACTTTGACGGACCACAACAGCGTGACCTCGGATTATGAACTATCATTACTAGTTCTCAGGTCTAATTATATTGGTGACTAGATTGACAGATAAGCTGTGAATTACCCTATTGATAAATGGATCGGTGGTGATTTATGAATATTTCAAACCCAATGAAAATGGTTGATGGCGAATGGTTTTGTAAAATGATGATGTGCTTTTGTGTTACGAATTCGGTTCATGGGATGTCTTGTAACGAACATTTCATGAATGTTACGATTTAAACTGACAGTGTATAATTTATCATCCTGATATTTCAACTTTCATCACAGTCTCGGATCCGATCTGACATTGGATCCGATTCGGACAAGTGTCTCGGCATGGACACCTATTTATAGAACGCTAAGCTAAACTAAGGAGCTAGACCATGTCATCATCATTATTACTTCAACCTTGTTATGTCCACTTCTGAACATAGGTGTCCCCCAAAATCTTCCACAACTAAGGGTCGTACGCTTCCTGCCTCCATCGACTTCCGGCGACCAGAACCAGGTCGGCAGACCATCTTGTGGTAGGTCGAGCTTCGCTGCGTCTTCCAGCTCGTGGTATCCATTTGAGAACCGTTACGCCCCATCAGCCATCGGTTCTTCGAGCTATACCTATGTCCAGCCCATTGCCACTTTAACTTGCTAACTCTGGCAGCTATGTCGGTTACCTTAGTTCTTCTTCCCTTCTTTCTCATTTCTGATTCGATCGCGTAAAATTACTCCGAGCATAGCTCTCCATGGCACGTTGAGCGACTCTGAGCCGGTTCATAATGCTTGTAGTGAAAGACCACGCTTCTACTCCGTACGTCATCACTGGCAACACATACTGGCCAAAGACCTGGGTTTTGAGACATGACCAGACCATGTGGCATCCCATTAAGCGAACCGATCAAATCAAAGCCCTGCAGCAGACGCGCATACGTGAGACCTCTCTCGTGGTATTTGATCAATTAATTATACCATTAGTATAGGTTTACGCGGGCTTGTTTTCCGCAACTCGACGACAAACATGCGCCTATTTTGCGTGATGGGTTGATGGCACAACTCTTGCCAACCCAACTCTACCAGAAAGCCTAGCAGACCCTTGACGTTGCCGACGACTTCTGGGAGTGACCTCGGTGTTCCGAGGTAGTGTGCCCGGTACTTGGCCACCCCCGGGCATTCGAGAATGACGTGGGCGGCTGTTTCCTCCTCCTCCATGCAGGCTCTGCACAGAGGGCTGTCAGTAACACCTAGAGTGTATACCATTAGTATCAGATTTTCAAATCTGATAATAATATTGACGGAAACTGAAGTTGACGACGTGCAAAGTAGGTCATCGCCACTTCTTTTTAGCACGCGGGGTACATACACTTTCTTCTTCTAACTTGATATAATTTCTGTGGTGACGACTGGCGCGCCGCGCGAGGTACGAGTACATTTGTTCGGTCGGAGTCAACCTACTCGGTGTACTCTGACCAGAGGGTATTGAAAACAAAAACACAAGTACTATACCCGTAGAACCCAACACACAATTAATTCGTAGCCGTCGCACCATCAAATCGACGTATTTCCGCAATTCGTTCAAGGAAATTACCGTTCCAGAGTCGGTGAAAAAATGGAAATTACTCGTTCGCGTTTTACTACCGTTTTACGGGATGTTGTTTCATGCTGAATCAAATCGAGCATTATTTTTGACCGACGTTTTAAATTGTTAATTTTTACTTCATATCTCTGTTATTTATGAACGGATTGTGACAAAAAACTTTTTTTATGAACTATGTGATTTTTTTAATCAGTTTAAATGTTATTTAAACTGGGTTCTGATAATTGTATCTTAAAAAGAACTTCTAAACCTATAAGGATTTTGAATTTATTTTGTACAATATTAGGGAATTCATTGTGTGATAAACCGACTTCAAAAAAAGGAGGTTCTCAGTTCGATAGATTTTTTATTTATGCCTCGAAGACGTCCGGGCCGTTAGAAAATTCTTTTTTTGTTTGAAAATGTACCGCATTGTAACTGTGAATGATTTTTCATCTCATCACACTTGCTCGTAAAGGGTGTTATAATTATAACATGCGGGCTTACAGACCAGCTCGAGCCAATTTACCTCCCGTGGGTTATAAAAATCTATAACTCCCACGGGAGAAAAAAATCTGTATGAAAGTCTTTAATTCCCGAGGGAGTTATGAGTTTAGTTTTAAAATATAGAACCTACACCTGTAGGTCATTTCAGACTAAGGAGATTTCAAATCAGCCAAGGCTTATTTCCCTTATTCAAAATTTGGTTACAAAACCAATTTCAGTGTATATAAAACTGATTTATTTATTTTATTTATTTATATGGTATTGATATGGTATATATTACTATTACTTCAGTAATTTTTACAATTATTTTAATTTAGTTTAAAATTTCATTTTGAAAATCGGTACAATCTGGCGAAATTGCCTGTCAAGTTTGAAAACTAAATGCAGTTCTTAGCATTATCTGTGGAACCCTCGGTGCACAATGTACTATTGTTTTTTTTTTGTTGCAAAATTGCAGTGTAAATTACACATGTATGCGATCTAATACTGTTGATGCTGCATTGTGTAGGTCATTATAATTGAAACAAATAAGTACTTTTTATTTTTTTGGTTAAAAGTGGTATATTACAGAAACGAGCAGTTTTATCATGTTTACAGGTTGATAGTGTAGGCAAGCATACGGTTTTCATTCAGTTTAGTACGTTATCTTTGTTTATTTGACATCAAGGCTGAGTTCTACCATTTTACATTAAATATGTGATGTTTGAAGGACTGAAGAGCGTGAAGAGCGTGATCTAAGGCTTTTGAGATGTTTTTCACCTCTTTTCTCTTAGGTTAAGTTATTTATATCTTGTTTTTTTTTGTCAATAGATCCACTGAAAACCAGCGTCATCGGCTTTGCCCCAACACATGCTATGTAGCCTCCTGTTTGAACACACCTCAATATTGTACACGCTTCCATAGACCTAAGTGCAACTATACTGTTCAAATTTTTCAATGTTGTTGTAATTGATTCAAATAAAAATTCTGCATGTAACAGTCAATGAAAAAGTAGTAAAGTCATAGAAACTTAACATACATAAATGTACAGGGTGTCCCTAAAACGTACACGAAAAGAGCTGATATACTAGCTAAGTAAATTTAACCTCGTAAAAATCTCTTAGTTTTCGAGATATTGACGTTTTTGCAAAATCCGTGCATTCCTGACTCGGTGTTTTGAGTCTTGTCGTGACTAAATATCAAGTATTTTTCAAATCTGTTGTTTTGCTATGGGTTGTCAAGTGCTATTGAACGCAATTCCTATTTTTGTTAATTGTCCACAGTATGAAGAAATTATAGAAAAAAAAAATAACAAGAAAATATTTTTCAGATTTTTCCTAATTTCACATCTCGATTTCGAACGAGGTCGGTGAAAAAAAAATGTACCAACACAACCTGGCACATCACGTAAAAAAATGGCGCATTTATTCCAATTTCTAAAATGGTATAAGTAACATTTACAAAATTATGTAATAATTTTTAAGATAATTATATTTTGTTACAAATTTAATTGTACACCACACCTACCAGACAGTCGGTACGGCCGACTTCATCTAAAATTTCTCATAAGATCCGGTTGAACTAAATTTGCACCTGGCGTACTTGACGTCACTTACAAAGTATTAGGTGCAAACTTAAAACGGTGCGCCAATATCTCGAAACAAAGAGATTTTTACCGAGGTCAAATTTACTTAATCAGGCGTCTTATGAGCTGGTCTATCAACCCTTTTTGTATGTACGTTGGTTTTAGGGACATCCTGTATATGTTTTATATGTATACATACATAGAAGATTACTTGATGACTTTTTTCGGCTTTTTATATTACATGAAATTAAAAAGGTAGTAACGTAAGTAACGTATTTAACAAGCGTCAATAATTATATGTCGGGTCGTGTGGTTCGGAATATGAGGCGGGCAGTTCATTTGTCACTTGTCACAAAGAACATTAATAACCCGGAGTGCGTATCACCTCTGTCAATGAGTTCTGTCACAGGTGTACTGAATAAAGAAAATATATTATTTTGCAACGTGACGTCAAAGATATCCAGAAGTTGAGCAGATTTTGGCTTATATTCTCCTTACACTATGACAAAAGTATTGATAATAAGTTAATAACATGGTTGTTATTATGTTTTTTTTTTTATGTCATAGGGGGGCAAACGAGCAGGCGGATCGCCTCATGGTAAGCGATTTCCGCCACCCACAGACACCTGCAACACTAGAGGAGTCACAAATGCGTTGCCAGCCTTTCAGGTGGGTACGCTCTTTTCTTGAAGGTTTAAAGGTCGTATTGGTCCGGAAATACCGTAAGCGACAATTCATTCCACAGTTTAGTAGTGCAAGGCAGAAAGTTTGATGAATGAAAAACGTAGGTATATGATCATTTTATACTTATAGGTAATGCACAGGAACTGTAGGTGGCAGAACTAAATCGACAAAAGAGACACTATGCGGAAAGTTAAGGGAACTTTGGTATCAAGTCTGAAAAAATTTAATATTGGTTATAAATGTCAATGTCAAGTATAGTAAGCGTGAAGCGAGACGAGCGTAATTCTTGTGTGTAATTTCTGCTACATTCGCTTTCATAGAAAACTTCTGTTTATTGAGAATTTCTGCAGCTGAAATTTCGCAGCTCATAACTCACAAAATTACGCTCGTCTGGCTTCACCCTAAATCGTAGTCACACCAACATTAATCGTTAATTACCGGCGTTTATGCGGCCCCAGTATGATAAAGTACAAGATTCGGATTGACAGCACCTTCGTTTCTTGCTGGGCCTTTATAGACATGCACGTATCATGTAGTAGTACTACTTTAAAATAAAAACATAATGATATGTACCCACGCTCTTAAATATTGTATTGTTCAAACAACCTCATTTTCTGGAATCTGTAATAACCACACAAAGTGATACCTTTTCCTTAAGAACTTCTATTAGGTCGCAGAGACTCCGGACGACGTCGAATCAACATATTATTATTCATATATGCTCTGTGCACTAACAGTTGCCCCGACAGTGCATCCGAGTCAGTGAGCAAGCTAGTTGACTGTGTAATAGAGACAAATTAATTTATACTAAGCAACCATTAAGAGACGTAGTCGAAGCGGTCCTGCGTAAGCTTCAAGCTGAAAATCACCGTATTTCCCGCCTCAGGAATAAGGTTTATCCACACTTTTCAGATGTTTAGCATCCCAAGAACAAGCGGGCATCACGCTCTTAAAACAAACCGGCAGGATGTGGAATGAACTCCTACCTGAGGTGTTCCCAGCGCGCTATGACATGGGGTACATCAAGAAACGAGTAAACAGGGCTCTCAAAGATCGGCAACGTATAGGTAACACCTCTGGTGTTATCTGCTACACCAGAGGTGTTACCTATACGTTGCCGATCATAGGTGACGTTGACTGCGTTCCATCAGGCAGCTCGTCCGCTCGTTTACCACTAGGACCACCACATTGGACGGATTGTGTGAAGGAGGAAATGAGAAAGAAAGGAGTGAGTGCTAAGATGAAATTGATGGAGGAGAATAGAAGAAAAATGTGCCGACCCCACATAAAGTGGGACAAGGGCAGTGAGATGATGAACAGCGCAGGATTAGGACAAGTGACATGCGTTTCGGAGGCCAAGAACCTTTTTGGGTCACTTAGCCAAAATAGTTAGTTAACCATTAAGCAAAATGGTGGCCATTTAATAAGATACCATTTTAGAGGGTACAATTGAGGGGGGACCAGGAGAGAAAAAACAAGTTATATGAAGAGTATTTACAAGCTTATGAGATATTAGAATTTTCACTAAAGCAGAAAAGTCTGCTAACAAAATATAGATATTTGTGATGGATGCAAAAATGTAACAACATATAATTCGAGTACGACGTTCAAGGAACCGAGAACCTTCTCCGCATATCCCGCATTTTTCTATTCTATTTAAAACTGCAACGTATGTAGCTTCGGTATTCCTCGATATACGGAGCTCAAGCACAGATTATAACATTCTGGAAAATGGTTCATTCCAAATTCTTGAAAATATCATTCCCAAGCGCCCAATAAGCGCACACATAGCAAATATTCAGAAGATCTCACCTCTTTAGAATGGCATGCTTAGCTATTGTGTAGTTAGCTTTATAAAATAACCTAAAATGCTATTCTAAGGGCCTTAACACACTTGCGATTTGCTTGTGAGTTTCCATACAAAAGTAGTCGCGGCGAGCAAGATTTGTATGGAACTTCGCTTCTAACTCGCCCGCAAATTGCAAGGCACTAACTAAAGATAAATCTTCTGAGAGAGAAATTTGTGGCCGAAGGAATCCTTCAAGAATCAGCCAAATATGACATTTGAGGAAAATAAACCGCTGTTTTGACTTGTCAGTCAACTAGCCTATTTAGGCCCGGCCTAGTTGATTGATTGCTCTACCTTCAGACGCCTGGTGACGTGTCATTTGCATTCCCATCAAAGTAATTTGACAGAATAGCAACATGGTTTATTGATGTTTTGTTTGAAAAGGTATTGTACGCAATTTTTAACCAATTCCTGTATATATTAGTTTGGCAAAACGTATTCGACACTGACAAACAACGGTAAATTTTCATTATCTTGGACACCGTCATTTTTGACACTTGTCACTTTACTACATAGACTGAATTAATTTTGAGTAATTCTCCTTAAACAAAGAACTGAACAAATATATATATTATATAGGTACCCGTTTCTAATTACGAAACTTAACCTTACGAAAAGGAATGAGAAAAGTTTACTAATATTTCGAATAAAAGTATTCGTCATATTTTTGTCTTACATCAATATTATTTGGCAGAATAAATTTTAGGCAATTCAAAAATTTCATATGTTTTCCTTTGCCAAACACTACTTTTCTAACACGGGTTCGTTTCTGTTGAGATTGCAGTTCTGACGTAAGCTACTTGAACCTAACGTATTACTTTTATGCTGGGCTCGCATACTTACCGGTATTTTGTCCATACAAAAATACCGGTCTTTTTCCGTTCTTTTCGTTCTTTGGTTTATTATTTAAATTTTAAACGAAGTAATTACTTAAATACATTAATAGCCCTAATTTAAAAGCATAAAATAATTCAAAATATTGGGCTATATCGGAGTTTTTGCAAAATACCGGTTCCGAGCCTGCTTTTATGCAAGCAGAAAAAAACATTGTGCCATAGTAAATGTGTGCTTGATACCTAGTTAATAGTTACGCCAAAAATATATTTCTGTGAAATGATCATTCGGCTAAAAGCGTTTCTGGGAAATGTTTTCAGAAAATTATATTATGCCAGATAAGAGTAGTCCGAAACGTAATACATGTGGCTGGTTTAAAATTAGAATTTCAAAAAATATAAATTTAATTTTTGATGTTCATTGAGACCAGATTTTTGTTATCTACTGCCAACTAGCTTAACTATTACGCGATATCATGCGAATCCATGTTAATAGTTATTCTGTAATTATTGAGGTTTATCCAATGGGTGTTTCTGTTACGAAATCGGGAAAATCACCGATAATAAATTTTATGTACATATTTTTGGCATCAGTGAACCGATTTAAATATTTTCCTATTGACAAAAGTTTGTCTGTGCCCAGTTTTACTCAATTTTTATTTACTAACTATTGAAAACTCGTTACGAAGCTAGAGGTCCCCGGGTTCAAATCCTGGTAAGGGCAAATATTTGTGTGACGTGCACGAGTAGTTCCCGAGTCATGGCTGTTTTCAATCAATTTAGGCTAGGAATAGCTCGATTTCTGTAATATTGTTCGCCGGTATTTAGTTATTATTTATTTTGGAAAATTAAATTATATTGATGGGAAATGTAAAGCCTACACAGTTGTTTGTTTCACAGTCCAATTCAGCAATTTTGAATAGAAAATTACCCTTTGAAATACTTTGAAGCGAAAGTGGAATATAAAATAGGAACAGTTAAGGTTGATTCACGTGGACTCGATAAACAAAGACTCGAGTTTCAAATTCAGTGGAGCGTCTCTATCGGGTTGCTATTTAAAAACGTTCCAAATGGTTTGTCTTTTTTTGTCGTAGATGGTGCGGTGCGACAAAAAGTGCTGGCTGATTTACGTGTATACAAAGTAATTTGATGAATGATCGGCGTGAATAAGCAAAAATTGATCGTGGAAAAATACGAGAACGACTTTCCATGTGGGTTTAATATTGGATATTATGTTAGGCTCAAAGACCGAAAACGGTAACTGAGCGAAAAAAACGTCCATGTGGCGCTCGAGTTTTTGCAAAACGTCTAAAACTCGAAATTCGTGTCGCGGCTCTCATGTTATCCGATATGACGAATATGTCGAATGGACATTTTTATTTTAAAATCCACGGTTAGGCGAAACTTAAGCTATGTTCAAATACCGTCTAACCTGTCAGTCCGTGACGAAATGTATGGAGTTTGACACTAATCCTCAGTGCTGTGACGATCTGCTAACTGTCAGTTAAGAACGCACTTTAAATAAAAAAGCCCGAATAACATAACACGAATCCATGACACGAAATTCGGGTTTTGGACGTATTGCAAAAACCAAAACGCGTCGTGAGCGTTTTTTCGTTCAATGAGCGTTTTCGGTCTTTGAGCCTAACAGATACATAGCTTATATTACAGGCACGCTATTTTATTATTACCTTATATTAGGCACTTAGGGCTTTTCCTCGAGTGCGTCGAGAGGTCGCGCCTTTATAGGCAAGAGCCTAGAGCTTTTTTTTACGTTCATATTCGTTATGGGGTTATCATAAAATAATTTGTTCATTTGCCAAAAAATTTAATATCTCTAGTTAATGTCATTTACTTACATCTGTAAGCTCCTTAAACTCCTTTTCTTTTACTAATTGTAAGGCATAAACACGAATTTGATAACATATCGTAATTTGGATTTTCATAATCGAAATAACTTTTTCTACTTATCCTTATAAGGATATCAGGAAGGACAGGAAGTAACGGAAATATCTAAGCATCCTCATACAATATTGCCTACCGATTGGCAAATCAAAGGTAACAGAAAAAGTCGGGGTTTCGGTAAACATGGAGGTTAAGGAAATGTTATTTTGTGTTACTTCCACTTGGTATATTTATTTCCTACAGTACGGATTTTTCACAAACGTATTTTACTAAAAACATAAAGAAATGTGGGTAATAATCATAGCTTCTATAGATTATTTACAACATAATAATATAAAGAGTATTTCGTTCTTGTTTTGATATTCGCAATGCATCTAAGGCGGGGGGTGGGGGGGCGGCACCAAGTGTTATTTTTCATGTTCGGTAATGTTCCGATAAGAGGAATCGAGAACATTCATTAATTTATTATAAATAACTCTCTCCTTGCGAACTTCGTTCCGCCTCATTATGTTCCGCTTATAAACTGAAGCTAGTCCACTTTTTCATGAAAATCCGATCACTACGTCATCTACCGGGTCCAACTGTATTTTCAAACCATCCATGGATGAAATATTGTGCGTATATTTGAGTCAATTTCTACTCAAATATACATGCAAAATGACAAACACACGTACAGAAGACTTATATAGGTATAAAACGAAGATTAAACATAATATTATGAATATGCTTTTAGACGGATTGCGTATGTCGATTCTCAAACTTGGTATTTAATTTGATATTTAATTTTAGAATGGATATTTAATTTTTAACCGACTTCCAAAAGAAGGACGGTTCTCAATTCGTCTGTATGTTTTTTTTTATTTTTTTTTTGTGTGTTTGTTCACCGATTACTTGAAGACGGCTGGACCGATTTGGAAAATTCTTTTTTTGTTTGAAAGGGTAGACTTCCGAGGTGGTCCCATTGTAACCAAATCAGGATCTGATGATGGAATCTTGGAGAAATCGAGGGAACTCTTCAAATATTATAGGCACACATATAGCGATTTCAGTATTTTTCGTAATTTCTCGTCCATCTCTTATTAGCAACGAGTTTCTAGTGTTAACCGACTTCAAAACAAAGGGTAAATTTGTATCTAGGTTTCTTCCCCGATTACTTGAAGATGGCTGAACCTATTTGGAAAATTCTTTTTTTGTTTTAAAGGGTATTATACCTCCGAGGTGGTCCCATTGCAACCAAATCAGGATCTGATGATGGGATCTTGGAGAAATCGAGGGAACTCTTCAAATATCATAGGCACACATATAGCGATTTTGGTATTTTTCTTAGTTTCTCGTCCATTTCTTATTAGCAACAAGTTTTTAGTGTTAACCGACTTTAAAACAAAGAGCAATTTTCATGTAGGTTTGTTCCTCGATTACTTGAAAACGGCTAGACCGATTTGGAAAAAAATTCTTTTAACTAAATAGACTTAAGTCTATTTTTCAAAACAATATTTTTCCAGCGCCACTAAAAATTAAAAAATAAAGTAAATTTTTAAAACAAAAAATAAAAACCGACTTCCAAAAACTTAAACTAAAAACCAAAAAATAATATGTTAATCACCCCAAAGAAATGGATAACCAACGATTCATATATACATATACAGATATTTATAGTTTTTAACCTGTTATTTTTGAAGTCGTTGCCAGCTAAGGAGGTCAGCATAGCCAGCTTTGCGTGGCAGTGGCAGGCACCGACTTCAAAAATAACAGGTTAAAAACTATAAATATCTGTATATGTATATGTGAATCGTTGATTATCCATTTCTTTGGGGTGATTAACATATTATTTTTTGGTTTTTAGTTTAAGTTTTTGGAAGTCGGTTTTTATTTTTTGTTTTAAAAATTTACTTTTATATATACTATAGATATATGTCTGTGCTTCTTGATGCAATCGAGGATTTTATCATTGCTTATTGCAGTGACAATCCGAGAGATGAAAGTAGCTCTAAACATCTTATACCTAAGCTTTTCCGTATTAAAACAATAACAACACGATTTTAGCATAAAACAGCCATCAAGAAGCGATAAATTCATAAGGGACATTAAGCAGTCGTTATGGGCTGTAAGTACACCCAAATATCCTGAAATACACAAGTACAAGTTTCCTTTGTCCAGAATGTATGCATCTTTTTATAAAAACGTAACCTTGAAAAGAGCTTAGAATATGGCTGTTTCAATAAAAAAAAACTTTTTTAACATAAATTTTCTGGGAATATATTTAACAATATCTCCCAGAAATTAAAACGAATAACCGCTAGAATATATTCTTTTTTTTTTATAAAGAAAAGGACCAACAAAACCCCTCATAAGGATAAAATTTTGATTAATTAATTCCCTTAATTCACCAATCCTTGTTCCAGTGCTTTAGAATTAAGAAGATTGATTAAATTTGTTTTTAACTTTCCAACATGAAACTGCTTAGTAACCCTAACAAGTTTCAAGAGGTCATGGGACCCATTGGTGTGAATAATTTGTTGACAGCCTCGAATGAAATTGGGATCAGTAAAATAATAGTAACAATAACTTTGGCTTTCA
Source organism: Eudemis profundana (assembly GCA_947034925.1). Lineage (NCBI taxonomy): Eukaryota > Metazoa > Arthropoda > Insecta > Lepidoptera > Tortricidae > Eudemis > Eudemis profundana. The sequence continues at coordinate 15,094,141 of OX344811.1, read as the reverse complement.
TGGAATTGTCGCGCACGTCTTTCAAAGGTCTGGGATACAAGGTATGGGATAAAACCGACTTCATACATTAAATCTACGTAAATCTCTCAATTCCTGATCTCGTTGTCTCATCAAAAACTGAATTTTGAAAAATGGGACGCAATCTAATCACTCTCGCACGTAGTTCCGCTCAGTAAAAAGAACTTGCCTTATTTTCTTTACGTAAATGAAATAAATTTGTTAGTTTGGCTATCTTCTTTGATGTTAGTTATTCTTTCTCATTTGCTCAAATGTTAGGTGGAAGAGATCCCTTACAGGGATAACTTCACCTTTGTACATAACCATTGTTCTTTGTATTGTTTCTGTATGATTTTATGTGCAATAAAGTGTTTACATACATACATTCATACAAATCGGTTCATAAACGACGGAGTGAAGTAACAAGGAGGTTAAAAAAATACAGCTAACTAGAAATTCCGCAAAACTAAGACTCTCCTCCTTTATTGAAATCAGTAAAAAACAATATAATAATGTTGACAAAAAAACAAAAAATGGTGTTCATTAAATTTCTATTTAACCTTGAAAGTAAGTCATGAAAGGCGAGTTAATGGTTTTAAGAGACACTTGCAACGTCAGGAAAGTCTGAAGACGACCCTTGCTCCTTAAAACTGTAGTGTTCTTCTGCCTTGCCCTCGTCAGAAGTGCCGGAAAATGTACTCTCAGCTGGATTTGACGTATTTTCGGCCGCAGGTATCCTTGAAAAGTACTTCGCTCAAGTTTGCGAATTGTATAACATACACAACGTCGTTAAAAATGTAATAAAGAAATATAATACACACACGGACACTGAATTCGGGTCATTTTTTATATAATTGTTCATAGAAAATTACCCGAATGTATTGTCCGTGAGTGAATTTACTAAAATTGACACTACCTACTGCAATAAAACTTTTTTACACATATTAAAAAAAATACATCAGTAACAGATAATTATTAATAAGTAGTAGAGGTAAACAACAATCGGTTTTATAGCCTTAAATCAATAAAATAAAATAAAAGCAAATGCAAACGTTACTATAAAATACTCAAATCGCTATAGATGTGTACATAATATTTGAAGACTTCCAGTGACAATGGGACCACTTGGAAGCTATCCTTTCGAATACAATAGTACATTGTGTATCTAGGGCGGTAAGTAAGGAATTACAAACGAGTGTTCGTTATAAGCCCGAGGTGAAACCGAGGGCTTTAATAACACGAGTTTGTAATTCCTTTACCGCCCGTGGCATACACAATGTTTTTCATCACACTTGTGAGGAAATCTTAATAAAATAATCTTACTTTTCGACCCAGTATGACAAGAAAATATTAAAACAGACAGTGACATTTGTGACATAATGTCCATAGACAATGCGAATGTCAAGTCACGTTCGGAGACCATAGCGGTAACGGCCATCACACTTGCTCGAAAATAGTGTCATTACACGTAGGTTCTGCGGGCCGTAAATGACCTATTACGCCCTAGGGCGTAAAGGTTTTCTTTTTAAATTTGAAACGCTGGTTCTGTTTTACTCTTATTTGTTATGTTCAAAGGAAACACCAACTTTTGTAACTTTTATCACTGAAATATTTATTTAAAGATGACTGTTATTGCAAATACATGTAAACACATATTTCGGTAACATTAATTACCTAAATGTTTAAATAGTGTATTTCAGTATTTTGCAAATATTAAATCAACTAAAATGGCCGTTTTAGGTCTTTACTGCTATGGTTTCCGAACGTGACTTGACAATCGCATTGTCTATGGATGGACATATGCCACTAATGTCACTTTCTGTTTTAATATTTTCTTGTCATACTGCGACGATTAGTGAGGTTATATTTTATTAAGATTTCCTCACAAGTGTGATGAAAAACATTGTGTGTGCCACGGGCGGTAAAAGAATTACAAACTCGTGTTATTAAAGCCCTCGGTTTCACCTCGGGCTTATAACAAACACTCGTTTGTAATGCCATACTTACCGCCCTAGATACACAATGTACTATTAAAATGTTTATTATGTTTATATAACTCCCTTCATACACAAAAGATGCAAATTATTATTTTATGTTGCGGTAAAGCCAATGTGCAATCGCAAACTCATTCCAGGCGTGAGTAAAATTAAACCCACTTAGACTTTTTAAAAGCTGAACTCCGTTCAAACAAGGTTTTGTCGTCTCATAAACTTCCACTCCGACGATTACGAGTGAAATAACTCTCGACTTAGCCACGAGGACACAATGATTAAAAAAAACTTTTTAATCATCTAACCAAAATCTTTGGCCATTGTGTATTCAAATTGGATAACTTTAACCTATAAAGTAATTTGGAGGGAAAAAATGAAATTCCGTATTAATTAGGGAGGTGCGTTTTCAATATTGTTTTAATGGTCTGAGATTCTGTATATTTATAGTAGGCTTTAGTATGAAGCGTTTTAACACGTTTTTGGGAGTCTAAACAACTTTAATATTGTTGTATCTAGGTGAGTTTTTATGATATTGAAGTAGTTCTTTCATTAATATTTCTATTAGTGAAAGGTTTTTGACGTGATAACGTCTTATAATTCGATGGAGCCGGCTGCACGCACGAAAAAGTGTGACGTCATGGGCCGTTACCTTGCAGGGTCGTTACCTGTCAAAAAGGTACTTTATATTATTCCAGCACTAAAGTCGTTAAGACGATAGTTTCTTACAAATTGTTAATAAAATAGCCCTTATTCCCTAAGATACGGCTGTCAAAAATCTCTATTGAATGACAAGAGACCAGTGGCGGATTTGCCCTAAGGCCTAGTAGGCCCGGGCCTAGGGCGGCCAGATATTAGGGGCGGCCAATCGTGACAAAAAATCACTGCTGCTGCTGAGAAAAGGGCGGCTGGTACTCAAGTCGAAGTCAAAGTCAAAGTCAAAGTCAAAGTAAAAGTCAATGTCATTGTCAATGTCAAAGTCAAAGTCAAAGTCAAAGTCAAAGTCGAAGTCAATGTCAATGTCAATGTCAATGTCAGTGTCAATGTCAATGTCAATGTCAAAGTCAAAGTCAAAGTCAGGGTCAAGGTCAACGTTATCACGTTCGACTATCGTCAGTAAACCGACTTTACAGACAACCGATTTTTTTAGGGTTCCGTACCAAAATGGTAAAAAAGGAACCCTTATGTTGTGACTCTGTCTGTCTGTCCGTCTGTCAGAGCCAGATATCTCAGGAACTACTACTGTTATCGATATGAAATTTGGAACTGTTTTAAAAATCGCTAATCCGACCCTGTTTGACATAAAAAATATATTTTTTCACTTTTTTTTAAAGGGGGCCGTAATGGGAGGTCGAACATTTAAAGTTGTGCTATTGTGTCAAATGGGGTATCAAATGAAAAGGGCTTAAATTGTAGATTCCAAAGCCTTTTTTATTTTTTTTTTAAGCATGTACTTTTTAATTTATCACCAAAAACGTTCAAAAAAATATCATTCCTTTATTATTATCTTTAAAGTTACTGACCAGAAAAATCTGTAATAATTACCAATTATTAATATCATCTCAAAATATTACAGGAAAAATGTAACGGTTTTCCTAACTTGCACCGAAAAAATCGTAACACATACATATTTGCTCCTACTAAGCTAACCGCCATACAGTTTTTCTTGAACTATTCACGGATCTACTTACCAGTTTGTACGGAACCCTCGGTGCGCGAGTCTGACTTGCACACGACCGGTTTTTTTCTATTGCTTTTAATTTTATAACGACTCAAAAAATATTGCCATAGAAAGAGAAGCTGCTCCTATTTTCAGTAGTTTGAATAACGAGAATTTTGTTGTTAAACGTAAACTACTATTACAAAAAAGTTTTTGAAAAGAAATCGCAGCGTCAATATTAACATTTACAAGATTTAGCAAAATATTGGAACTCACTTGCGTATTGCCTTGGTTGGTCGCTTAACACGAAACGCTAACAACCGAAGGGTTAGACGGCAAGGATTCATTAGAAATACATTGCGCTGGCTCAGCGGATGTGTCTTAGTGTTTGCACAACCTCATTCCACGGTGTTGGCTACGTTAAATTTCCTCAGTTTTTTCTATTACTCTTATTTTTTAACCGACTCAAAAAAATATTGCAACAAAAAGAGGACCTTCTCCTATTTTCAGTAGTTTGAATAACGAGATTTTTTTTGTTAAACGTAAACTACTATAAAAAAAATATTGAAAAGAAATCACAGCGTCAACATAACATTTACAAGACTTAGCAAAATATTGGAACTCACTTGTAACTCGACTTGCGTATTGACTTGGTCGGTTAACACGCAACGCTAACAACCGAAGGGTTAGACGGCTAAGATTAATTAGAAATACATTGGGCTGGCTCAGCGGATGTGTTTGAGTGTTTGCACAAGCTAATTCCGCGGTGTTGGCTACGTTAAATTTCCATTTTATTCAGTTTGGTTTTATTTTTGTTACTCATTTTTTTAAGATAGTAAGAAGGGAAGAGAAAAAAGATCAAAACTAAAAGGAAAGTTTGGATAAGTGCAAAAAACGTGTAAACTTAATTCATTGGTTATTTGCATAAAAGTACGAGTTGAATTAATTTATAACCTACCTTATTCTATGAAGAAGTTACACTTTTTATAAGGTCTTTCTTACGTTTTTTATAATGGTCAATTAAAGACTTTATGAAAAGGATGGATAGACATTTAAAAAATATATGAATATGATAATTACTTACAAGCTTGGTAGCCAACACCCGAAAGCGTTCAATCTTAAGAATGACAACGTTGTATACAGTGTGTAAGTCTAATACGGGCGATAAATTAAATCAGACATAGTATTCATTAGTGTAATCATGAAGTAAAAGGTTTTTTTAAGTTGCAGTTCATTACGACCCCATACTTATTTTTTTTTAAATTTCTCTGCAGCTATGTACCTACTGTAAACATAGTTGCGATACGGCGGTACCGAAATGTCAACGAGCGTTTAACGTGAGTGTCTTTGCATTACATTGCGGGCTGAATTATTTTGTATGGACAAAATTATTGTTGCAACTTTAAGTAAATGTTATCTAATTACCTTCACTTTCTCCTATACTAACCACCGTTAAAAGATTCGCCCGTATTAGACTTACACACTGTATATCTTAATATAAACAAACAGACACATCATATTAGTAAGGTATAATAGATTCATAAGTTAATTATTGAATGATATCGGTGGTATCTAGAGGTATCAATTGACGGAGAATTTAATTATAACCATCAATTGATAAGCTTTTCGCTAATATTGGAGGAAAATATATTTCCTGAATTGTATATTTACCTATACAATCCGCCCGTATAGAATTCATACCTATTTAGGTAGAATACTTGAATTTAGTATAAATAAGAGGCCTGGGAAAATTTGGTTTTCAATTAAGACGATGAGAAAAGTATTGATAATAGTTAGTTGCACCGCCCACAAGCTATCTGCTTTGCCCTAAGGTTAACTGGTAGAGATTGCCTTATGGCATTAAGTTCGCCTTTTGTACGAAAAGTTTTCTTTTGCGCGATAAGGTTTAAATAAATAAAATTATATATATATATATATTTTTTTTTAATTTATTTAGGATTACCAACAGATAATACATCGATTTTGTGCTTAAATCTAATTATTAAACTCACAGATATATAAGAAACAAAGATGTGAAATCACACGCGTTTTGTATTAGAACCGCTGTCGCAGGTTTTGCTCACGCATACATTAACGCTGTGCACATGCAAAGACAACACCCACAAATAAACTAGCGTCACCGCCAATCATCAAAGAACACAGCGACACACTACAGCAACGCTGTCGTTGCTATTGGCTAGTACACACTAACGCCCGCGCCGTCTCAATACACGCACACACTTAAATATTTCATCGACGTAAGGGCTTGACAAAGAATAAAAAGTTATCGATGAACGAATGAATGAATGTTGCTCCGTTCATCAATCACTAAAAATAAATACCTAATAACGAATCGTAATTCGTTATTTCTTTTGTATGATTTTTTTTACAATTAGGGTGTTCAAATGGACACAATGATGAATTAAATTTTTTACTACAATATTATAAAAATAAATGATGTGTTGTGGTAACTTCTTAGTTGTATAAATAGATTAGCTAGGCAAAGAATATATCTTTGAAGAGCTGTCGCTATCATTGTCATGATTATTTATTGTTCTTTCTCACATAATTCGTGACCCCGACGTGATCAATTATGTGAAGGAATAGTTGAATAAGATATTTCCTTTTTCCACTAAAAACGTAAATATATTTATTTAAGCAACAAAACAATAATCATGACAATGACAGCGACAGCTCTTCAAAGATATATTCTTAACCTAGCTAACCTATTTAGACAACTAAAAAGGTGTCGCCACCATGTAGGTACAACACGGAAAAAAAAATCTTTATTATATGAAGATATTTTAGAATCTTATTCTATCTTATTTTTTCTTATTCTTATTTCCCTCCCGTTAATCTAAAAGTAAAATATCCTTTACTTGTACTTAGGGATTTAGGGCAAAATTGTGTATCGTTAGATACCGATATTTGTAGTAAATTATCGGCGATACCGATACCGATACCGATATCCTTAGCTAACTAATGAAGTATGAACTTCAGATGTATTATTTGTATGTCCTTATTATACCTAAAACTTGGCTATATTTAACAGAGAGTCAACCTTGAAGGTGTAAAGTAAAAATAAATAAATTGTCACACTATTTTTACTTGGAAACCAGTCCTTTCTCCCAGTCGCATCGATCCATTTTTCTTTTAATGTGGCTTTAGCAGGAAACCTAAAACGTCACAATCATTAACTGTAATAAACATAAAATAATTGCTTGAAATGCAAAATTAATATTTTATATTTATTTAATACGTTGTCAGTGCATTAAATTTAAATATACTATGATTTATCTTAAAATGGTTCCATTCATTCATTCATCCAATCATATCGATATTTTTATCGAACAGGTAACTCACTACTGTTAGTTCATTCAAAATGGACTCATGAGAATTGACAAGGTAAAATGAACTTTATTGGTGAATTAATAGAGTCGACTTCTAAATAAATGCCAACTAAATTAAATCGAAATAAAAATATTTCGGAAAACTCATTTTATTTACATACCTGTGGTAAGAAATGCCTCCTTTCGATAAATTTTGGATGCGACTTCTATTTGGGCACCTTAACACAGAACAGTTTGGCATAATTGCTTGTTTTAACCTCACGAAAACGTAAAAAAGCGGAGCTCAGCGTGTGACGGCGGTTACATAGCAACTGTCATGGGCGCTTAGACGTTTTTCTCGCTATATGGTCATTTTGCCCCTATAGCTGAAACGCGCGCCACGCCTACTGGCCATATCCATGTTTCTTATAAATCCGTGATTAAACTCTTTTTTTGATGCTTATCCAATTACAGGTAACCACATCTTACACAGGTGTCTTGCTATACCTACCCTATAACATGCAAATAGGGGTTAAAAGAAAAACCTATACATGCATACCCATAGCAAGTACATATATGCACGTGCATACACGGATGTATATGCACGTAAACACATGCACTGCACACACACGCACACACATCTAGGTGAGACGTAAATCTAAAATATAAAGAAACAAAAAAGAAAAGAAAAGAAGTAGTGTAGACTAGTTCGTATCATCTAACTAACTACCTCGTATAGTCCTTGAAGCTAAAGTAGGTTATTAAGCTCTTTTTAAATTTGCTAATGCTATTATGAAATATATCCGCTTTAATGGACTTCGGGAGATGGTTGTACAAATTAGTTACACGTGGAATAGCAGAGTTACGGCACAGATTTGTTTTTCTAGATGAAACACTAAACAGCTTATACACACCAGGACGAGGCAATTTTGCCGGAACATTAATTTTTATTTTACCTAGTAATTCGGGGGAGTCTAATCCTATACTATTCACAAGCTTAAAAAGGAACACCATATCAACCAAAGGCTCGATAATTATAATCAGAATTTTTTTTGTCGATTCAGTTTTAGGAGATTTTTAATTTTCACTGCTGAGACCTCTCGTACAGCTCATCAAGCAACTAGTTTATGTATTTTCAATTATTGTATTATTCTTAGATTACTAACATTACCTTACCATAGCCACCTAAATTAATAACGGTTATGCATCTAATTTCTGTCTAGTGCTCGCGGGGACTATTACTTTGATAGTTAGAGCTTTGAAATACAATCTTCACTGTATAGTTGGCTCATTAAATCAAAGCGGGTTGTAATGTTATCATAACGTTATCGGAGTCAGGTATAGCCCTACATCAGACCTGTCTAATTCTAGACGGTTTGTAGATATCATCAGTCTGTCTGTCTAGACTCCCTAATAGTGGACAGATGGACTTGATTTAATATACATTATTGTATCATGAAACGTCTCATACCAAAGACATGTAAAAAGTCATAAAGAATGTCAAGTAAGAACTAAAAATGCGTATGATTTAGAATAACTTTACGTTTAGTTATTTATACAGGGTGACTTCGAATTGGTAATACAAAATGAATGTTTTACATACATATCCCCTAAACTTAGCCCCTCAATTAAGTCTCATACTTTTAAAATAATCAGAAGTATGTTTTTTTTTAATTATTAATTTATCCCATTTTTGTTTGCTTAACATGGTTATCCTACCATAATAATAAACAAAGAGGTTTAAAGATTTCAAATGAACACTTTCCTCTTTGGTTATCCGTGACATGCCGCAATATTTATGAAGAAAACCTGTTTTGATTAGTAATTGTCAGTTGTCAAAGAAAATACGAGTGACAGGTATGACACTTAGGTATTTAATGGAGTGTAACCACACTTTAGGACTTTAATTATTTGTTTTGTTAGAAAATTAGCAATAATTAAATACAGCAAATTTTAACATAGGGGTTAACGTGTTACACTACATGGCATTAACTGAGTCATAATCAAGTGTTTTGTATTACCAATTTGAAGTCGCCCTGTAGAGTCCGGATTTGAACGAGACGCGATCTCAATATTAATATGGATACGTCTGGTATAATTTATTATTTTTTCTATTCACAAAAATAATGTAACTTATCGGAACAAAAAAGAAAAAACCTTTTTGGAAGCTTTTGTAAATATTGGGCAAATATTATGGTGATAATAAATAAAAACATCGTTTTTTAATTTACGGAATTGTTTATTTTTTTAAGTTCTTCTTCTTTCATATTTCTTCTTCACAAAGCACAGAAAAAATTTAGACTTTATATAACCAACATGACACATATTTAACAAATTGCACTAGTCATATTTTAAATCTACTTAGTACTACAGTAGTCAATTGACGATCTTGGATTTCTTGAATTATTGCTGCTGTCCACGACATACATATTAATATTGAGATCGCTACTTCAAACCCGGTCTCTAGTTACTTACTACTAAGTTTATTCTGTCTGCTATTGATGGAATAAAAAGCAATTTATAGAAATAAATACTAGTTTGTATTAAAAGACGTTTCTCGCGTTAGGCACTTTTTTTCATAGGAGTGACTTCGTTTGTAGAGCCGCCGCGAGGTAGCGCGCGTTTGCCTGCCAGTATGTGGTTTATGCCAGAGTTCTAACAGCCATTTCTATTTTTTTAAATAAAATAAAGTATTATAAATAATTTGGAAATAAACAGAACAAAAAAAAAAAACAAAATATAAAATAAAATTACCAACCAAACTAAATTTTACCAAAAATTTCACTAAATCTAAACTAAAACTAAAAATTATGTTAAATATTGGGCCCCCATGGTACCGAATATGCTGGCAGAGTTTACACGCTGTATGGCGACGCTTTTTATAATTAATATTCTTTTAGAGGTCTGAAAATTTTCGAATTTTCAATGCCTCCAAAGTACCGTTGGATTGTACACTTTTTTTGAAAAATGCCGCTGTGTGTGTGTATTTAAAAACAAAAGAGAAGTTATTTATCAATAAATATGGTTTGCCACTTTCAAAAAAAGAGAAGCACGAATTGTGTGCAATCTGGAAAGCATTTTTTCGGTTAGAACGTAAGGGTATAACGTATCTTTACTAAATTATCATTGGTATACTGTTTGTGTATGTTCCATCCGGGGACTTTAAAATTAATAGCCGAACTGAGTGTCGCCAACAGAGAACTGAAGCCATTTCTAGTAAGCCAGCTGCTTGTACTTACGTACTACTAGTTTTTTCCTATTTATTGCGAGCAGCACGCACACATCAACTAGTTTTTTCCTATTGCGAGCAGCATGCACACATAGACATGATTCAGGGGTACGCCTCATGTTGCATAATCTTTTTTGGTCGAATCATCATTTGGCAGAATTCATCATTTGGCATAATGCATTTTTTCTGAAAATGTAGAATTTTCAGGACTCTTTAAGGCATTATCCTGTTAAATAGGTTAGGTTAGGTTTGTAACATAACAATCCCGAAAAGTTTAAAGTTTCAGAATAAAATGCATTATGCCAAATGATGAATTCTGCCAAATGATGATTCGACCAAAAAAAGATTATGCAACATAATAGTAACCCATGCTTAAGTTTTTTGTTAGCGAGGCTCCATCCGACTATTTCTTTTTAGGTCCTTGGTTCCGCCTACGTAACCTCCTCTGACCTATTTGGAACCTTTGTTTTGTTTGTTCATACTAAACTAATTCTAAACTGTAAAGTTTTGACCTTGTTAATAACCACGACTTTAAAAGGTTATTACAGGCCATCGGCGATTTGGTTAGAGTGTTGCCTTTAAGTGTGTGGTACACCTAGTACCACACACTACCTAAGAACAGTGTTTCAGATTGAGGTGGAACATTTTCCGTTTTTTGCAACTTTTACCGTATACTTTGTTACAGATCTAGTAAAAAATTGCCATCGGGATACTACTGGACCGAAAGAAACTATAAATTACCGTAACAATCAGATTATTGACAGGTTTACATCGACAAAAAGGGAGTTAAATTAGTACATATCGAAGTACATAAGTACATTCGGCAGTTATGCGTGGTGGTTAAAACGTCAGGTGTGAATAAACTGCCATAATTAATTTGTATTTCTGCAAGTACGCGGGGACTTACGAGGAGGAAAGTCTCCTAGCGCAAAAACAAAAACAGGGCTTTGACGCCTCGAGGGCATCCTATATAAAATAATATTCTTGTACAATGCATCTTCTCTCTTACCACTGAGAATTCCGTGTAGAACAGACATAATCCCTTTCCTACTAATATTATAAATGCAAAAGTATGTGAAGATGTTTGGATTTATAGATGTTTGTTACTAAATAACGCGGTAATAAGTGAATGGATTGAGATGAAATTGTAGAAATAACCGTTATTGGAAGCTAGACTTTCTTAGTTTAGTTTTCGATATCATTTTACAATCTGTCCCTGTCTGTTATTATTTGAAGCAAAGTGACCTTTCACTAAAATGCCAACGCTATTTATCTTGCCAATTAAAACATTGACTACACAGTCAAAGGGAAATAGATCCATGAAATTCTCTCCAAATCGTGGTTTGGTAAAGGCGAACGTCGGTGGACCAGTGGCACGGGAGGTGGGCTGAGCTGGGCATGAGGTCTCGGCTTCGAATCCCAGCAGTTTCCATCTACCATTGAGTGTTAAGTTATGTACAGTTAGACAAAGAAAGCACCTTGTTCTACAAACAGGGTTCATATTGGCTTGCTTTAAAAAAAAACCGGCCAAGGTCGAGTCAGATTCGCACATGAAGGGTTCCGTATCACTGTCGAGCAAAAAGACGCCGAAAAACACGTTTATTGTATGCGAACCCCTTTTTATTTTTAAATTTATTTTGTTTTTATTACTATAGCGGCAATAAAATTACTTATTTTTGTAATGTAATGTGATGTAGGCACTCCGAAAGAAACGGGAAAAAAAGCTTGGGTGAGTGAGTTTCAAGCGCTGAATTTATCATAATAAATCACTTGTACGTCATATTTTACGAAAATTCTTTATTGTCGACACGCTTAATTGTACCGTTTCGTAATGGCCTGAAAATTACGTGAAGGAATTTATAATCCAGCGATAATCCTTTAAGATGAAACGTTACGTCGGAAATTGTAACGCAGATATACATACAGGATGGAAAGAACAGTGATTGACTTAAAATATCGAAGATATAGCAGATATAATATGTACGTTATGAAAGATGAATATTTCTCAGATATTTTTTAAAAGATTGCTTGAAAGTTCTGCACTACCTAAACCTGCCTGCTTAGTAGTTTTATCGGTAGTAAATGCTTTAACCTCCTGCCTACATATGTCCGTTGAAAAGGACATACGTATCTCAATGTAATTCAATTCTTTATCGAAAGGAATAAAGTTAAATTTGTTTTGTTAATTTGAAACTAGAAATAACTGAATTTAACTTTTTTTATATAATTAAAGTTCGGTTACCTTACTACCTTACAAAATTACCGTAATCTTTTATTTTTAAGTAATTTACTTGTAATAAAAATATTGTAAAAATTGAGTTGGTTGTTTGCTACAATAAACATACAAAAACGAATATATGTACATAATTTAAGGAAGTAAATTTAAAATTAAAACTCAAATACACTATTTAATACATTACAAAACTATTCTAGGCAATTAAAATTAAAGCTAAACGTAAATAAAATAAAACTATAAAAAGAAATCCCCTTCTAAAACCCCTGCGGCATCGACCCCATGACGCTGGCAGCGTTTCCTCGTTGGACCGCAATAGAATGAATTTAACTGTATTCCATATGAGGTAGATTCAAATTTCATTGTCAATTTTGAATGTATGGTATATAGGCAGGAGGTTAAACTGATTAACAAAAACCGATGGCTGATCGGGTGTAAAGGTTCTCAAATGGAAACCACGAACCAGAAGAGGCAGTGTGGGTCGCCCCCCCACAAGATGGTCTCATAACCTGGTTAGGGTCGCCAGAAGTCGATGGAGGCAGGAGACATAGAGACCTATGTTCAACAGTGGACATATCAATGATAAAATAATGTTTTAGGCCTTAAAGTTAAAGGTATTTAGTCCGCGACATTATTTTTTGTGTATTGTGCAGCGTTAGTTAATTTTTTTATTTATTTTTCTAGTGCCTTTGAAAAAATACAAGCATTTTGATTGTTGTTATTGGCAACTCCTGTTAGCTTTTTATGCAACTTTTCCCGTTAAAAAATTTTTAGTTAAATATTAATTTAATGCTAGACAGCATTAAATTAATATTTAACTAAAAATTTTGTCTGTCTATTGTCATTTTTATTTTAAAGTGTACCATTAATAACCAGTGGTCATAATATTGTCTTCGATTTCCGCGATTATCACTCATAGTAATAAAACAACCACGCCCACGAACGCTGAAAAGGGTTACGAAACGTCGGGACTTAAAATGTAGTAATATACGCGATTTAATCCGTTTAAGTTGTTTTATTACTATCAGTTAGTGGTCGTTACAAAACTGACGATTAGTGTCAGACGGCATATATTTTGTCACAAATTTACAGGTTAGATGGTATTTTCGTATAATAAAATCATAACAAAACTACGTTTGTGAGCATGCAAAAACTACCGGACCGGATGACATAGAATGCTTTTTACTACACTCTAAAAAATTTGCTCCTAACAAGATTGTGATAGTTATTATCAAACCGCGTTTAGAAAGGGATTGAGCTCATATGTCATTTTTGAACTAATGCATGATATGACATTGTCAGTGGTAGAGTATGCAGATAAATTAAATTGTTATTTTGGTACAATGAAGTTCTAAAGCATGGAAAAAATATCAAATTATACAGCGTGTTTTTATTGATTTCCGATAGCATTAAGAGATAGTTCTTCAGATCAAATAGAGTTACTTTCTTAAACACCGTTTTTAAAGTATTTTAAGTATGATTTTATAATTTATGTACAACTGGTAAGTGTTGTCATTGAAGTAAAGTCGAAATTGTCCAAAATAAATTTTGGCCCTCGTTTTCCTTTTTTAGGTGTGCTCAATTTACAAGAATTTGCTCTGGCGACATTGCCTTCTTTTGTTATTAATGTTACTGTGTTTTTTCCAACGCCCGTCGCGGCCACCACACGATTCAAAACTTTGGTATTATTGTTCAGTAATCCAATTATTTCCTGCAATGTATCTCTTGGAATACTTACCTCAGAGACGATTGCATTTACGCTTAAGATGGCCATCAAAGTTTTCAAAAGAACATTCGTCTTATCGTTTTCTTTATTAAAATATGTTAGTACATTGTAGACAATTTCTCGGCATCGACCGTTTAATACTTTACCGCGATTCATATTGTATACAAACGTATTTTTGAAAAGCTACGGCAATTTGATAAAGCGAAATAATGTGACTGGTGACAGATTTGTCAAATATGATAATACTATTTTTTATTAAACAAATGACAATATTTACCGAGAATAGAGTTTAAATATGCAAATCATATTTAGCTATTAATTCTATTATCTATAAGGGTCTGCACTTATGAAGATATCAAAGATTGGTTTATGATTATATTTAATCATTTATTAAGTACACTTGTGCTAACGGTACACTCGAATCCCTTTCTCAACGCGGTTTGATAATATAATCAAGCATCTTGATTCCATACGAGCCTAATAAGACGTTAGATGCACCAACTAAGATGATATTGATTGTTTATCATGGTTCAATTAACCATAGTTTAATTTAATTTGTAAGTTATTATTAGTAACTAAATAAATGACCAAATATAAATTACATTAACCATGTTCTGATTTGATTCAACAAACATTGATGTATAAGGTAACTAATTAAACATGATCATACAAAGAAGAAAAATAATGATAGAATAAGGAATATATTTGTTGAAATTATCAAGACTCTAGATTGTTGTTTTAATCACTAATAAACTTGCTGTTTTAATTAATCAGCTTTCGTTGATATGTTTAATATCTTGTTTGTTTTATTTTTAACAAAGAGAACATCTCTCTTAGTTGACTAAGCCCAATAAAATAAGATGCATTTTAACTTATTTCATCTCCGCAAACAAATTTGCGAGCGGGTTCACAAGTTTCTTTAATAAAAATGCCTTCCTGTCTATAGCTGGTTGCAGAAAAATCATAGAGTTTCTCTATAAGGTCCTAATTTATTAGCTGCAGATATTTTTACAGCTGATAGTACTCGGTCTCTGGAGTATATTAAAGCATGAAACATTATAGCTTTTACGATGTTATTTTGGAGAAAAAGGAAAAACAAATTTGCTACGTAATAACACCCTGTTAATGTGATTACTAAATGAAAACTCATTGAACAGATTCTAGTAGCTCTTTTACGTACCACTTAACTGTAACTGGCCACTTCACAATGACATTTGCAGTTTTCCCGCCGAACCGTTACGACATTTACGACAAACAATTGTTGACATGACAGATAGTGTTATCGTGACATGTGATGTGATATTCCACATGGTGATTTTTTTTAGACGAAATTATAATTATTTTTTTTGTTAGGTAAATTAAATCAAAAAAGTTATATGAAAAGATTTCTTAATTTCTATTTAAAGTTAATTATTTTAATGTAAAGTATAATGTGTTAAAATATCTGCAACTAATAAATTACGACCTATAAAAGTTACGCGTCGAGCGGCATCGTCAGAAACCCCGGCAACTAACGCGATACTGAAACTTAGATAGAAGTCGGTGCAAGCACTAGGCGCCATTTGAAACTTTAATTGTAAGCCAACTAGTTTATTGTGATACAGGATACTTGTTGTTTTTGGGTTTACGTTGTTTATGAGCCTAAGTTTATTTCCTATCAGGTAGCCTGGGCGCTCGATTTGTAGGTAATCTTTGTAATCGAACCGTCAGTTATAAATAAAAAAAAACATTTAAAATGTAATAAAACAGCTTTATTGCATTTGTACTCGTATCTATGCAAAACTACATCAGAAACACAAACATTTTTTAGTAATTAAAGCTAGCTTTGCGTGTCGTTAAAACATGGCGTTGACCATAAACTGCCGATTGCATATTTTTTCTGACTTTTTACATTACAAATACAATTCAAATATACTTTATGCCACACTTGGCTATAAAATGACTTTTACCGCACGCTTCGCGTATGGAAAAAGCCGCTTTCTGGCCAAGTGTAGACATAAAAATGATGTACACAACACGGAAGGTAATAAAGAAAGCCCTCGATAGCATATTTACGTCTCTCGCTTGCAGCTCGGGCCACAAACATCTGCAATCTTGGCCTTTCTTTGTATTACCACCCTAGTTGTGTAATGTACTATTATGCATACCAGAAAAACACATTAATATTGTCTTCGGTTTCCGCGATTTTATTACAAAGAGGTAAGTACATTTTATTACATAATAATTTAATGTCGTTTTTAGGGTTCCGTACCAATATGGTAAATAAAAAAGGAACCCTTTTGGTGCGACTCTGTCTGTCTGTCCGTCTGTCCGTCTGTCACAGCAAGATATCTCATGATCTACTGATGCTATCGACTTGAAATTTGGAATATTGTTAAGAAACGCTGACCCGAGCTTATGGGATGTAAAAAAAATCTTGTGACTTTTTTACATTTTTTCTAAAGGGGTCTCTAATGAGACTTTGAAACTTGAAAGTAGGGCTATTATATCGAGTGGGGTATCAAATGAAAGGGCTTATTTTGTAGATTAAAACGCTATTTTTGTATTTTTTTGAAATAAGTAGTTTTTGATTTATGGTGAAAAACGTTAAAAAAATACCATTCCCCCTATTATCTTCGAAGTTACTGAACAGAAAAATCTGTAATAATTACCAATTATTAATGTCGTCTTATATATTACAGGAAAAATATAACGGTTTTCCTAACTTGCATCGTTTTTGAGAAATTTGCAAAAATCTTAACGCATACTTATTTGCTCCTACTAAACTAATCGCCATACAGTTTTTCTTTAACTATGAATATATCTACTTATGAGTTTGTACGGAACCCTCGGTGCGCGAGCCCGACTCGCACTTGACCGGTTTATTTTTTACAGATAAAATGAAAACAATATATTTCCACAAAATTTCATGTTGTATAATGCAGTTTCTTAACCAACTGTTTTTATAAAAAAACTGACCTACTCTCATCACCTTAAATTAATAGTTTGTCAACCGCAGTTTATCAATAGGTTATAAATTGTGTTGGCGAGTTTGCCAAGAAACTACGTGCTCTAATCTAAATGCCCGTCCCTGGCTACCGGAGGCTGAATCACATACGAACTCGCTCGGAAAACTAACATGGTTGGCTCACATCAACATTACGTAATAAAAATGCAACTTATAATGTTATTTGACTTACGTTACTCTATTCACCAATAGTTAATTTTTTCGTAAACTGAACATACACACAACTTAAGTTAATTTTCCTTTACACAAATACTACATAATTAGTACTTAGAGTGCGACTACGCTAAGTTTGCAAAGGTCAAAAAAGGTTTTATTTAAAAAATCATATGGCAAATTACAAGAAAGAGTATTAGTCTTGATACTTGTAAAATATCTTTCCGTTTAATAAGTATATAATGTGTCTACATACCTACTGAAATAAATATTCAGGACAGTCTTGCACAAATCGATCTAGTCACAACCAAAAAATGCTTTTATACATGGTCATATTTAAATATAATACTTAAATACATAGAAATTATCCAAGAACCTGGAACAAATCACTTAGTTTGGTTGGAGCTAGATTGATGTGTGCAAGACTGACCCAGATATGTATTTCAGTAGATATGTAGATTGTAGACACATTTAGTAATAAAGCACAAAATGTGTCTACATACCAATCCTATTGAAATAAATACCAAGTAGTTTCCAAGATTAAAAATCCTCTTGCTGTAGTTTCCCCTTTTTTCGAAATCTGCGAACTTAGCGTAGTCATACTATACTTACAATAGCATCGTTAAACCACAGTGTGTACCGATGCCTCACTCTACTATAGATAAACTTATAGCACTATAAATATGTCAGTTTATTGTTTAGACATAGGTAAATGAATGCGTTTTGCTCCCATGACCATTTGGATTTGATACGGGTCGTTTGCTCCTGATGCTATTACAATGGCGGTCGTTTGATAAAAAGTTCATTTTTCTGTATGGACGTTTGGGTTCCACTTTTTACGTTAAAGTGTTTTTTTTATTGTGCTATTTTGCCACAGGTGATAGAAAAGAAAATAAAGATTTTGGATCATTCTTCAGGAATCTTCAACTGTTCGCAAATATTAATATTCGCTTCGCATTTTTGGATATTGATTTTAATTACCAATAAGTCTCTGACGACACCAAAGCGACTCAGCGCCATCTGTTGCAAAGTTCTCTTGTCAGGCCTGCGGTAGGACATGTCGCTCTCGCATCGGTTTATTTAGTCACCTAAAAAGCGATGTCTCTCTAACATTGCACCATGAATCGTCTGTAATAGACGCAAAGGCCTATGAATAAGTATCTGACAAAAAGTGTATTTTTGAGGCAAGCTTTTATTTCCGACTGTACTTTTTGTATATTCGCAAATTGCACGTCAAAAGTAATCAAATGAGTCCAAACACCCTGGATTTATCTTATTTAATTTGGGTGATCCTATGGGTACCATCCATTAGCAGATCAGCTTCATGTCATAATAATATTGCATTGTCATCTGATTTTGATGTCCTTGCAATATTTCTGAACTGGGTCAAATTTGACGGACAAGATTTGATTACAGACACACACACAGACAAACATCGGGACAGGTCAACGGGAAAAGGACAGGGTGATAAGATTCTTAACAAACATAATAATGACTGTGTATTATCAATTAGCAGGCAGACTTCGTAGCAAAATGCATTTGTTCCACCGCCGGCGAGTAAGCAAGTAATATTGTGCGAGTAAAATTACATTGCGGATCTGGAAAGATTGATCGATCACACTGTACTTCGTCAGCCCGCAATGAGGGTATTTAGAAATCAGAAATCCACCAGGGTGTTTAGAAATCATAAACCCACCAGCTGGAAGCAGGGTGGCGAAAGGTCTATTTGGCAGTAGATGTCAAAATCAGGTGGTGTGATTGGTGGATCTTGACACCTACTGTCAAAAAGACCTTTCGCCACCCTGCTGCCAGCTGGTGGGTTTATGATTTCTAAACACCCTCATTAACTCGGCCAATTTATCTCGCTTAAGGCCTTGTAACGAGTACAGTGGCGAGACAATGCTCGGTCCAGGACGTTTCTTCCCGTACTGGCCCGAGCACACCATTCTCACGAACTAGGGCGTGCAGAACGGGGAAATTTCAGTATGAGAGAACCGGGAATTCCCGGTACTGTCGTACAAAAAATTCCCGGTTCTGCACGCCCTATCACGAACCGAGCACTCGGCCGAGGGCACGGTCTCGCCATTGTACTCGGTACGTGTGGTGTGATCAAGGTATTACTCGCCGGCGATTGGACAGCTCTGCTTTTTGCTACAAAGACCACTGCTATTGATATAGACAGTAAGTAATTATTATTTCGGTTTTAAATTAAATCTTTGGCTTATAAATCGCATGGCTTCGGTCTGTCTAAACTCAAAACGACAAGTCACAATCACAACAAGTCAAAGCTATTAATAAAACTTTCACCAATCATAAGCAACTTCTTGTTTACAGTTCCTGCTAATTCAATGGGAAATAATCAGATTGTTTACTATCTAGCAATAATATTGTTTGTGTTCATAAACAAGATGAGGAGTAACCGAGTAATGAGTAAATATTGTTCATACTTTGGTTTCTCCACTGATTATGCGTAGATTATACTTTAGGAGGGTATTTCTAAATTTTACTCTCGATGTAGTCTCCAATATAATGTAATACGATGAATTAACAGTACCTAACTCTTCGTTAGGGGCCATTAATTTATTACGTAAGTCGATTTAGGGAGGGGGGGGGGGGATACACCCTGTCTTATTTTTTTTAAGGGACAGCCAAGTATAGCAACAGCAAGAGCTATCCGTGTCTTAAGGCTATGGTTACATCTATCTTTCTATCTTCTATCTCTTCTTTCTTCTATACAGGGTGATTGGAAATTCGACCTATCTCTTGAAAGGGGTTATTCTACAGCTTATTTGCAATGATTTAAGTCCAATCAACCGGGGGTCAAAACTCAATGGTTATCAAGTTATTTGACTTTTAACTTATTTTTTTTAAAACCCGCCTTTCGATCTAAAACTGCTTATTGTGAAAAAACTACTTAAATTAGTAATGAAAAAGAGCCATCATCTAATAGCCAATAAATGGTTGATTACGAAAAATCCAAAAAACAAGCCAAAACCTTTGAAAATGTTACCAATAAAAGAATTTAAAGTCAAAAGTTTTTGGATTTTGTTCAAAATTTTGTAATTCTTTGAGGCATTACTTAAAAAAAAATTACGACACTTCGCGTAAAAATTACTAAAATTAGTTTCTCAGTTTATAAGCTTTCTAAAAAGGTAGAATTGTTGACATTTTTTGCATAACTTTTTAAAATAACATTAATAATAAAAGAGGTGGTAGAGAATTTCGCCTTGCGTACCGGACCCTTAATCGGTTTGTTTGTGTCACTTTAGTTTCTCCGTGGGCTTTGTTTGTCTTCGGTTTCTTATTTTATCTCATCTTCTTAGGTTAGAAGTCACTAAAAGTAACCTTCCGTGATATTTCGGTTAGTAATTTATCTGTAAGTTCCCGGTTGCCTTAAGTTTGCACCTGGTTTCCTTGGTGTAACTTACAAATTAGGTGCAAACTTAACGCAACCGGGAACTGATTGATAAATTACTTATTGAAATATCACCGAAGGCAACTTTTAGTGATTCCAATCCTAAGAAGATGAAATAAAATAAGAAACCGAAGACAAACAAAACCCACGGATAAACTAAAGTGACACAAACAAACTGATTAAGGGTCCGGTACGCTAGGTGATATTCCCTACCCCCTCTCTTATTATTAATGTTATTTTAAAAAGTTATGCAAAAAATGTCAACAATTCTACCTTTTTAGAAAGCTTATGAACTGAGGAACTAATTTTAGTAATTTTTACGCGAAGTGTCGTAATTTTTTTTTAAGTAATGCCTCAAAGAATTACAAAATTTTGAACAAAATCCAAAAACTTTTGACTTTAAATTCTTTTATTGGTAACATTTTCAAAGGTTTTGGCATGTTTTTTGGATTTTTCGTAATCAACCATTTATTGGCTATTAGATGATGGCTCTTTTTTATTCCTAATTTAAGTAGTTTTTTCACAATTAGCAGTTTAAGATCGAAAGGCGGGTTTTAAAAAAAATAAGTTAAAAGTCAAATAACTTGATAACCATTGAGTTTTGACCCCCGGTTGATTGGCCTTAAATCATTGCAAATAAGCTCTAAAATAACCACTTTCAAGGAATAGGTCGAATTTCCAATCACCCTGTATATGTTACCGGAAATGTATGAAATCTAGGAATTATACACAAATCCTAGGAAATGTATACAATTCCGAAGCTATTTAGGAAATGTATAAAATATTGTTTTAAAAATTATTTATTACACACATATCCTGGGAAATGTATACATTTCCTAGGAATTGTATATAATTCCAATATCGTATTAGGAAATGTATAAAAAGTTTTTTATCTTGGAGGTATGTTGTGATCGTAAGATACCTAACACTCCTCCTCGCTTCGCTCGTCGCCGTACCTAACTGTGGCTCTGTCACAGATTTTTTTCTTGGACAGTGTGTAGGATATGTTGTGATCGCAAGATACCTAACACTCCTCCTCGCTTCGCTCGTCGTCGTACCTAACTGTGGCTCTGTCACAGTTTTTTTTATCTTGGACAGTAAGTGGGGTATGTTGTGATCACTCTTCACTAATAATCGTACCTAAAAGTAATTATAATCATCAATATTATAGCTTGATAAACACATATCCGATTGCCATTTAGGAAATGTATAGATTTCCTAGGAAATTTGTGTAATATAATTTATTTCACACATTTCCGGGCGATTTTAGAAATATAATTTCCTAGGAATTGTGTACAATAACGGATTACATACATTTCCGTTGACATATACACAAAACAAAGTCATGTTATTACACAGTTTATAACTCGAGAACTGGTGGACCGATTTTTAGGCGTCGTGTTCGCGCGACAATCGCGTAATCGCGCTTCGATAGGACGACGCCTTATGGTCTTTGATTTTTTAGGTTTGTCTTTGCCCCGAATAACATAATAACTGTTCAAAAATTTAAAATTCTGAAGCTGAACGAACCGGAACAGCTTCTTTATAATATTAGTAAGATAGGATAGTAGAACATGATCCAAACTTAGAAGCAACCTTACCCATTATACATATCCCTACGGCAGAGTATGTTAACAGCCACGCTTACACATAAGCCTTGTTTACCAAGTTGATAGTGGTTGCCAGCTAACTTGCCTATCTAACTTGCCTATCGTGAAACTTAAACCAATTCCGGATCTGTAGGAACTTCCCTATTACTAGTTATCGGGTGCTGTCTCCTGCGGCTGTCTTGAGAAAAGTTCTCAAGTAAGCA
Organism: Eudemis profundana; assembly: GCA_947034925.1. NCBI lineage: Eukaryota > Metazoa > Arthropoda > Insecta > Lepidoptera > Tortricidae > Eudemis > Eudemis profundana. Next base: position 15,071,591 of record OX344811.1, on the reverse strand, counting down.
GCGTTCATGGAATATGAATACTAGCGGAATATTAGCTGAAGAGTGCATACAAATCGAAAATAATAATTTAAATGTCCAAGGTTATACGGTGTGTCACTCAAGGTAGCGTTCTCAATCCATTGTTATTTTTACTAGACAAATTAAGCTTCATTCACAAAATAAGTAATACAATACAACCATACTTTATTGCAGACCAACACACCGCGGCGAAACTGCAGAGTAAGGATTGTACTGTTTTTTCCTTAGAATGGCTGTTTTTCATGTTGCTAAGTACTAATACTGGAAAATTATCATTACAACAGTGGATGTAGATACTGTGTCATTTCAAAACAATCGTTTTGCTTATCGTCTAGCCTAAAGCCCTATCAAAAGGACTACTGCATTTTCAGTGAAGGTGTTTTGCAAGGTTTACGTAAGTAAACCACTCTCTCGGACGCTCACTTTTGAGTGAACAGAAAAGGAATTCCGTCCATTGACACCAAAAGCTCTTTTGTGAGAAAAATGCTCACACTTTACATTACAAGTGTTTGTTCAGCAAGGGAATTTTCCTTCTGATATGCTTTGCTAACTCACAATACATTATGAACGTATAAAATAAACCTACTTTTTACGCTACACATTTGAAACAACAGATCTTAATACGTTCGCAACCAAAATTTCGTAGCGCTACGCTCTTAGTCAATAATATGGGGAGATACGTATGTAGCTAAAACTCGCCACGGGCGTAGCGGCAACGGAGCGAGTTCCGGGTATTAAGGAGGTTTTCCACCGGCAGGGCGAGACGAGACGAGACGAGGATTGAATTGAAATTTGTAACCAGTTGCGCGATGCGCGAGGAGAGGATTGAAAACTTCATACACATTTCAATTCAATCCTCGTCTTATTTCGTCTCGCCCTGCTGGTGGAAAACCATCTTTAAAAGTGTTAAGACGTGATCATTATTTTTAAAGTTGCACTGTAAATATCCTTAAGGCGTATAAAAAGTGTCTGAAAAAAAAAACGAGTAGGTAGATACTGGGATCGACCGATAGACCGGCTTGGATATTCATCAACTTTTGTACAAAAGCAATATTAAAAAAAAACTAACCTTTTCGCCTCTCCGTGGCGCGTAGTTAATGATTGTGGCATAAATATATTAACTTAAGAGTTATAGACGCAAAAACTCATGAAAATGTAAGTAACCTTCATTTAAAACATTTCAGTGCACAATGAATACCTGAATAAAACACCTTTACAATAGGAGCAGTGGAAGTTAACCCCCAGGCTTTATGAGGTTTTGTTTAAACTTGAGGCAGAGTCAATAGCAGCATGCGCTTTCGCTAACTCAATAACGGGTGCAGCCCTTTTGTTTAAACTTCAAATGTGGTCTTTAAAGGCGCCTGAATTATGCATGCCGACGTTAATTTGCACAATGTGAATATGCAGGTATAAAATGAACCTGCTTTTGATTTCTATTTTTAAAACAGGCAAGGAAGCCAGGTTAACTAGGCGGGACTTCGTTTATTCCGCAACAGAGTATGACCTGGCACTTTCGCTCTTTAAGGGTAGACCCAGTGCCGGATTAAACCCATAAGCAAATTAAGCAATTGGGTACTCAATTGAAACCGAAAATTGTAAAAATTATAGATAGATAGACCATTTATTTCACGACAAAATATCTGTATAAATTTGTACAGACAAAATGTATGATTATTCACGCAATGATCGTCAAAAACAAAAATACAAAATAAGGATAAAAGTAACAATATCAAAAGATTTAAAAAGTATAAGTAACAATTAAAAATCAAATTTCTTTTATTGAGAGGTCTTTCTATAACATATCACAGAATAAAAAGCTCCGCCATTTTGAAAAATTCCAAAAACAGAATTAACATAAAAAATCTATATAATTATCAAATTGGTAAAATAGGTTATTTTACATGTCTTGTTTGACAATATTATCTATTTATATATTTGATAAAGTTTCTTTTGTGCAGTAAAGTTTAAATAAATAAAAAAATGCGTATGCGTTATCATAGAGATTGTATAACATTATTTACATTACAGTGGCTCTTATGTAGCTTAAAATTTTTGGAAGCAATGAAACTTGCAAAAAATCCCGTACACGATTAACCATTCTATATAACTATGTGATAATATACGTCAGTAACGTCACGGATTTTCCAAAGTGTCGGCATTAGAGCACTATATCTGTTAATGCGAGGTCATTATCTGACCCTCTTCGCTCTTCACGTTATCTGCGAAGCATCGTCTACACTGACTCACGTCTGAAGCAGATTCTTTGATCTTATTAAAATAGGAGGCTATGGCATTAATCCAGTTAAGTTTATGTAGATTTAGGATCATTGCGATACAGTGTTCTACTTGGTTTAAAATCATTGAAGGAATTATTTATAAAAACAATATTACCACAGATATTACTACAAGGTGACATTTTTTACGTGATACAAGATAATTAAACTTAAATCTATCCACGATTTTGAACAACTTTTACTATTGGGTCAACTTGGTAAATGCAAAAAAAAAAAACAATTCGCTCATACATTTTGGTCTAACTATTCATGACCTTTTCTATGAAACAGTTATTTTTTTGCATTTACAAAGTTGACCCCCTTTTCTATGAAACAGTTTTTTTTGCATTAACTAAGTTGAGGTTTAATTATCTTGTATCACGTAAAAGATTTCACATTGTATATTAACCAGATAAATTGTATGTTAAAGTGAATCGAGTCGGTTTTCTTTTTAATGCCTAAAATGGAACTGAAAATTTAAAGGCAGTTTTACAAAATTGCAGATGTCTCGTGATATATTTAGTGCAGTTTTACGTTAGTTCTCAACCAGGCCTCAATTATTATGAATTTTCTCGATATTCTGCGATAGCAAAAAGTCTAATTTTTAGGGTTCATCACCAAAATGGTAAAAAAGGAACCTTTATGGTGCGACTCTGTCTGTCCGTCCGTCTGTCACAGCAAGATATCTCAGGATCTACTGATGCTATCAACTTGAAATTTGGAATAGTGTTAAAAACCGTTAAAGAGCCTATTGGACAGAAAAAAAATCTTGTACCGTTTTATTTTTTTTTAAAGGGGACCGAAATGTGATATCGAAAATCAAAAGTAGAGCTATTATATCGAGCGGGGTATCAAATGAAAGGGCTTGATTTGTAGATTAAAACACTGTTTTAGTTTTTTTCTTAAATAAGTTATTTTGATTTATGACGAAAAACGTTAAAAAAATACCATTCCCCCTATTATCTTTGAAGTTACTGAACAGAAAAATCTGTAATAATTACCAATGATTAATGCCATCCTAAATATTACAGGAAAAATATAACGGTTCCTTCTCCTACCTCTTCAGCTAATATTCTATCCAGATCCAGCTTTTCACATAGTTTATTAGGATCACCTAATAATTTTGTGTCAGCCATTGTGATAATGTGTTTTTAATATCAGAGCTTACAAATTTATTGATTCTCTTTTAAAAAAAAAAATGGTAGACCAAAACAGGCCGAAAGTGTTTTTAAAAAAAAAAACACCTAACATTGCATCTTTTTTGTATTACAACTAGAAAACCGCAAGAAATGAGTATTGGTATAAATTTAACAGTGACAAGTTGTCGTATATTGCGATGTTAAAGGAATTACATAAATTGAATAATTAGAGTATGTTATTCAATTGGAATGATAACAGATGTGTAAACATTAATTCAATGCTACTCTTTGACCCTGAAGCGTTAAAATAGTTCTAGAGTCAAAGTTCCGCAAATTTAAACGCACAATGAACACCATTATAAAACACCTTCACAATAGGCCTAGTTTTCTATTTAATTTGAGACAATGGATGGGATGTTTACGGAAACAACATTGGATAGGATGTTTACGGAAACAACATTATTGGAGATAATTTAAGGTTTAAGTAATAGTTTACTTTATTTTTGTTCTCCTCGGTTGTTATCTTCACTAATCTCGTGTCTAATGGTATAAGTACTTTTAACGTTAAAAATGGGCTCACTATTGAACAATCAATATTTTACAATGAAGAACCAGAATGACACAGTTATAATCAGTGCGGTTCTTAGTGTATGATTGTTTTTAAATATGAATCGATATTATAAAACTCGTAGTTATTTCATACGAGTTGAATACATTCCCAAGACTATACATTCTCATTCTAAATTATGGTAACATTCCTAAAACAACATCACCGTTTTTACAAGCAGAGTCTTCAATCGTAATTCTGCTTTTTGGTACACTGGAGAACGATTTTTTGCCAAGATTCACGGCGTCTTCCATGGTCTCGGGTAGAGTAGTCCCTCTGGTTTCAGGAATCAACAATGCCAGAAGACCTGCGGTGATGGCCATTAGGCTAAATAATGCGTGCGGCAAATGTTCCCATACACGATCGGCCTGGAAAGATTATTTTATTATTTTTTATTGATTTCAATGGTAAGTTTGAGTTGGTTGATAATGATGATCCATCACCACCCTAAATAGTATCACTTTCCCTCCTTTCTTTGCTCTAGTTTTTGATTACAATCCTAGATTTGGCCGGTCAGATTAATGTAAGAGTTCCGTTAAACCTCCATAAGGCTTGTGACAGAAAAACTAAAATGGCATCAGAACCAAGATTACCCTTGCTCATTAAGCTATGTCAAAATGAAGGATCCTTAGATTGTTTTCCCTCACCGTACTAGCGTTGGGTACCCCAACAGTACTTACAGTATAATCAAAATCAGAAAAGGTAGGGTAACTCTTCTATAAACAGCTGACTGTAAGTATATTAGAAAGACTAATAAATTATGGCAACCACGGGGATTTGGACGTAGTCCGCCCCTCAAAACAATGGGCTACCAACGCTCTTCCAAAAAACATATAGATATTTTCGTATAATCTTTCATACAGAGCAAAATGTGCTTGACATACCAAAGCTGGTGTAAGCACTGCAAGGAGACCGCCACATTGGCCAAACATGGACGTGAACATGGACAGGCGACTGCGGTGACTCGTCGGAAACAGCTCCGCGGTGTAAACATCGATTAGGACATGGACAGCCGCCGCACAGAACTTGGTAACCAAGTAGAGAGCCAGGTTTAGCCCGTGTGAGCCTAAAATTGTAAATCGTGTATAGAAGTCTATTTTTAACTAGTTACGTTACCAATCCTAATTGAACTGTTTTTTTGGGCAAGCAGCATGGTGAATATTCGATCGGTTTGACCGCGCGGTTCAACGTCATTTAATTTTCGCGATGATTACCACAATGGAAGAAAGAGTAAGCCGCCATCATTTTGATCAAACTAGACTCAGACTCGGGATCGACTTTCGGTTACATAAAAAATTACCTTGACCATTATTTATTTCAACAATCAACATTTGCCGAGATGATGAAGTAAAAAATAACGCCGAATATTTACCGAGCAATGCTTAAATTTAAAGGATTTGCGTATTTGGAAATGTGTTAATATTGCTACTAGTCAATTCAGTATATTTTCTGTATATCATCAGATATCACGTATTTAGGGATTAGAAGGTGTGTGATTGAAACCTAAAACATTTTACAAATCTTTCCCAATAAAACCCAACCCAACCCGAGGTTCATTTGACTTTTCACGCAGCAGTTTTCTGCGTTCCCCAGCTCGGCAGTTTACTACTTAGTAATATCTTTAATGTTTTTCCAATAAGTATTTGGCTAGTTAGTATGCAATTTTTGAAAACAATTTAAATTATTTACGATAAGTTCTTACCATTTGCCAGGAAGATATATCCCAATTGACAAGTCCCGCTCATCCAAAATAAAGTAGTTAAAAGTGGTTTTCTGCCAATCTTATTAATTATTAATGCGACAGCCCAATAACCAAATATGGCGATTACATTCACAGCGCAGTAATTCAAATATTTATTTCCAGAAATACTTAGAGATGAAATTGCCAAGCCTTTAATAACCAATGTTGACGCAAGCGACCATGTAGAAATAATTATGCAGCGTAGAAGAATAGTCTTATATTTAAACATGAGACCAATAAGGTTTGCTTCACTGTCTTTCACTTTTGATTTCCTGATACCCTCTGCAAGTTGTTTTGCTGTCTCATCGGATAAAACCCTTCCATTCATTTTGGCAGCCTTTGATAGGCTGATTTTGGCTTCTTCAAATCGATTTTTATTTATCAGCCATCGTATGGACTCTGGTGCAATCCAAAAATAAGTTAAATTCATTAACATCGGCACATAAATTATAAGAATCAGATTGCGCCAGTAAGGCTGTGTCCAAGCCACCAGACCCTTCACAACTGAGCCTGTGTTAACGAAGGCGGTTACAACGCAGCCAACTACCATGCGACGTTTCGTTCCAACCAATTCTAGCGCTGTAAAATATATAATATAGAGTAAAAAGGTATCTTTGACGTAGAAAAAGCTGAAAATATATACTCCAGTTATTGAAAACGACACACAAGGTAGCCTATATTTTATAATAGCCATATTAATTCTACTCAAAAACTCCAGAAACATAATTTTAAATGCAAAAAACAGTAATTTTATTGTAAAACTGGTGTGAAAATAAAAATGGTGCTTCAGTTCTTACCCAATGTAACAGCGCAGGAATTGCAAGCTGCCCCGAAAACACTCCCCAAAAATCCTAACAAGATGAAAACATTGTAGGAGTCGGCCCAGTAACGAGTGGCATTGATCCAAGCGTAGCAGAAAGCGGTGATAGAGAGAGCCAAGCGCCGACCCCATCGATCTGAGACGAAGCCCATCAGGGGCAACGATATCATTCTTCCAACGAGTTGCGAAGAACCAAATAAAAACCAACGCCACTCATCGCACGCTAGACCAAACTGAAAAAAAAAAACAATAATGTTTATGAAAGGCTTCGATGCCGTAAAGCGAGTTAAGTCCCATGTTTTGTCTTTATAAAACGGACAACAGTCGGACGTTTACCGGATGGAGTTAAGGCTCGTCATCGAAAATTTGCGAATCCCCTAAAGGGGAGCAGCCCCGGTAGCGGGGTAATGGGAGGTGCTTAAATGAGAAATTTCTTTCAATGCCGGCCCTTAACGGAAATTATTTTTTAGGTGCTCTCTACAGGCTTGAAATTCTGCACGAGACTTAAAAAACGCTTTTAAGTCTTATGCAAAATGTAATGCTTGTAAACTGGTTACAAAAGTAAGGCAAAAAGAGTTCGGAGAAAATAACTTGATCCTAGCCGAACTTTGAAACTCTGGACTGAAAGGGGTATCGAAAAAGAGCACCGGAAAGTCCATTGGAAAAGTGTGAATTTGCATGTTTGCCAGATTTGCGGAACTGGAAAATAACCAAATCAAACTGACTTACTTCGTAAACAGCCGAGTTTTGATGTTGATAAACATACTCAGTGCATCCTACTATGGAGCTATTATCGAATACTTTTGAGGGACATACTGGTAAGTCTGCAGAGACGTTCCAAGTATTGGAAGGCGCAAAGCGGTGACAGTTGTCAAACCTATGCCCAAACTGTGGTATCGCGTTTGCAAGCCAGGGCGGGGAAAAGCCGAATTGATTATTGTCATCGCATTCTGGAATTCTACATCTGAAACATTTTTTTATGTAATAACACACACATCTGGAGATAAAATTAAAGAATAAATCTAGAACCAAACTAAGCAATGTTTGTACAGTCGATGCCCTGACTTAAGTATCCAGACATATTCATGGTTTTGAAAGTACACTCGACATTATACTCGGTAGGTGAAGCTTGGATTTGAAACCTCGTTCAATATGTTTTTCTTTTCGTACTTAAATAGGTTATTTACAGTTCTATTCGATATAGATATTTCCTTTTTACCTACTCTATAATATTATATAAATAGTTACTTACCTAGTTTTTACCCTTTCAGCGTAAAAAATGTACTCGTGTGATGTCCATCCATGAAAAAAGGCAACGACTGCACACAGTGCGATTGCCATTAACTGATACCTTCCTTCTCCTATCTCTTCAGCTAATATCTTATCCAGGTTTAACTTTTCATCTTGTTTGGGATCACCCAACAATTTTGTATCAGTCATTATGTTATTTTTTTTCACATACACAGTTCACAAAGTCATGGATTCCATTAAAATTGTAATAAATTTACTAGACCAAAACTAACAGACGTTGTTTCAAAAAAATTACTTCTAAAATTTAAATCATCTTCATTATAAAATAAATTTGTACTATGAAATTATGTTAAATGTAATAGTAACGTGTTTTCGTGCATTGCGATGTTAGAAAAATGGCTTAAATTATTGGATAATTACTGTATGTAGTTCAGTTGGAACCAGATGTGTAAACAAATACCCAATGCTAATATTTAACCCTGAAACGGCAGAACGTTCGCAGAGATCAGTAATTATATTTCACACCTCTCATTCAAAAAAATGCCTTTTCTGTCCTCTTAGGAGGGATCAAAATAATATTTTCTAAACACACATAGACAAACAGAGTTCCCTTTGCAATTTTAAAATAGAAATGAGTTTGGATATTTATATACCCCGAACTAAGCCTTCAAGGAGTGTTTAATATAACGAATTAAATAAAAAAACAAAACTAAAGAGACGCTATTTACTTCACTAAATTAGAAAATTATGCTTCTTTCAGCAAACAAACAGAATACTACATCAAAGTTACATGAGAACTGGCTTCATTTATTAAGTTTTGAGTATTCATAGCGAGTTTAGCATCACGTTCGATGTAAACGTGCTGATTCACTTTGTTCTAGAAATTTCGTACAAATTTAATATTACAAGTACCTAGACACAATTGCAGCTACGTTTCTACCCACATTTTTTCATTGAAATAACATGGACCTTTGGCACAGCTGTGCACTTTTGCATTACATTGAATGAAAAGGTAGGTAGTAGGTATTTGTCGCAAGAATACTCAAAAATTCTTAAGTCATAATATCGAATGCATAATTATGATTAATTTTCAAAAACCGAATCGACATAAAAGTTCTATAAGTATAATTATCGAACCCGCGCGCAAAGTTTTACGAGAATCGGTTGAAAAATGCGACCTGTAGAGGATGATAGCAGGACAGGATAGGACCAAGCTGAAGCGGAGACGCTGCGCTCGCTCGGTCAACATTTATTCCTTTGCAACATGGGTTTTGGAATGAAAGTAGAAAGGATGATGCTTTCGGAAATATGACTCTGTAATTTTGATGTTTACCCACGACAAACACCTACTACATATCTCTTTTCATTTAATATAAAGTGAAACTGACAGGTCATACTCTATCGCAAGACAAATGAAATCGCGGCCAGTGTGCTAGCGGGTGTGGTTTCATAACAAACCAGTTTATGAAGTCGAGTTAGAAAAATGTATTTCAAAAGCATCGTCTAGAGGGCTTTATTCTTGTGTGTCCTAAGTAGTGTTGCCAGACGTTCTGATCTGTGCGGGATCCTAACAATTTTCAGGGCCACGTGTTCCTGCCTGGATTTTTCCTACGTCAAGACGCCAATGGCGATTTTTAGACGGCTATAATAGTGAACACGGTTTGTTGTGACAGAACAGACAATTTTCGATCAAACTTATATTTTTACACCAAGGTAGTAGGTAGAGTGCGACCACGATAACTTTGCAGAGCGGGACATGGCAACACCTCCATTTAAATGTCACAGGTTCATCCACACTTTTTAGATTCTTGGCATCCTAAGAACAAGCGGGCATCACGCTCTTTTTTGCCAAGAACTGGCAGGATGTGGAATGAATTCCCACTTGAGGTGTTTTCAGCGCGCTATACTTCAAGAAACGACGAGTAAACAGGGTTCTTAAAGATCGGCAATATATGGGTAACACCTCTGGTGTTGCAGATATCCTCGTCTGCTCGTTTGCTACTTTATAAAATAACAAGAGAACAATTTCATGGAAATTTGACTTTTAAACGGAGGTGTTGCCATGTTTCGCTCTGCCAAGTTATCGTAGTCGCACTCTACTTGTTAGATGCATATCGTGCATTTTATTTGTGAAGTGTCTCAAGTGAAAATCAAACCCATGTCAATTTGAGATTTCGTGACCGTATGACGACTACGACGTGACCGTATGAAAGTTTGACAGTATGAAATTGACGTAAAGTTGATTTCTACTTGCGTCATTTCAATCGTATTGTTTTTGAAACTGTATGTCCCTAAGGGTTAATTGTAGGTACTAGTAGGTAGACAGTGGAATGCGTTTTATTTATACTCTGCCGATTTGAACACTGAATTAAACCCGATATGCCAATTTTTAATAAACTAGATCTGGCAACACTAGCTCTCGGAGTTGGATAGAACTTTGATCGATAAAGTTAGAAACCCAATCTCAGAATGCAGTCATTCTATCTGATAACATAAATGTGAAAATAGTTTTGGTCTGTGACGGCTCCACAATTAAATTTCTTTGCCGAAAAGACTTCGCATTATAGTAAAGTATGAATAAACTAAATTGCAATGGCGATGGTGGTAAAATAGTTCTTTGTCTCTATACAGTCCATAAAAAAATTACAACCCTAGAAGCCGAAAACAGTCGGCTAAACGCGGAACTGTTATCAGTTAAAAATAATACACCCTCCAATATAGCAGAGCTGCAAGAAGCAATTGACCAAATGCACGTCGAACTTAATGAGAGAGATCAAATGCAATTATTGAACGACCTTGAAATATCAGGAGTACCCGAATATCAAGGCGAATCGGCTCTGCATATTACAATGGCCGTGGCGCAAAAAATAGGCGTAACACTGGATATGCGGGATATCGTCAGTGCGGAGCGTGTAGCGCCGATCAGAGGGTCCAGCAATGGCACAGGAATGACACAAAACCTAGGCGCATCACAGGGCACATAAGATGACAGCACACAAGAGGACAGCAGCAGCGAATATAACACGATACAACGCCCCCGCCCCCGCCCCCTGGTCGTGCGCCTCGCTAGGCGGAAGCTACGTGACCAGTTGCTGCAGAATGCGCGCGTGGGAAGAGGTCTCGACAGCAGGGACATCGGGCTACCAGAACACAACATCTTTTCAGTTTATATCAACGAAAGGCTGACAAAAGCTAACCGCAAGCTATTGTGGAAGGCCCGGCAAGCGGGCAGTGCTGCAGGCTGGAAATTTGTATGGACGAGAGAGGAACGTATTTTCGCCAGGAGAGCGGATAGTAGAGACAGCAAGTCATTTCGAATCAGGAATGAAAAAGAAGTAAGGCGTGTTTTCGGCGTGGAGCCGACGGCGAATAATGATAAATAGGTCTATTTTTTTGTTAACACTGTATAGCTTCCCTGTAAACGTTGTAATTTTATTTATGTGCTTAAAGTTATTTTTCAGATGTCGTAAGTTTAAAAATAAAATTGTTTAAGTGTAAGTTGTTATTCTGCTTTTTAAATTCAGTGCAATTTGTGCCTTTTTCCAAAAAGTTTACAACCGTAAGATTTCCCTTAAAAAATTTGTTACCTTTTAGTGTCGCAAAAAAGAGTGTTATATTAATTGTTACTTTATTTACAGCTTTAATATGCAAGAACCGGACGTGTAAAAATTATCTACCAAATTGTATTTTACATTTGTACGCCTCCAATAGTTTTCCTTATCCATCCACCTTCACTGTTTTGTGTTTTATTGGAGCATTTGTGTATTTTTTATTTATATTTAATAGAAATGGCTACAGTCAGTCTTATCAAGGTCACTCTAATCAACACAAACTAGTACCCCGTATTGTGCCACTCAACATAACTATGTCGTTTTCAGTATACACCCTTCTATTACGTGAGACTCGTGACTATACACTTTTAATTTACTATAATGACCTGTAAAAAGAAATATAATTTAACTCTAGGGCTATTAAACATACGCTCGTTAAACACCAGTCGTGACGAGTTCGATGCAGCAATCGATAAATACAAACCAGACATTATTGCGTTGAATGAAACATGGCTGCGAAAGGACGAAGAAAAATACGTACCCAAGCTACCTGGCTATACTTTAAAAAGCATCTCGCGTCCGAATGGGTCAAAAGGAGGTGGGGTAGGGCTTTATATAAGAAAAAACCTACAAACACGGATAAAAAAACATCCTCTGTCCACTCTTGAACAAATGTGGCTTGAGTTGCAAATTCGTGGCGTGAGGCGTTTCGCAATCGGCACAGCATATAGGCCCGAGTCTGTATCCGTTGATACCGCCATAGACGCACTCAACGAGTCGCTGGACATGTTTGCGACCTGCAAATCTGTATTTCTGCTGACTGATTTTAACATTGATATGCAATTTCATGACCGACCTAATGCAAAAAAGTTAGATACATTCCTAACTCAACGAAGTCTAAAACAACTTGTGAAGGAACCTACTAGAATTACAACAGGAACTTCATCCTTATTAGACCTGGCCATTACAGACTCTCATGCAAGGTAATTCAGGTATATCACAACCCACAGCTTAGCGACCATGCTATGATTTTGTTGGAATTACAGATCCCTAAGCCAAAACAAGTACCTAAATACATTTACAAAAGACTCTTTGGTAAAATTGACATGGCAAAATTCAATGTAGATCTTGAATGCATGCCCTGGGAGGAAATTAAAAACCTTGCAGATTTAAATAGCAAAGTGAGCCGTTTTAACAATTTGCTCACAAGTTTATTCGACAAACATTCACCTGTTCAAAGATTGCGCACCGACAGTAAAGGTCACCCCTGGATTACAGATAACATCAAAGTCATGATGAGTTTGCAAGATAATGCCTTGAGGAAAGCACGAAAATCCAAGAAAGAGACGCACCAAAAGTACTACAAGGACTTACGTAATTTTACGACGGGAGCTCTAGAGCGCGAAAAAGCAGCATACTTTACATTTTACGTAATTAAAAATAGGTCTAATCCAAAACAAATGTGGAAACGCCTAAAGAACTCTGCAAGCCTCGGTGACACCGATAAACCCTCAATTCCCCAACATCTACAGAACCCTGATGACATAAACAACTTTTTCTTGACGCTTCCCGGTAATTCGGACACCAATAGCGAAATGCTGGCCGCTTTTGAAAACAGACGATGCTTTGAACATGTATTCGATATAAAAAGGTGTACAGAAAAACAAATTTTGAAAATGATTGCAGATATAGCTACGAATGCAAGTGGGCATGACGGTACAACGGTTAATATGATACGCCTGACACGAGATGTAACTCTACCAATTATTACCCACATCATCAATACTTCAATTGCAACCAACACCTTTCCAGAGGCCTGGAAGCTTGCCAAGGTAAAACCAATACCTAAGTCTAATAAGGACTGAGGAATACAAAGATCTAAGACCGATTAGTATCCTACCAGTACTTTCCAAAGTTCTAGAGAGAATCGTCTGTGAGCAGCTTTCTAAATATCTAGAGGATAACAATATATTACCAGGTACGCAGTCGGATTTTCGCAGTAAACATGGAACGGCCACTGCAATCGCAAAAGTCACAGACGACATTATTGCTGCCTCGGATAAGGGAATGGGGTCCATTCTGGTCTTTTTAGATTTCTCGCGTGCTTTCGACTGCCTCAACCCAACATTACTGCTGTCCAAAATGGCACACTATGGAGTATCTGCGGCGGCATGTAAATGGTTCCAGTCGTTTCTCACAGACCGTAAACAGTATGTTGAGATGGAGACAAATCAAGGCGAAATACTGAAGTCAGAGGTACGAGAAATCAGTCGCGGTACACCTCAGGGCTCTATATTAAGTCCGTTGCTGTTTATTCTCTACACAGCTGATCTACCAAAAAACATTAAACACTGTAATGTCCATTTATATGCAGATGATACTCAAATATATCACTCCTTTACACCAAACGACCTGCGAATGTCTCTGAATAAAATCAATGAAGATTTCGAAACAGTGGCAGTTTGGTCACGGAACAATAATCTTATATTAAATCCAGCCAAATCCCAGTTCATAATTATAGGAAACAAATGGCAACGCTCCAAAATTAAGGAACAAAACCCAAGAGAAGCGATCGGACTGGAGCCTATTACTCAAGTAGATAAAGCGAAAAACCTCGGTATTATCATGGATGGTTAACTGCGCTACATAGAACATGTAAATATTAAGATCAGAAATGCCTTCTACCGGCTTAAGGTACTCTATAATATTCGTAAATATCTCTCTGTAAAAGTAAGGGAAACTCTTGTGGAATCCTTATTACTTTCACAATTTAACTACGCTGATATCGTTTACGGACCAAGACTCTTAGCGGAAACAAAGAAATGCATACAGCGGGTACAAAATGCATGTATTCGGTTCTGCTACGAGATTCCTAAACGAGCGCATATTACCCCCTTTCTAAATGCAAAATCAATTTTAAACATGGAGTATAGAAGAAGACTGCCTGCCTGTGCAGTCCGGAAAATAATAGAGTTTGAGAGGCCTCGGTATCTATTTGAAAAAATACAATGAGTCAATGACACACGTTCCAAATCGTTAAGAAGATACACCAAATTAACAACAACTCGGCACAAGACTGCATTCTTCAGAGGGAGTTTAAAATTCGCAGCAGCAAAAATTTGGAATGATCTCCCACCACCCCTTCGAGAACCCATGACACTGTCAAAATACAAGAGATCAATCCAAAAACATTTCCTTAACATGCAGAGCGAACTTTAATCTCCCTCTAAACGACACATTCTATCTCGCTCCTATACGCACACTGACACATACACACACTCACATCACATACACACAAGTGACACTCTACTTACTGATCCCTGGCACTTCCTTTTTTTGCATGTATTTTTTTTTGTTTTCATTTTATATTTTTACTCGTAAAATGTGACAGAAGCAAGCACAGTATGTAATACGATAAATAGTTTGCGATCGACCACCCCTTTAGGGTTCGGTCTGAAAACCAGCGCTGGACTTTATGCCCAGCACATGCTGAGACTGAGACCCATTGCCTCACAAAAATAATTAATTAGTTTTAATACCTATAAGTTTTTTTATATTCTCTAGTTGGCTCATTTTTTTGTATATTTGTTACTGTAATGCATATTATTATTTTGTTAAGATTAAGTTACTGTGTGTGGCAATAAATGATTTTCTGATTCTGATTCTTTTTCAGTGCGGGTGAGGCCTAATCGACCTCGAATTTCAGTAGGTGTTTAAATCCTCCATAGCTTTGCCTATACTCGGACTAGGCATTTTTTATGTGCTCTACATTCGTCAGTAAATGCTTAAAATACCCTTAGCGTCGCCCTTGGTTCTGACTTTTGGTGACCTACTTTGCACGCCATCAATATTATAATCAGATTTGAAAATCTGATTATAATGGTATAATTAATTGTTCAAATACCGCCAAATAAAATGGGAAATTTATGTTTTCCATCACTAAATTACACTTTTGGTGTCAAACGCCAAGCGAAAAACGGTTACGTTAATTATGTCCTACTATCTCGATATATTTCTGTGCAGACGACACTAAATTTTAACAGCACATGTTTTTACCCGACTGCGGCGAAGCCCAAAGGAGGGTTATGTGTTTGACCTGTATGTATGTATGTCCGTTCCTGTGTCCGCTCGTAACTACTCAACGGCACATCCGATTTTGATAAATGATACATCATTAGATTCGTCTTGATGGTGCGAGTGTCACTGGGTATGAAGTTCGTTAAAATAAACAATATGGCGGATTTTATGCAGTTTCAAAGTGCACCGCGGTCGGGTTTTTTTTAGTAAAAATGTGGTTATTGTCTATATACCAGTTGCAAAGCGCCTAATTTTAAATAACTGGAATCACACTAACGTCCATTTTATTATAGAGTACCTGCTGAGGTGCCTGAGGTACCTGATTTTGGCTTGCACAATAATATTATCCCACTGGTACAAATGACAGATTAAATGCCTGACCAAAATTTCTTCTGTGCAAAGACGTAAAGTAAGCACACTATTACCACTTTTTGATAACTGGACATTGTCACTTTTTGATGTAGCTTTTACTTTTATTCAGAATTTGGTAAATTTCTACATATGTTTCTTTGTCGCTTTTGTGATGAATCATATAAACTATTTGAAAAAGTCACAAAAGACTCTTTTTGGGGACACTTATTTTCATAACGGAAATGAATAATATTTATGATTCCGAATACCTATTATGATCTATGATCAAAGAAAATACAAAACTATTTAATCATGAAAAAAGTAAAGGGTACAGCGAAATATGAAAGCCCGTTTATGTCGATGGGCTAACTCGTATTATTACCTTATCTGGAAGTTCTAGACCATTTATTCGAATGATCTTTAATGGTGGAGGCACTGGCTTGGCACATTCTGGGGACTGCTCTCTGCACTGTTCCTGTAAAGAAATAAAAAAGTTAACACGTGTATATATACTCATCTATACATATGTAAACTGGTCCTACTTTGCTCCTACAGGGATAACTATGCTCTAATCCCGAAAACGTATTTGACGGGTTGTTCCTTAATATCTAAGAATGTACCTATAAAATTAATAACGCATCCGAATCGAAAACAACGAAAGGCGATCACACGGAATTCCACCAATTTTTTTCTAGCTCTGTTATTTTGTTTCTGTTACGGTTCCCATTTGATGAGCAAATTTGGTCTAACTTTGGTCCAGAAACATTCAGTATTTATGAGCAAAGTTTAATTTATTGCGTTTACGCTGCATACGTCATACCAAACCCTTAAAATGGGCACTCTCCGTGTATCGAGTCTTTGTTTGGCGCTAGCTAGCTTATAGCGCCTGGCGCTAGGCTATTGTATCTATTATAGCAAGGCTACCATAATGGATACAATGGCCTTTGTTTGAAAGATTAGGGCTCGAAGCGAAAAATTCACCTGGCAAGATTCGCACTATACCTACCTGTAATGTCTCAATATTTGCATGCCTCAATTTCTTGTTATTTTTCATTGTTTTATTTTATTTTACTGTATGTGTTGTCTACCTTAATATGATTTTGCATTCTTGCGGTGACAACAAACACGTTAAATACATATATTTGTGTAATAACCATGTTCTCATGGAAGTGCTGTATATCTTATATGAGAATAAATGTCTTTAAACCTATTTACTTAATGGCTTTACAGGTGGAAATATCTAAACTAGGATCACATTACTTATGTAGCATGTTGGGTGCAGGTATTTGCAAGTGACTTTTACTATATTTACTCCAAGAAATCAATGGCATGATATTGAATGAAGGATAAATCGCGGCATGCAAATTAGACTCAATAATATTAACTTTCGAGCTCTGCTTATATGTCAAGTATGTCAAGGCATTTTGAAGAGCTATTTAATATTAAAATTCTTCTAATTTTCTATTCCTTTGTAAGGAAGTCCTAGTTACTCCTTTTACTACAAAATAATATTTCGCTTGATTAAGGCTCATGAAAACATCGAAATACAGTACGGGCCCTGGACCGTAACTAACATTGGATTAATCGAAAACCGATAGGAGACGCAGCTATCTGTCAAAAAGGGATAGCGTGTTTAATTGTTCATATTTCCTCTCAAGTTCAAATGTTGCTAAGTAATTTCGAGGCCTACGAGGTATTTTAGTTCAGGTGGAAACAAGCTAATTGGGTGGAATAATTTATATTGACCGTATTCTTCAATATTACCTAGCATTCGCCCGTGGCTTCGCCCGCGTTGTTGCCCTTACTGTCCCAAGGGAACTCTTTACCGGAATATAAGGTATCCTATGTTTCAGGACTAGGTTTACTTGCATGTCAAATTTCAGCTCAATCCATTCAGTTGTTATTGTGTTATTTAGGAACAACATCCAAACCTCCAAACATCTTCAACAATTTTAGTAGGATTATATTACACCAACGATTCGATGTAAAATGTCTCTTTCAGCAATTTCGAAATTGCCAATCGAAACTGACGATATAGCAAATTACATAGTTACTATTGGAGTGGTACGACACTTTGTAACTTGATCTGTCAGGAAGGTAGCAACTTGCGTATTTTTAGGGTTCCGTAGCCAAAATGGCAAAAACGGAACCCTTATAGTTTCGTCATGTCCGTCCGTCTGTCTGTCTGTCGGTCTGTCCGTATGTCACAGGCATTTTACTCAAAAACTACATGATGGATATTGATGAAATTTGGAATATAGGTGTCTTTTATGAGCCGCTACTTAATTTGGTATATAAATAATTAAAATAAATATTTTTAGGGTGGGCACTCCATACATGTTAGACAGTAAATTTTTTTTTTTCAGCAAATATCAACGTGTGGTACATAGTTTGACAGCTCTTTAACCTCGTCCTGCCCAAACGTATTTAAATAGACTTTCAGTTTCTGCCCAATGTTCTTAATTAAGCACAAGTTAATTTTGATGGGTTCTGCCCAAGACATTATTTGCTGAAATTTGTGTGTAAAAAGTAAGTAGGATTTTTTATATTATTTTTTAGGTTATAGGGGTTACATATTAAATAGACTGAGCTAGATTTTTCGTCGATATCTTATGTTCTTTTTTAAGAACATTGGGCAGAATTTTGTGAATTTATTGCCTTTGATTTGGCATTTATTAAGAACATTGGGCATGAACTTCATAATTGAAATATAGTATTTATTGAACAATTAAAGGAAAATAAATTAAGCAGCTTAGATTTTAATTGCTTTTTTATCATGGAAAATAATACATATACAGAACTTGGTAGTCCACACTGGCCATGATTAAAGTTACCCTATTGCACCTTTTCAATTACACACGGTTCAGGTCTATGCTATTTCCTGTTTTTTGCTTCGCAGTCTGGTTAGTTTTTTCAACGCATACAGTCAAAATATCATCGTTTAAATGTTCAGTAAAGTAGTCCAGAATTGACAGACATTCAGTGTGGTTGGGCAACAAATTAGGAGCTGATACCTGTTCTGGCAAGTTAGGTGCAAATGAGTCATCACGCCACGCAAGAGTTGGAACTGGTGATGACTGCAATGGCAAAGAGCCTCTGGTTGATCCAGCTTGTAAGTATCTACTTCAACTACCTCTCTGCCACCACCTCGTCTACCACCATGTTGACCGTGAAATCTGCGACCATATCCACCTCTGACATGTATAACTGTTTACTAGATAGAACTTCAGTTAAGCGGTATTGGTAGTCAGTTCTGCCCAATGTTCTCAATAAATCACACTTTTCGATGAGTTACCTTGAAAAATCTAAAATAAACACTTTTCCAAAAATAAAGCTATCGTGACATATTAGAACTATACAGCTTTACATCGATATGGTACTCACTAAAAACGCATGGTTGATTATCAAGGTAAAGCGGGATGGAAATTACCTCTCCAGCGAAATTGCACCATCCTTGACACGTGGCGTGACACTGTTCGGCGAGTCCGAGGCAGTTCACCACAAGGGCTTGATTAAGTATTGGCTAATACTCCAACCAATCAGAGACAAGCAAATAAAATTGCAAAGTGCGAAACATTTGGCCGCTGTGTGGCAAATTTGAATATGTGATTAATTGAGAACACTGGGCAGAATTCGGAAGTAGGTATAAATAAAAAAGCTTGGGCAGGAACTATCAAATCTAATTTGTTCTTAATTGAGAACATTGGGCAGGACGAGGTTAAAAAACACTATAAGGTTCCTAAGTAATGTTTTTGATTAAGTGAATGTATTTGGAAATAATCGCTCCGAAAGTTGTGAAAATTGTGTCCCCCCCCCTCTATCTTCTAAACCGTGGGTCCGAAAAATATAAAAAAAATTACAAAGATAACGCTCAATTAATACTTTCAACGAAAATTATTTTCAACAAGATCGAATTAACCGTTTTTGAGTTATTGCCGATAAACTGCGCTTCTCAACAAAAGGACGTAATTGCTATGAAGATACGCTCTTTTGTTGTTGTACTTTTTTTACATCGTATTTTTTACCTTACAGTTACGGCTATGGAACCCTACACTGAGCATGGTCCGACATGCTCTTGGCCAGTTATTTGGATTCTCAGCTAGAAATAACAGGATTTGTATCACTATCCGAAATTTCACCGATTTCAATTGTCATAAATTACCACCCAAATAAGCGACTATAGTTTTAACAGATCCGTTTTTCGACTTTTGTTTTTTAGTTTATTTTTCAAATTTAACTAAACGAAATTACAAATATAAGTTCTCGCCAAACTGTCACGTTTAAGAGGAAATAGTAAGGCCGAGAGAATTGAAAAGTAGGTATTTGTAAAATGTGTTGCTGTCGCGCAATGCCCAACAAGCGAGCTATCATAGTGTGAGTGCGACTGTCTACGTATGCGTGGCGCGCCGCCCCCACCGCCGCGACCGCCGCGCTCGCAGGCCAGGCCTCGCACCTTCAGACGGCAAGTTGTTATACCTACCGACATTGCAGAGTGATTGTTTCGTGTTATTGTATGTATTACTACCCGCTGTTTGTTTGACGCTGGTTATTGTTTACTGGACTTGTTTCTTTCTTGGCTTCACTGTTTTGACTCGGCTTATTCTGTATTGGATTTTGAGTTTTTCTCGTCCCAATTGTTTTGACACTTGGAGACCATTTACATCTCTAAGGAAAATGTTTTTAATTTAAATTTAGTTTTTAAGTTATATCGTGAGTCACAGATTTTTTGTATTTCTGTAAGATATTTTGTTAATATTCTCAGTTTGTATTATGACGTTTTGAAATCCTTTACACCTCCAAAACATAATATTTTGACAACGGAGACTCTTTACATCTCCATTAATTTTACTATCAATTTATTTTCTATAATTTTATTTGTCTTGTTTGGACGCATATAGAGACCCTTTACATCTCTATAAATGTAGTTTTAAGTTTAATGTAATGTATTAATGAAATCTTGAAGGCAAGTTTTATATTGTGTAATAAAATACCGTTTTTAATTTAAATTTGGTTTCATTTTCTTTATTTCAAGAATATTTACTTAAAAACTTTAATATCAGAATCACTCGATTAATTTAGTACCACTACCTGATAAAAAATATATCAATGACAAATTTATAGGTAAATGAGGGAAACCCTGTCTCGTACATTTTATCTTTATCAAGTACCTAGGTTTTTATTGAAAAATTAACATACAGGGTGTCCCTAAAACCAACTTTTATACGATCAGGGCTGATAGACCAGCTCATAAGATTAAGAACCTAGATTAAGCAAATTTGACCTCAGTAAAAATCTCTTAGTTTTCGAGATATTGACGTTTTTGTAAAACTCGTGCTAAGTGATACCCTGACTCGGTGTTTTGAGTGTCATTGCTAAAATATCAAGTATTTTACAAATCTGTATTTTGCTATGTGTGGCCAAATAACTATGCTATTGAACGTAATTTCTATTTTTGCTAATTTATTCATGCTGTGGACACAATACAATAACAAAAAAAATTATTCGATTTTTTTCAAATTTAACCTCTGACTTCGAACTAGCGTGGTGAAAAAAAAATGTACCAACATAACCAGGCACTCAAAGTAAAAAAATTGCGCATTTATTGTAGTTTCTAAAATGGTATAAAATTTACTAAACCCTGTAATAATTTTTGAAATAATGATATTTTGTTACAAAATTAACTGTCTGCCGCCTTCATCTCATACGATCCGGTATATAGCATAATTATTAAGTAATGTTTAAAACAAAAAGCAGATTAAGAAAATACTGAAATTTGAAGTCATGACTTTCGAAAGACTGATCCAGGCTATCAAAATTCGCGACTTTTACAAAATGGCGAACAGGGCTGATAAACCAGCTCATAAAAAACGAGACTGAGTAAAATTGACCTCATAAAAATTTCTTAGTTTTCGAGATATTGACGATTACGTGAAGTTTGCACCTAATTTGTATGTGATGTCAAGCACGCCAGGTGCAAACTTAGTTCAACCGGATCGTATGAGATGAAGGCGGCAGACAGTTAATTATGTAACAAAATATCATTATTTCAAAAATTATTTCAGGGTTTAGTAAATTTTATACCATTTTAGAAACTACAAAAAATGCGCAATTTTTTTACGTTGAGTGCCTGGTTATGTTGGTACATTTTTTTTTCACCACGCTAGTTCGAAGTCAGAGGTTAAATTTGAAAAAAATCGAATAATTTTTTTTTGTTATTGTACTGTGTCCACAGCATGAATAAATTAGCAAAAATAGAAAATACGTTCAATAGCATAGTTATTTGGCCACACATAGCAAAATACAGATTTGTAAAATACTTGATATTTTAGCAATGACACTCAAAACACCGAGTCAGGGTATCACTTAGCACGAGTTTTACAAAAACGTCAATATCTCGAAAACTAAGAGATTTTTACTGAGGTCAAATTTGCTTAATCTAGGTTCTTATGAGCTGGTCTATCAGCCCTGATCGTATAAAAGTTGGTTTTAGGGACAGCCTGTATAGTGCCTGTTTATAGTTTGTGACAGACGGACAGTCAGACAGAGTCGCACCATAAGCGTTCCTTTTTTACCATTTTGGTACGGAACCCTAAAAATCAACATATAGTGCAGGTTTGTAGTTCCGTACCTACCTGGTTGTCCCTACCTGGTTGTAAGCCCTACTTCCAATAATCGAACAGCAAAAAAGACTGCTAAATGCACTTCGCGCTAAATTTTTACTAGAAATATCGATATCGATGAACAACACTAGGATATCGATAAAATTATCGACTACGTGTCACATCACAGGGAGTGTATACGTATTAGTCCGCGCCTCCCCAAACCAGCCTCTCCCCCGCATAGTGCGATAGAGACAACTGCAGCTTGGATCGAAAATACCTTTTAAAAGTTCATGAAATCAACGTTTCGTAGTCCCCTGATTTCTTCCCCAAAACTTAACCTATTTAACTATTTTTTTCATTAAACATTAAAGAAAGGCTTTGGCCGTGTTCCTATGTTTTCCTTTTTTTTAATAATCTAGTCAAATTTGTTTTCTGGATGTGTGAACACAGCGGAAAAATCTGGCATTTTTTTTAGGTTTTTGAAGGTCAATATCTCTTTTAAGAATCAATTTATGGTAAAAAGCAAAACATAGGAACATATCAATAGTAGCCATAGATTTTTGGACAAAAAATTATGGCTCTATTGGCATTATCCAGGGAGGAAACAGGGGACTACGTTTGTATGGAAAAAAATGCCCTTCTCTTTCCTCTTAATGGCGAGACGCGCTCTGGTTTAAACAAACTCAAACTGTACGACTACCGCCGCCTGCGTTTTATTTCATTCACCCATGTATTTACAACATGTACATTATAAAGACACTAAACGTGTTTTTATTACAAACAAAGCCTAAACCCGTGGATTTTCACCGAATTTGTGAGCATTGTAGTCGTTTTTATGGCCATGCTTCGCAGCCATGTTTTATTCAGGGGTACAATTATTAATCATGAAAAATTTTACGTTGCGTTTTAGCATAAATTATAGGTTTAAATATTTTAAACTAGCAAATGCTAGTTTAAAATATAGGCCTGTGGCTTCGCCCGCTTTGTTCCCGTTACTGTCTAAAGGGAACCATTTACCAGGATATAAAATATCCTTTCTATATTTAAATCCAGGACTTGGTTTACTTGCATGTTAAACAGAGACTTCATATATTATGGTTTGTTGCTTTTGCGGTTTGTGACTGCATACCTAGGATTAAGCCCTAATATTAGTTTTTGCAATAAATAAACATCAATGTTGTTTGGCGGCGTCATTCATATACCGATGATAAATTGCGACTTTTTAGTACTAAGGGTCTCTGAGCAAGGCTCAGATAGACATGGTGAAACTAAGTATAAGGGTGTCTTAGTGACTACGGAACGCTAAAAAGCTACACTTGTTTCTAGGCTCACTTTTTTGCAGACACAATCATTCAATGAATAAAACACCTCATATAGTTACGGTCTCCAACAAATTGATCAATGGGCCCGCTGCGCCGTGTCGCTCTCTAAATCAATTTACATACAAAACATCTAACACAATAAGTGTCTCTGGTTAACTCGAGGCCGTTGGCTCTGCTTCGCGTTATTTAGTTATATTCAGTGTTGGCAAAAATGTAATCCCAATTAACAATTAACGATTAACGATTGATCTGTTAATTGCAATTAACCATTAACGATTACTGAAAAGTAATGGTTAATTGCAATTAACCATTACGTAATTGTTAATCGTTAATCGTTAATTGAGATTAACAATTGATTTAGCTACGCATCATAAGTAGGCAAGACATCTTTTTGAAAAATAGGAACAGCAGAGCTCACATCCACTTAGATATGTCTTAAATGATGATCAGGGTCTGATGATGGAGCCGGAAGGTGGCCATGGGAACTCCGTAATAAAACGTCGGAACCCCATCGTGTTTGGGCTCATTTGTTTTGTCTTGACGAGTACTCTGAACCGAAATGATATCCAGGGTCTGATGATGGAGCCGGAAGGTGGCCATGGGAACTCCGTAATAAAACGTCGGAACCCCATCGTGTTTGGGCTCATTTGTTTTGTCTTGACGAGTACTCTGAACCGAAATTATATCCAGGGTCTGATGATGGAGCCGGAATATGGCCATGGGACCTTCATAATAAAACGTCGCAACCACATCGTGTTTGGGCTCATTTGTTTTGTCTTGACGAGTACTCTGAACCGAAATGATATTCAGGGTCTGATGATGGAGCCGGAAGGTGGCCATGGGAACTTCGTAATAAAACGTCGGAACCCCATCGTGTTTGGGCTCATTTGTTTTGTCTTGACGAGTACTCTGAACCGAAATGATATCCAGGGTCTGATGATGGAGCCGGAAGGTGGCCATGGGAACTCCGTAATAAAACGTCGGAACCCCATCGTGTTTGGGCTCATTTGTTTTGTCTTGACGAGTACTCTGAACTGAAATGATATCCAGGGTCTGATGATGGAGCCGGAAGGTGGCCATGGGAACTCCGTAATAAAACGTCGGAACCCCATCGTGTTTGGGCTCATTTGTTTTGTCTTGACGAGTACTCTGAACTGAAATGATATCCAGGGTTTGATGATGGAGCCGGAAGGTGGCCATGGGAACTCCGTAATAAAACGTCGCAACCCCATCGTGTTTGGGCTCATTTGTTTCGTCTTGACGAGTTCTCTGAACCGAAATGATATCCAGGGTCTGATGATGGAGCCGGAAGGTGGCCATAGGAACTTCGTAATAAAACGTCGGAACGCCATCGTGTTTGGGCTAAGTTGTTTCGTCTTGACCAGTACTCTGACCAACTCGTCAAGACGAAACAACGTTTTATTACGGAGTTCCCATGGCCACCTTCCGGCTCCATCATCAGACCCTGGATATCATTTCGGTTCAGAGAACTCGTCAAGACAAAACAAATGAGCCCAAACACGATGGGCTTCCGACGTTTTATTACGGAGTTCCCATGGCCACCTTCCGGCTCCATCATCAGACCCTGGATATCATTTCGGTTCAGAGAACTCGTCAAGACGAAACAAATGAGCCCAAACACGATGGGGTTCCGACGTTTTATTACGGAGTTCCCATGGCCACCTTCCGGCTCCATCATCAGACCCTGGATATCATTTCAGTTCAGAGTACTCGTCAAGACAATACAAATGAGCCCAAACACGATGGGGTTCCGACGTTTTATTACGGAGTTCCCATGGCCACCTTCCGGCTCCATCATCAGACCCTGGATATCATTTCGGTTCAGAGTACTCGTCAAGACAAAACAAATGAGCCCAAACACGATGGGGTTCCGACGTTTTATTACGGAGTTCCCATGGCCACCTTCCGGCTCCATCATCAGACCCTGGATATCATTTCGGTTCAGAGTACTCGTCAAGACAAAACAAATGAGCCCAAACACGATGGGGTTCCGACGTTTTATTACGGAGTTCCCATGGCCACCTTCCGGCTCCATCATCAGACCCTGGATATCATTTCGGTTCAGAGTACTCGTCAAGACAAAACAAATGAGCCCAAACACGATGGGGTTCCGACGTTTTATTACGGAGTTCCCATGGCCACCTTCCGGCTCCATCATCAGACCCTGGATATCATTTCGGTTCAGAGTACTCGTCAATACAAAACTAATGAGCCCAAACACGATGGGGTTCCGAAGTTTTATTACGAAGTTTCCATGGCCACCTTCCGGCTCCATCATCAGACCCTGGATATCATTTCGGTTCAGAGAACTCGTCAAGACAAAACAAATGAGCCCAAACACGATGGGCTTCCGACGTTTTATTACGGAGTTCCCATGGCCACCTTCCGGCTCCATCATCAGACCCTGGATATCATTTCGGTTCAGAGAACTCGTCAAGACGAAACAAATGAGCCCAAACACGATGGGGTTCCGACGTTTTATTACGGAGTTCCCATGGCCACCTTCCGGCTCCATCATCAGACCCTGGATATCATTTCAGTTCAGAGTACTCGTCAAGACAATACAAATGAGCCCAAACACGATGGGGTTCCGACGTTTTATTACGGAGTTCCCATGGCCACCTTCCGGCTCCATCATCAGACCCTGGATATCATTTCGGTTCAGAGTACTCGTCAAGACAAAACAAATGAGCCCAAACACGATGGGGTTCCGACGTTTTATTACGGAGTTCCCATGGCCACCTTCCGGCTCCATCATCAGACCCTGGATATCATTTCGGTTCAGAGTACTCGTCAAGACAAAACAAATGAGCCCAAACACGATGGGGTTCCGACGTTTTATTACGGAGTTCCCATGGCCACCTTCCGGCTCCATCATCAGACCCTGGATATCATTTCGGTTCAGAGTACTCGTCAAGACAAAACAAATGAGCCCAAACACGATGGGGTTCCGACGTTTTATTACGGAGTTCCCATGGCCACCTTCCGGCTCCATCATCAGACCCTGGATACCATTTCGGTTCAGAGTACTCGTCAATACAAAACTAATGAGCCCAAACACGATGGGGTTCCGAAGTTTTATTACGAAGTTTCCATGGCCACCTTCCGGCTCCATCATCAGACCCTGGATACCATTTCGGTTCAGAGTACTCGTCAATACGAAACTAATGAGCCCAAACACGATGGGGTTCCGACGTTTTATTACGAAGTTCCCATGGCCACCTTCCGGCTCCGTCATCAGACCCTGGAGACCTTTTATGAAAACATTGAAAGGCACCCTCGATATAACCGTCATACCAAAGTAATTGAAGCTATGGTTAATTGGGATTAACAATTACAGTAATTGCAATTAACAATTAACTCGTTAATCCCAATTAAAGTAATTGGAATTAACGAGTTAATGGAATACAAATGTATTCATTACAAATGTAATGGGATTGATAATCCAATTACATTTGTATTGGATTAATGCCAACACTGGTTATATTGGACGGACCACGATATTCAAGAGCATGCAGAATTTAATCAATGAATCGCATTTACCGTAATATTGCCGTAGTATTACTATTTTCAACCTACAATGAGGTAATGAGCAAAGGCCTCTCCCCTCCTCTTCCATTTTTGCCTGTTTATTTTATAATAAAATAAAATAATTACGCAGAATCTACTGGACTGATTTCTATGAAATTTGGTACCTGTTTATACCTGTCATTGGCTCATCTCTCCGCTTGCCACGTGCTATTAACGAGGACCCACTGTTATGGTGGAAAACTAATACTAAATATAAGTCGCTGTATTCAATTGCGCGCCAATATTTGTCCTGTCCACCTAGTTCCGTAGCGAGTGAACAACTTTTCAGTGGTGCAGGCCTAATCTACGACCCACTGAGAAGCAGACTGCAAGGAGACAAAGCTGCTAAGCTTTTGTTTATTAAATACAATTTACTTCTTTTAGAGTCACTAAATTTGATTTAAAAAATTTAATTGTGTGCTATTAATTAGACAAACCTTTTTATGGTACAAATTGGCGATTGTTAGTAAATCCACTATTACATTTGAGCCAGGATTATTTTTATTTCATTTAAATCAAGGATATTAAATAAACGATTCCTCATAAAGTAGGTAAGTACAAGTAGGTACTTTTTTACATCGAAGCTTGTTTACAAAACAAAACGCCTTAACACAGGACTAATTTTGAGCACAAACAGTGTAATTTAAGCAGGGATCGGAAACCGTTCCGAGTAGAATACCGGTTTTGTTCATTGACACGAGAACGGAAAGGTTCTGGTTTTTGTTTGTGATCACCGGTTAAAGAACCGTTCTTTTGCGATACCGTTTTTTACTAAGTTCCGTTTCTGTGGAACGAAATTAAACGTTTTTCTCGTTGCGTAACAAGATAGAACGAGTTGCTATTTCTAATTTTACCTTGAGTTTGCCTGCGGGATATTTTGTTTTTCGGTATGCTGCGCACAATGATTTTGTATTTTTTGCTTTTGTGCGTTGCTTAGGTTGTTGTGTTGTTTTGTTACGGATTCATTCGGATTATAAAAGTAGTTTCGGACAATTAACCATTTTTCGTAGATAATTTAGTTAGCAAGTGTCTAGCGCGATGTATTTGGTATATGGTATACATATAACGAGATTAATTACACTCACGGTCAATTAATTCGGGTCATTTTCTAAGGACAATTATAATAGGAAATGACCAGAATTCATTGTTCGTGAGTGTATTTAATTATTTGTAGGTATAATTTTAATTTATATTACCGAGTGAAAAACAAGCAAAAAAAATAAAACTCCAAAACCCCGTTGTGCTAGTAAACGCTGAGCCTATCACACAAGTCGACAACGCAAAAAATTTAGGTATAATCATGGATGGTCAATTGCGGTACGTAGAGCACGTAAACCTAAAGATCAGAAATGCCTTCTACCGACTGAAGGTACTATACAATATTCGCAAATATCTCTCGGTGAAGGTCAGGGAAGTTCTTGTAGAATCGCTGATACTCTCTCAATTTAATTATGCTGACATTGTGTACGGGCCAAGACTTCTTGCTATTACAAAAAAGTCAATACAGAGAGTACAGAATGCATGTGTACGTTTTTGCTATCACGTCCCAAGACGAGCGCATATTACTCCGTTTTTAAATGATAGGAAACTATTAAATATGGAGAACAGAAGAATATTGCATCTAGCGTACACAGTACGGAAAGTTCTAGATTTTCAGAAGCCCAAATACCTTTTTGAAAAATTAAAATGGGTAAAGGACAATCGAGTAAAGCCCCTGAGAAGATGCACCAAATTATCAATACCCCTGCACAAAACAGCATTTTACAGAGGAAGTTTTAAATTTGCTGCTGCTAAAGTCTGGAATGACCTGCCACCACCACTCCGGGAACCCATATCGCTGTTCAAGTATAAGCGGTCAGTCCAAACGCACCTATTAAGCCTACAAAGCAAGTTTAACTCTTCCTCTTAACGATAATGTTAGTAAAACACTGTTTTTCATTTATTTATTTTCTTTCCTTTGTCTTATGTCTATCTCATTTATTTTTATCTTTCGCATCCAAATATACTCACACAAGCACACACACACACACACGCACATATCTCTAATATTGTATTCTTTTTTTCTTTTCTGATAATAGTAGCTCATAATTTGTTGAAAGTACAAAACAATTGTTATAAATACGCTTTGTATAGGTATCGAGCACAGACTAAACTGACCCGTCCTGGGTAGGTTGGTTGGTTTCGTCTGCGACCGACCCACCTCTCTCTAGGGACCAATCTGAAAACCAGCGCTGGGCCTCCCCGCCCAGCATTCGCTGAGATTGGTACCCATTGCCAAAAAAATATTTAAGTTCCTTTTTTTTTCTTTGTTTGTAGTTTTTAGTTTATTCATGTTTTTTTATTATTTTGTTGTAACATATTTTTTTGTGGCAATAAATATTTTCTATTTCTATTTCTATTTCATTCTGTCGACCTGATAGAACAAATTAACGTTCAAACTGTTCAAAGCAAAAGATTACACATGGGTGGTCAGTCTGGGGACTAAGATGTAGTGTCTGATGCACTGTTATACCTAATACATAGGTACTTATATTTAATTTGGATAAATTTAATGATTAGAGGCAGGTACATTTGTTTCGTCTTGACGAGTACTCTGTACCGAAATAATATCCAGGGTCTGATGATGGAGCCGGAAGGTCGGCATGGGAATTCCGTAATAAAACGTCAGAACCCCATCGTGTCTGGGCTCATTTGTTTTGTCTTGACGAGTACTCTAAACCGCAATGATATCCAGGGTCTGATGATGGAGCCGGAAGGTGGGCATGGGAACTCCGTAATAAAACGTCAGAACCCCGTCGTGTTTGGGCTCATTTGTTTTGTCTTGACGAGTACTCTGAACCGAAATGATATCCAGGGTCTGATGATGGAGCCGGAAGGTGGGCATGGGAACTCCGTAATAAAACGTCAGAACCCCATCGTGTTTGGGCTCATTTGTTTTGTCTTGACGAGTACTCTAAACCGAAATGATATCCAGGGTCTGATGATGGAGCCGGAAGGTGGGCATGGGAACTCCGTAATAAAACGTCAGAACCCCATCGTGTTTGGGCTCATTTGTTTTGTCTTGACGAGTACTCTGAACCGAAATGATATCCAGGGTCTGATGATGGAGCCGGAAGGTGGGCAAGGGAACTCCGTAATAAAACGTCAGAACCCCGTCGTGTTTGGGCTCATTTGTTTTGTCTTGACGAGTACTCTGAACCGAAATGATATCCAGGGTCTGATGATGGAGCCGGAAGGTGGGCAAGGGAACTCCGTAATAAAACGTCGGAACCCCATCGTGTTTGGGCTCATTTGTTTTGTCTTGACGAATACTCTGAACCGAAATGATATCCAGGGTCTGATGATGGAGCCGGAAGGTGGCCATGGGAACTCCGTAATAAAATGTCGGAACCCCATCGTGTTTGGGCTCCATCATCAGACCCTGGATATCATCTCACTTTAGAGTACTCGTCAAGACAAAACAAATGAGCCCAAACACGAAGGGGTTCCGACATTTTATTACGGAGTTCCCATGCCCACCTTCCGGCTCCATCATCAGACCCTGGATATCATTTCGGTTCAAAGTATTCGTCAAGACAAAACAAATGAGCCCAAACACGAAGGGGTTCCGACATTTTATTACGGAGTTCCCATGGCCACCTTCCGGCTCCATCATCAGACCCTGGATATCATTTCACTTTAGAGTACTCGTCAAGACAAAACAAATGAGCCCAAACACGATGGGGTTCCGACGTTTAATTACGGAGTTCCCATGCCCACCTTCCGGCTCCATCATCAGACCCTGGATATCATTTCGGTTCAAAGTATTCGTCAAGACAAAACAAATGAGCCCAAACACGATGGGGTTCCGACGCTTTATTACGGAGTTCCCATGCCCACCTTCCGGCTCCATCATCAGACCCTGGATATCATTTCGGTTCAGAGTATTCGTCAAGACAAAACAAATGAGCCCAAACACGATGGGGTTCCGACGCTTTATTACGGAGTTCCCATGCCCACCTTCCGGCTCCATCATCAGACCCTGGATATCATTTCGGTTCAAAGTATTCGTCAAGACAAAACAAATGAGCCCAAACACGATGGGGTTCCGACGCTTTATTACGGAGTTCCCATGCCCACCTTCCGGCTCCATCATCAGACCCTGGATATCATTTCGGTTCAGAGTATTCGTCAAGACAAAACAAATGAGCCCAAACACGATGGGGTTCCGACGCTTTATTACGGAGTTCCCATGCCCACCTTCCGGCTCCATCATCAGACCCTGGATATCATTTCGGTTCAGAGTACTCGTCAAGACAAAACAAATGAGCCCAAACACGATGGGGTTCCGACGTTTTATTGCGGAGTTCCCATGCCCACCTTCCGGCTCCATCATCAGACCCTGGATATCATTCTGGTTCAGAGTACTTGTCAAGACAAAATAAATGAGCTCAAACACGATGGGGTTCCGACGTTTTATTACGGAGTTCCCATGGCCACATTCCGGCTCCATCATCAGAACCTGGATATTATTTCGGTTCAGAGTACTCGTCAAGACGAAATAAATGTACTTGCCTCTAATCATTAAATTTATCCAAATTAAATATAAGTATGTATTAGGTAGGTATACCAGTGCATCAGACACTACATCTTTGTCCCTAGACTGACTTTTGCTTTGAAGAGTTTGAACGTTAATTAAACAAAAATATCAATAACGCGGTAATAATATAAGTAACGCCTGACTCAATCAATCAGTTTGATTGAACGTTTTTTTTTTTTGACAGTGACTTCTTTATTGAAAGAAAGTACAGTAAACTAACAAATACATAGAAGATAAAATTTAAATTTCCTAAAACTAAATAAACCTAAAAACTAAATTAAACTACCTAAATTAAAATACCTAAAATACAATAAAAATATTGCAAAAAGAAGAACGTTATTTGTATTATTTAATTTTGCATTCAGTTTGTTCTGTCAGGTAGACAGAATGCTTGTTTGTCACTCGGTAGTATAGAAATACCTGCAAATAATTAATCTAGTTAAAAAATTACTATGTATCATCTTTAAAAACTTAATATCACAAAACAAACAATATTATAATAAAGAGCGTGCGCGCTTCAACACTCAGAATTTAAACTTTCCCGACAAAAATTGAAAATAAATACATCGCGCTATGCGACGCGCTACAAAACACGGAATTTGACCTTGTAAATGCCGGCGCACATCGTCACCACCCCTGCGAGCCCCTCGGCGAGCTCGGCTCGTCGAGAATACCGGTTTTTATTCTCATCAGGAACGTTATCATTTCGTTCTTCATCACTTAGCGATCACCGAAATATTCCGTTCCGTTCCATCAAAATACCGGTTGTAGCACGAACGGAGTAAAATAACGGTATTTCAACGAAATAAAACGGTAATTCGATACCGGTTCCGATCCCTGAATTTAAGTGATTAAATATCAATACACGTATTATTTTTTTACTCACCTTACACTTAAGCTCTGGTTCTGTTTCCGGTTCCGTTTCCGTTTCTGGTTCCGATATACTAAAGTCAAAACATCTGGTTCCGCTTTCGTTTCCGATAAAACCACATCTGTTACATCCCTGTACCTACTGACTGAGTTCCTAACTTTCGGGTACAAGTTATTTTGGGCCTAATCAAACCAACAATTACGTACAACATACTCATACACGCCCACCTCGTCCAAACCAGGAGGTTTGGACGAAAATGCAGGAATATAATATTTACAAAGGTAAACATTATTCTAAAACTCAATTTTTTTCACATTTCGCTGCTATTGTTTCACAAAAAATACCACTCTAAGCGTTCCTTTGCAAAGCAAAAGGCAATATTTACAAAGGCCGGCGATTTTTTTCCGATTTCCCAAAAGGTTTTGTTTTAATCGAATTATTATGGTAAAGATGAAAGATCCTTTGTTCATTGTAAGAGTCAGGAATCGAGGTTTTAACAACCGTTTGAAATATTGATTACTATAAATAGATAATTGGCCATTACCAATTTCTTTCTGGAAAACCCAATTTGCTCAGAATCGGGAAGAATCATAGAATGGCGTTTTTATGACAAAACTGACTGCATTTTCCACGAGTTAGGAAGCATATAGATTAGGGCGTGCAATAACAGGAATTTTCGGTGCTGTCATACTAAAATTTAGTCCTCTATGTAGTGATGGGTGTAATCATTCAGCTCAGCTACCTCTGTTTAACCTAATGTTGACTGGTAGACAATGCTTTACGTCATTAAGTCTGCCGTTTGCACTTTCTTGTATTATGCAATAAATAAAGTATATATTATTGATTTAAACTTTCACGATTTTCACTCCAAATCAAGTCAACAATCAATCAAGTGTCTTCCGGCGAATCGCCTGATGTTGTTAGTGTTGTGTGTCGGTCGAGTGACAACCCTAATATGCAAAGTATTAATCAAGACCAAGTGCGGGTAGTTCGGAAAACCCGCGCGGCTAGAAGATGTTGACATCCGCCTCGCCAGTCCCTTCGCGACCATGGACACGGCACGTCCGAAACGTCGAGGTAATAGCATGTTTTTACGCGATTAAGTCCCGTTTTGTTATAATAAAGTATATCGTCGCTGGAAAGCAATAATGCTGTAACCCTCAAAAAGTAAACTTTTCACTAGAGCCAAAAAACGTTTGCATTTTTTTAGAAAAATTCATAACTCTCAAACAAAAAGAGATTATTAAACCCCCTTTGGTAGACTCGTTGTAAAAAAATCGAAGTTTATAATTTTGGTGGTAAAATTAGTATAAACTTGTTTTTAATATGACTTTTGTCGTTTACAGCATTTCGATATTTCTAATCATGGCACGCAATAATGCTGTAACCTACAATTTTTTTGTATGGGAACATTATTTTTACCAAATCTCACAGTCGTTTTAAAATGCTGTAAGTCTAAAAAGTGGTTCGTAATACAATTTTTGGGAGATGAAAACTTAAATTGACAAGATTTCTGTACTGCAATATTGCTGTAACTGAATGAATGAAAGGAAACAGGTATGAATGAAGCAGTGTAAGTGCGAATGGTAGTTTATGTCGATCCATTTTAAAATGTCAGTGGTAAATAATTGTTGATCTGTAGTAATAATATTTTCTGAACTACTTAATTAATATGCCACACATACATATCTTTATGCTTAAAATGTTATGTTTTGGCAATTAAAAAGTTATCATTAAGTATTGTTATATTTATGTTGTTGGACTGTATGTATGTAGATGCAGCAGCACTATGTAATCGCCTAAACTAATTTTTATCATTTGGTTTGGACGATGAGTGAGAACGGAAGTATGGTATTTATCAGGCTATAAGTACACAGTATTAAAAAAAAACTATTTTTTTTTACAAAATAAAGAAATCGAAAGACGTATCAGAAACGCCTGGAGGAGCTTGTGGTTGATGAAAACACTAATAGTGGGAAACCCCTTATATCCCTAAAATGTAAGCTCATGGAGATTTGGTGCATTCTACCCATTCTGACTTATGGCGCCCAGTTAAGGTCTAGGAGGACTTCAGAGGTAGAGGAAATTATTAGAAGAGAGGCTCATGCACAGCAGTGAGACACTAAATCTAGTTAAAAAAAATCGTTGTTTTAAGGTTGACGTGTCATTAGACATGTGCGCCGATCAAAAAATTGTCGGCGGCGGCGTTTGGCCAAAAATCGGCGGCGGCGGCGTATTTTCGGCGTGAAATCGGCGTGATTGAAACATGATTTCACACAGCGAAAAACCGTAACTCAGGGACACAGTTATTTAAAATATCGCCGTACATCACCTTAAACTCTGATTTAATGTTATAAACCTATATTTTTACAAAAAAAAATTGAAATAAAATGGTTAAAATTTGCGTTTTTTGCCTTTTTGGCACTAGTGATCATAACGTTATGATGCCAAAGCCATCTACTGAGGGAAAGTGACCCATGCTTCATCTTGGTTTTACATGGCACATCTTCGGCCTATTCGAGAGGTTTTAGGCCTTATCAGACATTATGTATTCGAGCTATATGGTATGGCATTACCACTTGGTTATTCGGAGCTACATCAATTAAATAGTGCTTATACGGATTTCCTCATTTCTACGGAGCAACTTAGGTTCACACAGGTCATCACTGCCTGTATGAGAGAAGTTCACTGGCCAAACGCCTATAGTTGCAGGATCTAAAGCGTCGCGAGGATGAACTTAAGTTTTTCCAACGTTACCCAAACAGACCAAAATTAGATTAAGTACCACAAAAAGGCTTGTTTTTTTCGATTTTTGGGACTTTCTAAAGCTTCCATGTAATTCCATATTCTCCATAAGAGCGCGTGACCAAGGTACCTCGAGGCCGAATCTCTAATACGGTTCTGTACTGGAAAAACATATAAGTAGCAGCAGACATAAGCAAACCACAGCTCTCAGTAGCTCTAACAAAAGTATAGTAAACTAGGTTAATAAACCAGCGAACAAAATGATTAAAAAGGGCAGAGCTCAAACTGGCTGGACTACCAGCTACAAATAACTTGCCATTCACTTTGATGGACACTTTAGTTCCTCTGTTGCCCAATATCTTCCTGAACTCAAATATTGCCAAATGCTTAGAAATGGGCCGAACTAAAAATAATAAAAGATATGCTCAACGACCCCTGTGTTTATAAGACGAAAGTTATGTCGAACTCCCTGATCCCAGTCGGTCTTGGGGCAGTTAACCTTGAAGTTGTCTAGGACGAGAACTACGAATACACATATGTAACTGAAACATACACTCCAGTTCTTCTCTCTCACCATGTCTCAATGTCTCAAGAATAGTTTTTGACTAGTGACGAGATATCCAGTAGACGTATAGTCTTTCACCTTCATAAATAGGGTCGAGTCACTCAACGTTCCATAGAGAGAGCTATGCTTGGAGTTTACGTTACCAAATTAGTAAATCCGTTTCGTTCCGTTTCCAAAGAACCTACTTAGGTGACATAACTCTAGCAAGATGAGGTGGTAATGGACTGGGCATATAGCTCGAGCAACAATGACCGATGGGATGGAAAGGTTCCCAAAGGGAGACCACGAATCTGAAGGAAGATGGAGCGTGGGTTGGCCTCCACAAAATGATCTGAGGACATGTTTAAGTTCGTCGGCATTCGATCAAGAGAAAACGTGTGCGTTGCGACTGTTCGTTCGGAATTATTTAGGGCAGACCTATGTTCATCAATTAATGTCTCCTGATTGAGATGTTAATGATGATCTAGAGCATTTTAACTAGCCTCTGCCATCTTTTGAAATCCTACGAGAGGATAATAAGAAAAAACGTTATCCAAAAATGGGATGAACCTAGATTTCAACAGAGTATATGCCATGAACTGCTAGAACAAAGTGTTAAATAAGGTTAGATTTGATATTTGGTACGAAAATCTGCTTTTGCAATAAATTTTTATCCACGCCGATTTCACGCCGATCAGAAATCGGCGGCGGCGGCGTGGCCAAAAAAGCCGGCGGCGGCGGCGCGCCGGCGCGGCGCACACCTCTACGTGTCATTTTATAAAAAAAAAAGTTATTATTTATCTAATCGATAAATATTTTCAATTCAATTCAAAAATTAGTATAGATTGTTTTACAGAACAATTATGATAGACATATACAGGGTGACTTCTTTTTCGTTATACAGGTTAATTAAACCTGAATCTATCCATGATTTTGAACAACTTTTACTATGGGGTCAACTTTGTAAATGCAAAAAAAAATTAACTGTTTCATAGAAAAGGTCATCAATAGGTAGACCAAAATGTATGAGAGAGTTGTATTTTTTTTGCAATTTACAAAGTTAACCCCATAGTAAAAGTTGTTCAAAATCATGGATAGATTGAGGTTTAATTATCCTGTATCACGAAAAAGAAGTCACTCGGTAGTTTACATGCATTAAAGTTTGAACGGAAAAATAATTAACGTGTTTTCTTTAAAAGTAGGTTATGTTTATATTACCTCTATAATCTAAAGGGAGCTTTGCAAACATTTATACTTAATTTGAATCATGATTAAATATTTTAAAAAACGAAAACTAGCAAACTACAAATAAAAACCCTTTTGGCGACTTAGGTCTATCAGGAAAAATGACTAGATATAAAAAATGACTAGAACGTGATATTGTCAAGAAAGAAAATTGGAGAGATGTATTATTAACTAAGTATAAAAATGCCGATATCAAAAAAAAGTCGAAGATGATTATTACCTAAGTATAAAAATGCCGACATTTAAAATAGTCCAAGGTGATTATTGCATGATACTTTGCATGGGGACCTTTGTTTTACTATATATGTATGTTTATTGTAACAAGTATATGTGTATGTCTATTATTGAAATTATATATATATATATATTATACATACTCTTATATAGATTTGTGACTCGAATGCCATTTCGGTTATAAACAATCTTGCACCAATTAAAGTCTCTGTTTTACCCGGTGGTTGACTGGTAGAGAATGCCTTAAGGCATTAAGTCCGCCGTTTGTACTTTTTTATTATTGTGCAATAAAGTTTAAATAAATAAATAAATTATTACCTAAGTAAGTATATGATGACTTATATCAGTTTACTTCACATTAAAATAGATTGTGTATCTTCCTATCTCTAAAGAGCTAAATAGTCTAGAAACTTCCACTACTCAGGAACATGCCCTCCTGTAATTATCGAAAAGAAAATCATAATTATTATTTAGAACATTTTGTAAGAGATTGTTGACATTTTTATACTTAAACTTTCTGGATCATAATCTTGTCAAAATAATATGTTTACATTGTTAAATATTGGCATTTCTATACTTATACTTTCTGGGCTATAGACATTTTTACATATTGACATTTGTAAATATCGTAATTTCTATATCTCGGCATAAATAGCCTTGGACAATTTAATTTTATAAAATCGTCATTTTTATACCTAGTCATTTTTCCTGATAGACCTAAGTCGCCAAAAGGATAAAAACGACCCTCAATACTATATACATTCAAACTTACTATATATTTTAAAATGTATTTACTGTCATTATTCATTTATTACTGTATCTTTAAAATGCTGTACACCATAGTTTATTCACAACATCTCCCGACAAAAAGCTGTAAATGACAAAAATTGGTCAAAAGTTGAAATTTACGGAAAGCAAAAATGCTGTACGTGATGACGGAGAACTAATTGTGGAAACCATTTTGCTGTAAACCACAACGCAGTTGAAAACACGGGATTTTATGCGGGTTACAGCGATTCTTCATTCCGTGATTACAAATTTAGGTGAAAAAATATATGCTGTATACATTTTATTTATCATCACAGACAAATAATAACTATACCAGCCGACGCAGAAAAAAAAACTGAATAAGAATATGCAAAAAAAGCATTTTCGATGGTGGTGCGGGTTACAGCATTATTGCTTTCCAGCGACGATATATTGGCCAAGTTTTATCTTAAACTATCAATTACCCGCGGCTTCGCCCGCGTTGTTCCCGTTACTATTTGCCGAGATCGTTATGTTTCAATTTCATATTTCTGTTTAGCCCAGCGGTTAACTGGTAGAGAATGCGATATGGCATTAAGTTCGCCGTTTGTACTTTCCTTTATTGTGCAATAAAGTCTTAATAAATAAATATCGTGCAATAAAGTCTAAATAAAGAAATAAATCCAGGACTTGATCTACTTGCATGGCGAATTTCAGCTCAGTCTATCCAGTCGTTACCCAGTTATTTAGTAACAAACATCCAAATATCTTCACAAACTTTTGCATTTATAATATTAGTTCTTAGGAAGGATAGACCGGTAGGAAATAACGCACGGTTATTCACATATCTACTATAACAATGGGTCACGTTGCCGATGGCGCTTGCAACAAATTTCGGAACCGAAATATGGGGAGCTCATTGAAACAAACATACAATACCCCTTTGTTAATAGTAGTTATTATGTCGAGAAATATTCCACTACCTACTTTAAGCAACGCGAGTGATCCGTAGGTATCCCGACAGATATTATGTATGTCGCTGGAGAAAAAAATACGCTTTTTTAATACTTCATGTGAGAGACGTCGGGAAAGTATGCGTGTGCTGTGATGCTGTCACCGGTGCCCCCGGGAATCAAGAGCTGATTCCACATACTTTAGCCAGGCAACGCACATGTTCTCATGAACGGTTTTTAGAATACTCTCCAGGGGTTCATAGATCGGTGACACAAAAGAAAGCAAAAATTTATTGAAGATGTAATGTATTAATGAAATCTCATGTATTAACGTCATATTGTTGTAATACTTAATATGTTTGAAAAGAGAAACTGGTGACCACCAGAAAGTCATTACCCGATGCGCCAAAAGAAGAGAAAAGAATAGAATCAGACATGTAAAAGAGCCCTTGAGGCTACTTGCAGAAATAAATTACTTTATTTTGTTTTATTTACTTATGCAGCCGCAGACAAATTATTTGTCAAGTGTTGACGTTAGTACAAAATAAAATAAAATGAGGAATTACGACATGTTGGCGGTCCGACAAAAACGATGTGAACAATTGATGGGCATTCTTATCGATGCCGTAATAATTCAATTTATTTAGTAACTGTTCATGGCTAATAATGTCAAATGCCTTTGACAAATCGCATACTCATAGGTAAGTATTAGATAGACTAGAATTGCGGAAAAATCGTTTCTTATCTAAACTCACTTACACATTAGTAGGTACTAGGCACTCGTATTTTATCAGTCCGTGTAAATTTTACTGCTTTAGCTCGAAAATGAGTGGGGTGGTAAAAAACACCCACATCGCACGTTTATCGTCATCATTATTACCTCCGAATTGACAAATACTTATTTGACCACTGTTATATTAATGTCCACCCTCTGATAGTTTCAATCTTATTGATAACTTGTTTTAAAGCAATTTTAATGACGTCATTTGCTAGGGCGAAGCAAACCGAAATAATTACGCATAACTCATTCAACATGAAAATTAATTTACCAAATATTATTACAAGAAATATAAATAGCGTAAAAGTAGGTCGCAACCTAATTTCAAATACTGATAAGAACTAATTTCACTTTATAACATCTCATCTCAAAGATATCTTTAGCCAAAAATACTTAGACTCAAAATACTTAGCCGATGTTTTAGAGGTGCTAAAATCGGTCCGCCCAAGCAAGGTCGTTAAATAAATTTAGGAGCAATAAAACGTGCAATGGCTTTGATTCTCTTTTATTATGTCTTCCACGCGCGTCATTCGAGCGTTATGACTACACTACATGTCTTTGAAACGTACTGACTGATACCCCATACATATTTCTAATGTATTTGGTAAACGGAAACCTAAGTGAGATGGCGATAGGCATTACAATCACGGCAAGGGGCCTAGACTAGACTTGCGCATCATTACCTAACTAGACTTGAGTTTCTACTTCTATTATCGCTAACGCGAACAACAGTAATAGTACATTACTGCAGAGGCCGGGAAGTGAAGGGTTGCCGGCCGAGTACATATAACTAGTTACGAGGCCGGCAACCCCATTTCCCGCCGAGGTATGTATAGTGCTTTTCTCAAATATGCAATGAAATAAATAAACTTACTAATATCCTTACTTACAGAAACTTTCTATCAGAAAGTGACGTTAGTGACATTATATCCATAGATAATGCAAATATCAAGTCACGTTCGGAAACCATATACCAGACCAAAAGCTGTTACATTTTTACCGCGAATATTTAGATGAAATATTTTAAGGCGAGGTGAGACCAGAATCGGGCACGGAAGCCTAGTTTCCAAATCATTTTTAGAGCACTTATTTGACTCTTAGGTCACTGTAAAACATATATAATAATATTCAGAACTGTATCTAGGGCTTCCTCTCACTTAGAACACGATAGCGAACACTTCTCTCGATAGAAAAGTAGCGCGAAAACACTATAAAATAAAGTATTTTTTTCATTTTTTTTCATTTTGTTCATCACCAGTTACCTTTTCTGACAAAATTAATACCTGACAATCATGATTTCACAGTCATGCAGGGCATCCTCTCATGTTTGGGTTGATAACGTATACTTTTATGTTAGAAATCGAAGATAATCTGCAATAATCTGCATTCCGCCCGACCCTAGTTTGTATGTGAAATGCGAGCCAGGTCCTACCGCGCCTTAAATGTGTATTCTTGTGGTTTAGTTTGCAATTTATAATAATTGGAAATTGTTTATAATGTGTTATTTGTTATGTTCATGTCAGTTTTAAATAAATAAAACTGCAAAATATAGCAAAAATCGTTTTTTGTTTTTTTAATGGCTGAATCCCGTGATGCTGTGGCCCTTATAAATGTGGAATGGAAATTAAAAAAAATTACATTAATGTAATTTTAAGTATGAAATTCCATTCCGTGCCAAGTGTCAAGCCGCACCGGCAACGAAAAAGACGCTTTCTGGCCAAGTGTAGACATAAAATGATGTTCACAACACGGGAGGTAATAAAGAAAGCCCTCGATCGCATATTTACGTTCCTCGCTTGCAGCTCGGGCCACAAACTACTGCGATCTCGGCCTTTCTTTGTATTACAACCCTAGTTGTGTAATGTACTATTCTAATCTAGTAGCGTTAACGCAAACTATTTCAAAAGCGTCTGAACATTGCGCTGCACAATCTTCACAAGCAACGAATTAAATACAAGAGCAAATAAACCGCCAAAACTGGTGAATTTTCGAGAGCATTGAGCACTCGTGTTTTGTGTTATTCGAATGTTATATGCAGTTGCTTGTGTGAGGTTTAATTTTGCATATTCGTGCATATTCATGTGAACGTCGCTGCTAGTCGGTAAAACAGCAAACATTTATACAACCGTAAGCCGGCTTAGCAATCGTTATGTGGCTTTCCTTTGATTCAATTAAAATAATTAAACTACCTATTTGACTAATGAATGAACTTAATATAACGACCAAGCGTGTAACGTTATTCGCTTGGCGTTTGACGCCAAAAGCACAAGTAATGGAAAACATAAATTTTTCACATGTAATAGTAAAGTTGTAACTGGGGGTTTATGGGGGTTTGAAGTAATACTCCTTCATGATGATATCTGTTGTATTCAGTACAAGACAAGACTATGACGAAGACCAAAGACAAAGACGTGTCTTAAAGCTAGTTAAATCTATTTATAATATATTAATGCTTACTTGCTATAACCCAAATCCGTGCGTCACATGTCGTAAACAGTAACGAAGAGTTACTGTTAATTCATCATATTACATCTCCCCCGAAAGTTCACTCTTCACCCCCTCATGCAACAAAAAAAATGTGACGAACGCAGTTGAGTTTTACATTTTTGTTTCTTATTATTAGCATTTAATCTAACACTTTATGTGATAAAATGAACTAAAAAAAATTAAACACATGGTAGGTATTTATAATAACTGAAATTAATACATAAGTTTATCAAAATTACTGTCCATATCGGTCAAGAAGGTGTTAACATTTAATTCAAAATTACTTTTATTTAGCCATAAATTATAATCGTACACATTTCCTAGGTATCGGTACATTTACCCAATGATAAAATATCTAATGCCATCGGAGTCCTTAGCTCCTAATAAAAAAAAAACAAATGGGAATAGTTTCCCAAGGGCATGGTCACCCTTCAATCCTCTCAAAAACACAAATGGGAATGGTTACCCAAGGGCATGGTCA
Organism: Eudemis profundana; assembly: GCA_947034925.1. Lineage (NCBI taxonomy): Eukaryota > Metazoa > Arthropoda > Insecta > Lepidoptera > Tortricidae > Eudemis > Eudemis profundana. Next base: position 15,028,584 of record OX344811.1, on the reverse strand, counting down.
CCCTTAATTATCGGCATATCAGGCCTAACTCTCGGTTGCCTGTACTTAGAGTCACAAATACATTAAGACGTTATAAGTCTCCAACGGTTTTCACGGAGGGCACGATAGTCCAAAACACCATGAGCAAACACGAAGGACTAGTGCTCTAACTTCCCTAACACAAAAATCACAATAATATGTACCATACCCGGATATCAAACCTTCTATATATTAATTATTCAAGTTATATTGTTACTTAGACAATTTAAGGGTTTGATGCTATCCCGAACTCTAGGTTGATCAGACCTACAAATGCGGGTATATCTGGTGATAAACTCTTTGAAATATAAAAAAAACCTGGAGAAATATTATTACTGGAATGCAAAATCAAATACATATTGTTAAAATAAAATAAATACATATTGTTATAAGTGGGTCATACTAAAATCTAAATATAATGGACACAGTCGACGCAATACGCGGGCGCGGGCGCAATGACCGCCGCGTGCTGACCATGCACAATGCTGCTGTACATATTGATTGTATTGCGAAATATCTATAACTTTATTCAAGTAATAAAAAATAACTGAAAATTCCTGCAGAATCATAATGTAATTTTTTTTTAATTTTTATGTAAAAAGTAAACTGATTAATTTTGCTAAGCACATCTGATTATAAAATGCAATAATAAACTAGATTTTACCCTTATATAATTTCAGAAATATGTATAGCTTATCTAAACTGATATCTACTATTTATTAGCATAATGTATCTTAATAGGCGCGAAATTAAATAACTTCACCAAACTACGTGATGCAAGAAAAAAATTTGCCATTAGTACCCTAATCAAATTACATTCAAATAATTTTAAAAACTTACATTAGTCATAGCATAGTTAATTTACTTGTAAATGAGTCACTCTAACGCTGCGCTAGGTAACGTCGGCGCGGGTCACGTTGGCAGGCACGATGCTCGATGATGCTGCTGATGCTCGATGACGGGCCGGGCTAACCCTGGACACCCTCGAACATGGGCCGGGGTTTCCTTGGACACCTCTTGATTTGCGAGCCGGGATAACGGGGGGGGGGGGACTCTTCTTTTCTTGAGACTTGAATCTTCTTATTGGCTTCTTCCATAGTGATTTTTTTCTTGTTTCATATAATCTTGGATCTTCTTTCTTGGTATTAATTTTTAATTTCCTTTCTTGAGGTTAATTTTGAGCTTCTTTCTTGAAAATAATTTTAGGCTTCGTTCTTCATAACTTGTTTTATTTCTTCCATTTTCGGTTCGCTGGCAGGATCGCCATGTAATAGAGAAGTTGGAGGTGGAGTCTATGGGGGTTCGAAGTAATAGTCTTTCATGATGATACTTGTTGTATTGAGTATAAGACAAGAGTAAGACGAAGACCAAAGACAAAGACGTGTCTTAAAGCTAGTTAAATCTATTTATAATATATTAATGCTTACTTGCTATAACCCAAATCCGTGCGTCACATGTCGTAAACAGTAACGAAGAGTTACTGTTAATTCATCATATTACACACACTTTATATGAAAAAAACATTTTGACTCTTTATTAGTTTTTTAATGCGGGTAAATTACACCACATTTTATGTTACTTTATATAGATACAAGAAATCAAAGTACATAGAAAAATTAAATGGCACTCACCTGTGTCCAGACCGGGAATCGAACCCGGTACCTGTGGATTTCCGGCCCAGCGATTCAACCACTCGTCTTTTTTGTATCTATATTTTATAAATTTTATAATATACATTTTTCATTTCATTTGGTGGAATTTGAACATTTTCCACCAGATTTTCAAATCCGATAATAATATTGACGGAAACTGAAGTTGACGGCGTGCAAAGTAGGTCGTCGCCACTTCTTTTTAGCACGCGACGTACATGACACTTCCTTCCACCTCGATATATTTCTGTGATATAAACTTTTACGTGTGGTGTGGTGTGATATTAAACGATATCTTTGTGGTAATTTACCTCCATATATGAGTTTATTTAACATAGGTGATTTGAGTCGGGCGGTTCTCCATACAACAATAAAGAGGGTCATCATTTGCTTCCAGGACCTCAATCGTGGTTAAAGTCATAGCTTGATACATTTTGTCTGCCCGAAATAATATGAGAAGTCTTAAAAAAGCAGAATTAACGTGCAATTTTCAGTTAAAGTTCAGCGCCATCTATTATCATTTGTAACCAAACGTTTTTTCCTAAAAATGTATATTCTTTTAGCTTTTTACCAGTTTTCATGTCATTTCGCGCACACAAGATGTATCCATAAAATAAAACAATTAAAACATTATTTACCTCCCAAAAGTGGCCCCCATGTTTAAAATTCATATGTTTCCGTTACACGTCCGTCTTTGGATCATCGAACTGAATATATGTCACATATTTCAACTCAATCGGTTCGGTAATTTCGGAGCAAATTGGCTGTGAGAGACAGACACACGAGTGATCCTATACGGGTTCCGTTTTTTTCCTTAAAGGTACGGAACCCTAAAAAGCACTTAATCATTTGCTCGAACTTAGTATAAATGACAAATGAGAACAAAAGCAGTCAATTATTAGAGTAGATTAAAAAACTTCTGATCCCAGTTTAATGAAATTTCTGCGGAACTATCTCAAGATTTTCTCCAATAAAATAAAGAAAAACACTCAACTAAATCAGTTCAAAAATATCCCAAGTACTTAATAGGGTATTTGACAACAATCAAAATAAATTCATTAACTCTAACCAGCAAATTACGCTTCCAAAACAGCCCGGATCATTCAAACTTATTTTCGTGTCATCAACGATTTTACAACGACGAAAACTAAAAATAAGGCACCATGTTGACCATGACGTCACAAGATAGTATTTCATACTAAACTGCATACTTTCGGAGGGTTTTGACACTTCATAAAAAGAAGCTGATTTGAACTGTCATCAAGTAGCCTATTGTTAAAAAAATCAATTTGTTTTACTTGTAAAAACTTCAGATCGAATTATTGAGAGTTATCTTTTATTTTGACTTGAGTTTAACTTTTGTTCTTCATTTAGTAAATACTCACTCGTGACTATAGTTCATAAAATCAATAATACGGAGTTATGATAATGAAATAACCATAAATCTTTCGTCGAGAGTCAGAGTCGCGTAACAAACATAAAAAAAAATAACGGCCTTTTTGTTTTGGTCTATCGTCGCGAAATAAACAAAATAGTGCGTCACGCTCAAGCCAATTTCTGTCTGGTATTTCATTTGTTATGTTTCATTCCCGAATTTTGATCTGTAAAGTAGTAGTATGAGTCAGAAATAACCAAAAAAATACCGTGTTTTGCTTGCCCGCGGCTTCGCTGGCTTTATTCCTGTTATTATCACGAGGGCATTATTTACTGGTATGTAAAGTATCATGTTTCAATTCAGGATTTGGTCTGATTCTTATTGCAAATGGAGCTGTAGGTAGTAATATTATATTCGGGTGTATTTTCAAAAGCACTTTTTTAGCGGTCCCAAGCCAATTAAAAAAAAACCGAGCTTAAAAATACTACTTACATATTATTTACACATTTTGCACATTAAAATACACCGAGGCATAATAAAATAAGCACCGTGAATATAAAAACAACGTTTAAAAAAAATATCAAAACTTCACAAAAGTATGGTGCACTAAGTCTGTGAGCCATGTCCCAGTCGCGGATTTGTTCAAACAATTTCGCATAACTTTGTTTGTAGGAATCGTATTGATAAGAATTATACACTATTAGAAAGAATATTAAATAACGCATTACATCGTATAATATTTAACGCGAACGCACGTTGTGTTAACAAGTGGCCGACCATTTTGTCACTGTCCCACGATTACGTTGTTCTATCTCTTCGTTCAAACACCTGCAAATATTTGATTGGCCGACGACTATTCCGCCATGTTTTCGTTACTATGGAAACAACCGTTAGTTGTGCTACGGCAATCAAGCAGAACGGACGTGTAACTCTCGCATTTTGGCTACTCAACAAGGTAAATTTCTCTCACGATGTGTTTTGGTTCTCTTAAAATTAATCTCGCTGGGCATCGATTTACGGATGTAAAGTGGCTTTTTTTTAATCTATATTATAGCATTTAATAGTTAACTGGGTTCTTATTCATACGTAAAAGCCATATATTAATTAAGTATATGGTTTAAAAGTTATCATAAAAATATGCGTTTGTCATCATACTATCTGGCGTCATTTCTCTGGCAGTTTTGTCCAGCGAAATGATGTTTGCCTCAGCGAAATTATTTTTGATTGTGTAAAAGGATTGTGAGCATAATAGAGCTCGTCCTAACTGTTTGAAGTACATAAGAAAAAATGTTTAATTGAAATATATACCAAAGGACGATGGGCGGCAACGTCCCCACCCACCAACAGAGATGAGTCAGCTAATAGACCAAGCCAATACAATGGATTTTTACTACGGCGACGATCATCCCAAGATTGGGGTTCTTGGAGACTCGTATTTTGTTTTCTATAGGAAGGGTCTAAAAACAGGCCCTTGCCCTTCAACACCGCACTGCAATCCTTACGGTCACCATGCTCCCCTCATTTTGTAGAGCACTACCGATGTCTGCACCCACTCACCCTCCCCTGTTCTGGTTACGTAGTCCCTAACCGTCTTGGAGAATTCCCCAGGGAGTTTATGGCGTCCATGGTGGACGCAATCCGAAGCCCGAACATTAGTGACATTCGGTGGATGTCACTAATGTTCGGGCCCGTGGGCCCTCCGGATGCTGGACGATGCAGAACGCCAGTATTCTCTAGAAGAGCTTCCCGACTTCATCCAGCAGGACGTTGGGACGATACCCCGAAGAGTATGCAGGATGCAACATCTTCCTGAGGGGGCTTAGCCTATCCTGTTTCCAGCATTCCGGAGAGCTCCTTTAGCCAGTAACGGGCCAGGTAATGGGCCTTCCGAATGGATGGCCTTACAAGTTCTTTTCTCCCCCAACCAGCCGCTGATTGCCTTTGAAAGGATTCTGCATGAGCCGGATGGAGTACTGCAGAGAGTCGCCGCAGTCCTGACAATGCCATCGCTCAATGCTATCGCCCTCTGTGGTCTACGCAAAAGGGTTTTGTTTCCGGCAGTGAGATCATCTACCCACACGTGTGCCCTATACAGAGGCCATGCGTATGACAACGCCGGAGTAAAGACGCCGTTTGGCAGGAGTTTACCGAGTGCCGCGGCAGCACTAACTAACCTGGGAGCGTGCTTAGTCAAATAAAGTTTGAAGCTTCTCCTGCCGTCAAGGATGAGACCGACGTATTTTCTCGGTCCCAATCCGGATTCTCGATGCCTGAAGCTGGATCTGTGCCCCACGTGGCGGACCTCTTAGAGGGCCATGGAAGAGTAGCACCTCCATCTTTTCCACGGCGACTTGGAATCCCAGCATATGGATCCGCTCCACCAATTACAGCTAAAGTATTCATAATAGAATGGTGCCTCATGCAGATTTAGAATTCCAGTTTAAAGGTCTTTCAAAGTGACTGATCATTTTAACCAATATCGAAAAAAAAATTTTGCCCAGCGAAATTACGAAAAAAGACTCGTTTCAAAAATACACCCATTCATAATCCAAAAGTGTCGATCCAACAGTTTGCCCAACTCACCTTAGTATGAAATCCCTTCTCACCCCAACTACGAGGGACTATGGAATGAGGAGGGATTTTGTGTCGTACTATTTATTGCTTATTCTGTGAATTCTGTGATATAATCAGGAAGCCCTCTTGATAGGTTTTGTCGCGCAACCAATTAATTGATACATCATACTTACCTATAATTAATACGAATTAAAAATTAAAAAAATGTCACATTCAAACTAGTCTATTCAATTAATAAATGAAAGAACTACCTATGACACGACAAGATAGACAGATGATCTGGTTAAGGCTGCTGGCTCACGGTGGATGCAGGTTGCTTCCAACCGAACTAATTAGAAATCTATGAGGGAGGCCTATGTCCAGCAGTGGACGTCCTATAGCTGAAATGATGATGATGAAGAACTACCTATAAATTAAAATACCGAAATCGCTTCAGGTGAAGCAATTAGCAATATTAGCGAATATTATTGTATTGTATTGTATTGCGTTTATTGGTAAAAAATAGTTTACAAGTCAATTATATAATACAGGTATTGCATTTAATAATATTAAATCTAAACATTAAAATTTGAATTATTAAAATTACTATTAGTATACACGGTTGGATGTCAATATAATAACAATTCTGATTAATTTATGTCTTCTGAATGGGCAAATGACTTGTAGCTTTCGAAAAACTCGTCGATATTATAGCAAGCCATTTTTAGTAAAATAGCTTCCAATTTGTTGACAAAGACAGTATCGCTCGGGGACTGCTATCGCTCTGGAATCGAAATCTATGTATAGTTTTAAAAAGAATCTTAAATTTCATATAATCCGTAATCTGAAACCTGGGCAATAAACATGCATATTAAAATAGTAATAGTAGATTAAAACACCGAATTACCTACCGAGTAAAAGGATTTAAATATACAATAATAAACCAAAAATATTTTCTTCTTTTTCTGACATAAAACATACACATATATTAAATTTACATAATTATAATAAATCCTCAGTATTTACAATTTTAATTAACTTGCTGGTAGTATACTTGACCAAAATCATACAAATAAAGTATTTTGCGGACTCGTATACACATTATAGGCAAACACACTACTTACATACACTTAATACAACTCACTGCATACGAACAAATGTGATACATTGAAATACATGGAATATGCCGCATCCATCACAAAGTACGCTCACATCTGTGTTACCGAAGCGTCTTATCTCTAGTTGCAGCGCACAGCAACCAAACTACTTTGCATGCCGAATTGTTAACTTACCCACCTTTTATACATTATCTCATAGTATTATTGTAAACTTGTGCGCTTAACTCGAAAAGTTACCTTTAATTATTAATTTACATAACAAATTTATATGTTGTAATCTTAAATCTTAAGTTAGTTTATAAAATATTCTCATATAAGTGAATTCTGTAATTCTTATGAGAATAAAGTTTCTTTAACCGTAACCGTAAATACAAAAGTATATCATCCTTCGGAGGCCTGTAGATGCATGCAATCACTAGATTTAAGTCAATACATTCAACCGCACACACTTCAAACTGCATCTCCACGCAAAGGGCCGCGACTTCCTTTCGCTCGATCGTTAGTAAGTCGGGTCGAGCATAGATGCACGCACCCCCTCCTAGTCTCGATGGTCTGCAGTAATGTGCTCGTAGGTCGTAGTTCATGATGTTGACAGAGGTCAGTTCGTTTGATTTTAGCCAGTGTTCGGTAAGGCAGATTACTTGAACTTGTCCTTGTAGCTGGAGTTCCGCTTCAAGCTCATAGGTTTTATTGCTCAGTCTGTTGATGTTTTGGTGAAGTACTGAGATCGACGATGCTTGATTTTGCGACCCATGTTCTGTTTGTGCCATAGTAGTGCTCATGTGGTCCTGTATTCTGTCTCGGGCGTAGAAAGGGCTTCCATTCAGAAATACTAGTGTTTAACGGCCAGGCAGATGTAGTAAGGAAATTGGCATACGCCGCTGTGGGAATACCTATTTTGTATGATTTATAGGTATCACGCTTGGACTGTATTTCATGGACACTGTATTGATGCTCATTGTTTATGTTCTTTAAATGGTTTACGATACTCTCAGGCGTTGTTTCCATTCCAAAATAACAGCCATGCAAATATTTAATTCCTGCTTCAACTCCTGTCAGGGAAGTGTTTGTTGCAGTACCTTTTATGACGGTTGGTTTGAATTGACGTTTTTTCTTCTCCTTCCCGACCTTTATCCACTCTCCTTCATTGTCCGGGTCGCTATCACCAGACACAGGTCCCGGAGGTCGAGCTACTGAGGGCGTTGATGAATTTGGAGTTGTACCTGGTTGTGCGGTAATCAAGCTTTGATCAGCTGCACTTGTTTTAGTACAGCCAACGGCCTTCTCTGGAGGTTTTGATTTTTTTATAGGTTTTATTTTTTTATCAGGATTAGCGTGATCACGATCAGCAATAATGTTTACACTTTTTGATTTGACTCTGGTTGACACATTGGAATTATTGAGCAGTGGAACGGTTGAGGCTGGCACTGACCTTTTCGTTCGCTGGTGGTCTTTCTTAGGTGAGTTTGGGGTTGGTGAAGTAATATACTCAGATGCCGGTCCAGACTGACGTTGGTCAGGGTGTGTGTAGGATGCTCCCGATGCCTTTTCCAATAGCTCCACACTTTTGCGCAAAATTTCCGTCGATTTCCCAGGACAGGATCCTGTCATAAGATCAGAGGATCTAGGGTCGATGGAACCACCTGGGTAGGGTAACCCTTTGAAACAATGAAACTAAACGGCGTGCTGAGAAATTTTTTTGAAGTCGGTTAAAATCCCCTAAAATGTATTCTAACGAAATTACACTTCCTCAAGTTCTTAAGTCACATTGATATTTCTATTATCAGAAATCACTACAGAGACGTATATATCGGACCGAATTGGTTCACAACGACTTTGTTAAAACAAGGTTTGCTTTGTAAAAACAAGGAATATAAATAACAAATGTTATTTCAAGACTCGGCTTTTACGTCCCTTGTAAAACCTTCGGTAAACGAACAGACAGAATAATAGCCAAGCTCAACGATTGGCCGTTTTAGGGTTTCTAGGCTACCGACTTTATTGCTCTACTTACGAATTTGTTCTACAAGATTTTTTTAGATGGCGACACAGAATCACACTAATATTAGGTATAAATGTGAAAACTTGTGAAGATATTTGGATGTTTGGATATTTTGACGTTTGGATGTTTTTTACTAAATAACGGGGTAGCAACTAGATGGATTGAGATGAAATTTGGCATGTAAGTAGACCAAATCTTGGTTTGAAACGTAGGATACTTTATACTATGGTAAAGAGTTCCCTTGAAAAGTTAACGGGTATAACGCGGGCGAAGCCGCGGGTAAATGCTAGTAAGTAATAAAGTCGCAAACAATCCATAAAGTATCCTATGTTTCAATCCAGGACTTGGTCTACTTGGATAACAAATTTCAGCATGATCCATCTAGCTGTTACCCCGTTATTTAGTAAAGTAACAAACATCCAGATATTCAAACATCTACCAGCTACCTAAGCATCCAAATATCTTCATTTTACATTTATAATATTAGTGTGACGTGGTGTGATTTTTAACTCTCTTCGGTCGCTTTTTTGGAAAAACCTTTAATTTATAAACATAGTCTTGATACCATTTAATGATACGTATCGATAGGTACTTATTAAGTAATGATATCTCGTATCAGTACTACTTATTAAATTTCGCATCCAATAAACTTCACCAGTGAAATCAATTATTCAAAATAGGGACGCCATAAAGGTCAGCAAGATTAAGAAAGAGGTCTAGCAGAAGGATTTTCTTGAAAAACGGCGTTTACGACCACTTAGAATTGGCCTTACAGCGGCAAATTGAAATTCTTTAATAGCATCGAAGGCATATAGCTTCCTATTAGGACTTGCGAAGAATTTATATCAGATTTTTTTTCCATTGCGCTTATCATCTAGTGATTACGAAGTCAACGTTTGTCAATAGTAAATAAGCCAACTATTTCTTAATTATTAGGTAGAAGTACGTACTTCGTTCTTCGTACTAAATAACTAGTTATAAAGTATTTAGCCTAGTTTTAATACTACACATTTATTAGCACTATTATTTGAAAGCTCTAAACAGTAAAAGTGGCAAGGTATATTTATAAAAGTATTGTACCCCCATACATATTCTTGCATAACAATTTCCTAAGGAGAAAAGTACTTCCTAAAATAAAAATTGTTATTAAAAATGTATTACTAAATAATCTTTTTGAGTATCTAATTCTTTAAATTGCCAAAATAACACAACCACTAAATACAAATAGGTGATAATTATCGTTTTGATGCCCGTAGTACCTAAAGCTAATTTACTGTGAATTAATTAATTAGTTTCAATATAAATTGGAAGAGATCGAACCCGCAATTTCTTCCTTTAAGCTGATTGGAGTAATAAGCCTCCAGAAATTGATTTCTTCAAGTAATTTGATACCAAAATTGTATCAATCCTTTAAAATATCAAAGTTAATTAATTTAACATTTGTGTTTCGAATGTCTTTTGTTCGGCAGATAATGTTTTGTTTAAAGGATATTTGAGAAAAGCACTATACACACCTCGGTGTGAAATGAAGTTGCCAGCCTCGTAACTATATGCACTCGGCCGGCAACCCCTTACTTCCCGGCCTCTGTAGTAATGCACTATTTCTCTCTAGTGAACTTGGTAAATTTAGATTAGTAAAACTGCCGTTGTTGTATCTTTGTAACTTTTTTGTTGCAAGCGGATCCGTTTTCCATTTTTAAACTCGGATACTGTTTTGTAAATCTGTGTATACTTTTGATAGTAATGGAGTTTTCATATCGCGCTTAAGAAAGAAAACAGACCGGGACTTTGAGCAAACAAACACTACACCACAACTGAAGCACTTTAAAGGAGATCTGGTTTCTTCAACAGTATAAGATCGGAAAGAAGATTTACTGTAATACTACCACGCAATATTTATTTTGTTGATAAAAATTATCATGATATTGTTTATTTTTATCCGACTGCGGCGAAGCCCAAAGGAGGGTTATGTGTTTGACCTGTATGTATGTATGTATGTCCGTTCCTATGTCCGCTCGTAACTACTCAACGGCACATCCGATTTTGATAAATGATACATCATTAGATTCACTGGGTATGAAGTTCGTTAAAATAAACAAAATGGCGGATTTTATGCAGTTTCAAAGTGCACCGCGGTCGGGTTTTTTTTAAATAAAAATGTGGTCATTACAAATGAAATCTTGGTAAACTGTTTCTTTTTTTAATATAAATCTCCTGTTAATTTTCCTAATTAACGCGTTAAAGGCACCATTAAACAAACCTGGATGTTTTAAGGTATCTAAGAGTAAACCAGCATCTTCTGGTACATTGAAGTGTGATACATTATAAACATTGTTTTCACTTTTCATCAATTTGTTAAACGCAAGAATCTAGATCAAACACGTCGCTTGTTTACACGTCTACACAATTTATTAAAAAATATTGTCAAATCTAAACAAACATCATACCAAGTTATATCATTAACAACATTTCCCGTTCAAAAGCCAATAATCTAAATTCGTCTCGTTTAAAAACGGACAAACTTTTAATACGTCTGTTTACTACTTAAATACATGAACCAAGAACTGGGACGAGGTTCAAAAAGTTTGATTAAGCCGGGCTAATGAGGCCCGGCGACTTCGCCGCACGTATTTCATGGTATCACGTCGACGCGTGGAAATATTTTAATGCGTCCTATAATAATAGAAAATGGAAATTTCTGGAATTTTTTCGTTGATAACTTTTTGTGAATCGGATCCTTTATTCTTAACTACGGTCAATATTAAATTCACACATCACGATATTAGAACTAATTATAAGCTAGGATTCTGAGACCCGGTGACTTTGCCGCACGTATTTAATGGTATCACGTCGCGTGGATTACGCGACATATTTTAATACGTGCCCCATAATAATAGGAAATAGAATTTCTGGAAGCAAACAAAAGAAGGGCGCGTCAGCATAATGTAAATAAACTATCGAAGTTTTTTCGCATGAAGATCGGATTCAAAATTTGAAATTCTAAATGCACACATCATATTAAAAGTAATTATAAGCCAAGGTTTTGTGGCCCAGCGCCTTCACTGCACGTATTTCACGGTATCAATACGTGTCTTATAATAATAGAAAACGGAAATTTCTGGAACCAAACCAAAGGGCGAACCATTGCCGTGTCTTAGAAATCAGTATTAAACTATTCGAATACAAATCCTTAATTTACATGAATTAATTATTCACATGATGACGTAGTTAAGTAAAAAGGATCCAAGCCATATAAAATCAATTTTAGATTAAATAACTTATTTTTTAAAACAGAAGGTTCCTAATTTCGTTGATGACTTTTTGTGAATCGTATCCTTTATTCTTAACACCAGTCAATCCTAAAGTCACACACACACACACACACACACACACAAAATATGAATTTTGTGTGCGTGTGTCAATCAAAACTAATTATAAGACAGGATTCTGAGACCCGGCGACTTCACCGCACGTATTTCATGGTATCACGTCGTCGCGTGGAAATATTTTAATACGTGCCCTATAATAATCGGAAATGGAAATTTCTGGAAGCAAACAAAGGAAACGCGAGCCGATATGCATTCATAGGTTTGCGATACGAAATCGGATGCGAAAATCCGGTTCAAAATTCAAAATCGTAAACTTTCCCGAAATAAATGGCGTTGATTGACTCCCGAAGAAATGGACTGACGAGTTAAGGTCATTGGAATTGTTTGGATCTATGTTTGGCAGCGAGTGTCTCATGCCGGCTCTACACATTGGGCCAACGTTGGCGCGTGAGCAGGATGCAGCAATGTAAACGAATGAGATCGAATTATAGCCCTCTCCCTCTAAAGCATAGCTGCATCCTGCTCACGCGCCAACGTTGGCCCAATGTGTAGAGCCGGCATCACGTATACGAAATGACAGGTACTAAACTTACAGATATACCTACAATGTATGTAAATAAAAGTCATAATGTCGAAAATGGCGTTGATGGACCCAGAAACGGACTGACGAGTTAATAAGAGCCTTATCACACTAGCGATCTGCGGGGAGCCGCGGGCGAGTTTCCATATAAATGTCGCTCGCGGCGAACTCGCAGCGAGTTCTGTATGGAGACTGGTTTTGTATACATATATTTAGTACCTATCAGCATTGCACCCGTACGAAGCCGGGGCGGGTAGCTATAATGGATAATTCAGCTTACGTGGTTTAAATAGCAACCTTACTGTGGTTGCTATTTAAACCACGTGGCTCTTATTAAAAATAAATATCAGTATAAAAATAAAATTGAATAAAAAAAACTTAAAATTAATTTATTTCAAGTATCAAAATCATAAACATTATAATAATTGTCTAAATTCCTTTAACCAAATTTGACGCGCTCAAAAACACTTCAGTCTGCCGTGTTTGCTTGGAATTTCCATTAGATACCTACCTTGTTATTTCCTGATGCAGGAAAATAATTACTTCCCTGTAATGTAAATCTTGCGGCACGAGGGCGGCAAAGTAATCGCGGACGTCATTGAAAAGTCACGTACTCGCAAACGAGGGCAGCGATACAAAAATATGGATACAGTTGACGTGTAGGAAACACGTACAACTCGACTCTATCTTGGGAAAATAATGCTGAGTACTTTTGAAACGCTGCGCAGTAATTTCGCGTTTTATTGTAGGTTAAGTCAAGTCATATATTTATTTCTAAACTAGTAAGGCTTTTAGACATCTACTACAAGTAACATGCTCATAAAGTGGCTTTTATTTCATTGTTCTTACGCACGGAACATAGCTTATTACACACTAGTACTTTTTACTTTACATTATCGCACTAGTGATGTAATTACCACAAATTAACCAATGAGAGCACGCCGTGGAGCTCGCTAGAGTCTGTGCGGAAAGAGAATAGGCGTGGCGAAAAACGGAACTAACCTAACCAGTATGGCATTTTTTTTTGCAAATACGGTAGAAAAGTATTACAGCGCCCCCCCCCCCCCCATCTAAATCCTATTCTCTTTCCGCACAGACTCTATTTCTTGCACACCAAAAAATTACAGAGATCCTTAATTAAACAAAATATTAATAAAAAGATTGTATACCTCTCAAGGCGGTCCCATTCTCACCAGGTTTGGGTCTGATAATAGGATTTTGGAAAATCGAGGGAACTTTTCAAATATCGCAAGCATACCTATAGCGATTTGAGTATTTTTACAGTAGGTAACTCTTGCATGTTTTAATTGAATAGCTTAGTTTGATATTAGGGACGTTTTCAAAAATCTTGTTCCATTTTGTAACGAAAGTTAACCATAACATACATTGTATGGTAGCTCTAGCAACCTTACCATATTCAGTCTCCGACCGAAACTAGTTTTCACGGTCGAAACCGAAACCGAATTTCGGCTTTGATCTCAGTTTCGGCCGAAACCTGAACCGAAACCGAAACTTCCATATAAAGTTATGTTTTCGCGGGAAGGAAAAAAATACAATCATAATCAGTCAATCTTCAGTTTTAAATAACATATTAATCATTTACTGTCTACTAACATTTAGAGTAACCATTAATCATAACTTCTTATTTCAAATAAATTATCTGTGCTTTTTGAAATAAAGGCTGTCCGATCGCAGCACGAAACCCGTCGAATACAGTTTCGGTTTCGGCCGTAGTTTCGGCCGGATGGCAGCCGAAACCGAAACTAAGCCGAAACCAGTTTTTTTCGCCGAAACTAGGCCGAAACCGAAATTTCGGTCGGACTCTAACCATATTCGTTACACAAGGGAACACATTTAAAGGAGGACCGGACAAAACGGTCCTAAGAACCAATAGCGACGTGACATATATCATTAGAAAGGTGATTCAATATACTACAATAGTTACTATAGGAGCTCATTTCAAATCACTGTGTGAAAAAAGTTATGGCGATATAAAAAACTTATTTTCATAGACGATTTTAAGCAATAAAAATGAATTATTTCGTATTCATTGACGTTACAGTCCACCTGTCAGGCCTCCCCGGCCGCTCAGGCTCCCCCGGCCCCTCCGGCCTCCAGGCTGCCGCTAGCAGGGCACCAAAGGCCCTTAAGGCACCCCCCGCACCGTTGACGGGACTTGAGCTGCAGGCCAGCAAGGCGAAAGCCCGAAAGGCCCGAAGCAAACACGCCACTAAGGCAACCCCCGCCCACCCCGCCCCTCCGGCCGCGGATTCATTTAAGAAGCCGCCAGTCCCCGTAAAGGCGGCCGCGACCGTCTCAGCCACCCCGGCCTCTACTGAGGCCCGCTCTCGCTGCCTTTCGGGTCCCCGTAAGTCTCGCCCACGCTCTGCGTGCAGCGACGCTGACGGGGACAGGAAAAGGAGTCGGTCCCCGGTACGGGTAAAAACGCCGGTGCCCACCTTGCGATCGCTTCCTACAGCCATCTGCGTAAGAGTGTGTTAGCTGGGGGCAAATATACTGACGCGATCGTTACCGGGTGGTGACCCGATCACGGTGGAAGCTACGGCGGAAGAAAATCGCAGTTCCTTCCGCGGGCCTATCTACCCTATCGTTACTACCATTTCGTAGCCCGGGATTCGGAAAATTCTGTTTAACGGTTTGTAAAAGGTCTCTTGGACCAATAGAACCACGACCACGACACGACACTACACGACAATAGGACCACGTGTTCCCTAATGAACTCGACTAACTCTTCCTTTTCGCCTCGTAGGCCATTGTCGTTCCAAAATCCTAAGATAAGCGAGCGTGGTTTGATCTTGAGACTAGTACTATCCATATAAGTTAGAGATCAAACCGCTCTGAGAAGCGACTAACTGTCCTACTTCACGCATGATGAGCGTGGCATGGTAGCAAGAGCTCCGTTAAGAGCAGCAAGGCGTTCACTATACGAACGCACTTGCCTTGAGGGCGTTGAGGACGCCGGGCGCGCAGATTGCGCGGAGGGCGTGGAAGACACGGGAGCAGGGGAAGCGGCCGCCGCAGACGGTGGCAGGTATTTCCCCTTTTGCGGGGCTGATGCAATTGCCGGGAAGTTGCACGAATTGCGCTCGGGGACCACTCGGCCTTTGTTGCGGTTGTCAAGAGCTCCAGGCTGTGCCTCCTTAGTCTTAGCAATCTGCTTTGGGGCCTTAAGGCAACCCTGCCAGTTGGCAGTGTGGCCAGTAAGACCGCAAACCACGCAAGATGGCGGCACATCTTTCGACTTTTTGCAATCGCGGGTCAAGTGGTTGCCCGTGCATTTCTCGCAACGAGGGCGCAGGAAACAGCCCGTTTGGGTTTGACCGTAATACTGGCAGTTGTGACACTGCCTAGTGTATTCTAGGCGACGCGGTTTTTCGACCAGGAAACCCGTCAGCAAGCAGATCTCCATCAACTTCCAAATCGTGTGGGCTGTCGGGTGATTCGAGTCGATTTTAGCGAGGACAATATCGAACTTTTTGCCATCGTTTTTGCGATAGCAGCGGTGAACTTCGCGAACTGCTATCCCCTGTCTAACCAACCAGGTCCTCTTTGACCTCTGATTCGGCGAACTCCTTCGGAATTCCCCGGATCATAAGGCGCAGAGACTTTTCATCGTCGAACTGGTTCCGCTTATAGCCTTAGTGGCGTGTTTGCTTCAGGCCTTTAGGGCTTTCGCCTTGCTTGCCTCCAGCTCAAGTCCCGTCAACGGTGCGGGGGGTGCCTTCGGTGTCATGCTAGCGGCAACCTGGGGGGCCGGAGGGGCTGGAGGAGCCTGAGGGGCCGGGGAGGCCTGACAGGTGGACTGTAACGTCATGGAATACGAAATAATTCATTTTTATTGCTTAAAATCGTCTATAAAAATAAGTTTTTTTATATTGCCATAACTTCTTTCACACAGTGATTTGAAATGAGCTCCCATAGTAACTATTGAAGCATATTGAAACACCTTTCTAATGATATATGTCACGTCGCTATTGGTTCTTGGACCAGCCTCCATACATTTTTGCCGGTTCTCCTTTGTTAACTTAATCCTGTAACTATGCACATCTCTTTTTGAACACGATAAATTATGTTGGTCTTTAGGTATGTGCGTCAGAAGTGAAACATACCTGAGGACTGGGGTCGTAGTTAGAAACACATATCAAATTTGCATCTTAGAGTGATTGATTAGTAATTACAGAGGAGCCTCAACCTGCCTCAACAAGCGGCCTATTAATTGTTGGATCCAATTCAATTAGCACTATAATTGTATTGTTAAACCTATGATAACAACAGCGCTAGTATACAAATATAACAGGCATACGACTTAAGAGACTCAGTGATGTAAGACAATGCTCGATTAATATTGTCTTCGGTTTCTGCAATTATCGCTCATTGTAATGAAACAACTTAAACGGATTAAATCGCGTATATTACCAATTATTTTAAGTCCCGACATTTCGTAACGTAACCCTTTTCACTGAGACTTTTAGACTGAGAATATTATAAACCCGCCGTTTCGTCGCCAAAATAGATATATTATTCTTACGTTTCATGACGCATTGGTTTTTTTACTGTAATGTCATGTTAACATGTATTTATAAATAAATAAATAAATGTTCTTTGTCAAAACTACCGTTTGTGCGTAATTACCCAGTGTTGCCAGATGCGCCTAATATGTAAAGACGTTCACACACATGCCAGAAGGGCTTAATAACCAAACCTTAGAAATAAACGGCAATTGCCTTACGCAAAAAGATCATAATTAAAAAAAATTGTACTTAATACACGAGATTTAATCCGTTTAAGTTGTTTTATTACAAAAAGTTCTATTAGTGCTCTCCGCGCAGCAGGTACAGTATAATAACAGTAATTCTTCTTCCAACAAAAGGTACATCGAGCTGCTTGCATGTGCGCGTGCCGTGTACGAACGCATTAGGGCCTTATCACACTGGCGATTTGCGAGCGAGTTGCGAGCATGTTTTCATACAGATTTCGATCGTGGCCAACTCGCCGCGAGCCCGCCGTTTTGTATGAAAGTACGCTCGCAACTCGCTCCCAAATTGCCAGGGAGACAAGGCACTTACGGCCAAATTTTTTTGGAATGCGTAGCAATGCTACAGTCGGGATCGCGCCGTCGCCGCGTTCGCTCGCTGCCCCGAAATGTATCGTGCACGCGTATACTGCAGTGTGTTTGGATGCGAAAAAACCGACGGACGGTAGCCCTACGCTTCGACCTTGAACAGGTATCGCGCGCTCCTGAAGGTCCGGAGTGTGCCTACTGCCTATTTTTCTTTATTTATGCATTGCACCAGGCGTGTCACGGTGGCGAATAGTCTTTTTGACAGCAGGTGTCAAAACCCTCATTGAGAGCATCTGTTAGACTGTAAACGGTTGCCATTGAAGCTTTGTCTTACTTAAATATTTACCCGCGGCGTCGCAAGCGTTGCTCCCGGTATCATCCCAAGAGAACTCTTTACCGGGATATAAAGTCCTATGTTTCAATCCAGGACTTGGTCTACCTGTATGCCGAATTTCAGCTCGCTCGCAGCTCGTTGTTACCGCCTGATTTAGTAACAAACATCCAAACTTCCAAACAACTTCACTAACTTTCACATTTATAATATCAGTAGGATAGGATATAGTGTTAGTGTGATGATTAATATGAGAATATGTACGAGATCATACTTGAGTCGCCAGACGGGACGGCAACTGGGTGGCACTTTGTCGGTTTCCTCAATATTTTACAAGATTTTTATTAGTCTAGAAACACATAACCTAATTGAAATACCGTTGTAATTTTGCTTGGATAAATATCTTAGGAATTCTTTAAGGATCTATATCGGTTGGTGTGGGTACAGTCATGTTGTTTAAATTCTATTATAATATATGCTTGCTGCATATTTAAAACTATGCACCCTAAGTTTACATATGAAAACGCACCGTTAATAATAAACCGGCCTATTAAAAGAAATTACAATGTAGTTTTAATTTTAAAACGATTTTAACTCAATTGTTAAAAATGTTGGTATAAGGCCGGTTTATTTGTTACCGACGGTGAGTAAAAGTAAGTTAGTTGTAAAATAAAGACGATCTAGAAACCGATCTAATCATCAATATAAATTACCCCCCACTAGTCTGTAAAGATCGGTTCGATTCCACACAATCTGTTAGATAGCATTTTATGACTCTAACGTAGTTGTTCAACTATCGGAAAAGCGGTTCTTTACAATCCGACCGCAATGTTTTATGATCGGCAGATGTGAAAAGTTCATTTTATACGCGCTACTAGCTAGCTTTCTTTCAATAGTATTTTGTTGTCTGTTATGTCAATTTTGTCTTTTCTGTTAAAAATAGAATAAAATAGAAAAATATTTATCTGGATAACACATCATGACAGTTACGCAAAAAAACATAAAGACGGATGTGAAACCATTCGGTTACTTCGTGTTTCTCTAACTCTGCTAACAGCGCTGGTTTTCGGTGAAGACAGTTTGCTAATTCTTTGAGCTGTCTGTAACTGTCATTCTATGACGGATATGTATCAAAATAAGCGTATGACGTCATCAGACAACGCGCAGCGCAATACAATTACACTTTGAATTAGTTTCTTCGTGCTTTTTTACTTTATTTTATGTAATAAGTGACAAACGAGCTCGCTGATGGAAAGCAGTCATAGCCGCCGATAAAATTGCAACACCAGAGATGTTACCTATACGTTGCCGATCTTTGAGAGCCCCGTTTACTAGCTTCTTGAAGAACCCCATGTCGTAGCGCTTTTTCTTATTTATTCGACACATTCAAGGAGATATTGTGACTATGTTTTTGGTCTGACTGAGTATGTACTTTGTCGTTGTCATCACGTTTTCTACATACATTTGGGTATACGCGTTGTCAGTGTATTTTGAGCGGTGTGGTTACTTTATACTTTTTAAATTTTAATAGAAGAGAAAAATTGAAAAATTATATGTCTCGGGCAGGATTCGAACCTGCATCTCCTCGGCTATCCGGGCCAACAAGCGCCTTAACCAACTAGGCTACCGAAACTCTGGCCAAGTCATCGAATCTTTGAACCAGTCCCTTCATTTGTGACGTCATTCTGGGTGACGTATGTAGCACTATCTACCATTGATTATTAACTTACAACCCATATGTATGGCACTGTGGTCCCAACTCGTATTGATTTATACTTTTTATTCCGGCGGTACCCCACCACATTCAAAGACAACCTGCGTTCAACAATTTATCTGTAGTAGTGCGGTGGATTGAATGGCTTTTCACGTGCTGCTCGATTTTATTTCCGTATCATATTTTGCATTTGACTGATTTAGGTATTGCGTTTCCTCGAAGCGAGTACAATATGCTTGTATGTGAAAAATTGATTTAAAATGTAAGAGAAGTAGACGGACAGTTCAATTTCCATGCAATTTCATTCCCCGTATCTTATATACTTCTCTGACGATAGATACACTTATCATACCGGTTAAAAATATTTTTTCTTTCACTACCCAAGGTTTCAGTAAGAGTTCACCTCTTTTCAATTGTATTTGTATAGGGCGATTCCGCTAGAGACGAACCCTAACATCAATTTTCAAGTCCCAAATTGTATTACTTTTTTTGATACCATCATGGTAAATAGGCAAAACAATTTAAATATTTGACAATTAAAAGATATTTCTGTTTTTATACTGTGATCCGGAGAGGTGGGCCGATTTGGTTGCACCCGCGATAGCACTTTAACCCTATCTTTTGGCTATTTAAACATTTTATTTTAAATTCTTATACACAAATCTGTAGAAAAGAGGTTAAAATGTAATCCTTAAAACAATATTTTTATAATAAATGTTTCTCGTTTTATTAGGAGGAGGCCTTGAATGAGTCAAAATGTTGCACCCGCGATAATGGAATCGCCCTATAGGTACTACCACTTTAATATTCTAAAACGTATTTATGTACTGAGAATTCAAAAGTGGGATGTTACGCGTAACGCGACAAGCAACTGAAAAGGCAAATAGGGGATGTAAGTAACCTACTAAGAAACTGCCACTTAAAATTCTAAAACGTATTAGCTACTTAGATGTCAGAAGTGGGATGTGGAACTTAACACAACAAGTCTCTGAAATTACAAACTTAAAGTTGAAAGCTACAAATGCGTCACTAAGCCGTATTTATGTACCTAGAACTCAGAATTGGGATGTGAAGCTTAACACGACAAGCCATCAATATGGCAACTTGGAGTTGACAGCTACAAATGCCAAGGAAAAACAAGATTCGCAGTCATAGTGTAGTTGATGGAATGACATTTTCAGGTGCCGTTCATATGATTTAATTTCCGATACATATTTTATTTTTGCCGCCTCGAGCCTTGCGTAACACGAAGCGGATACAGGCAATATGGAAAATAAAATTCCAGTACACGTGTAAGAATAGTCAATACTTTATACTCTTTCAATTTTCAGTTTTTTTTTTACTCTGCCTACGAAGCTGACGGTCCTGGGTTGGAATCCCGGTAAGAGCAAATATTATCTGTGTGATGCTATTTGTTTCTGAGTCTTGGATGTTTTCTATGTATTTAAGTATTTGTATTTATTAAATATATCGTCGTCTAGTATCCATAACACAAGCCTTATTGACCTTACTATGGGACTAGTTCGATTTGCGTAAGATTGTCCCCTAATATTCATTTATTTATTTTATTTATTTATACGTTGGGAACAAATTATGCAAAATACTTGTAAAATTACATGCCCAATGGTCGCATGACTCAAATTAAATTAGCCGCATCTGAATAAGACAAAGATATCCTCTATCAAAATCTGTCAGTCGTTGACAGCGCATTTATTCCCCACGCTATGTTACAGTTACCCCTGTCTTAATAGAGCATGACCCATCCCACAGGAATAGATAAGATATGTTAGCATGTGAGTAATTGAGGTAAGGGGTAGTTACATAAAAGATCCCATTGGGTCAAAGTGTATCAGAAACTATCCCTAGCTACTATCAAGATAACACATATAAGAGGGGGGGAGGGAAGGAATACTGTCCCATTTTATTATAATTATAAGTGAAAATCGTGAACGTTTAAATCAATAATAAGCCATCATTGCTTTGAAAATTGATAATCTTAATCTCTCAATTTTGTAATGATGACATATTTTATTTAATATGGATGTTTTCAGCTTATATACCGTGTGGGGTATCAAATGAAATAAGTTTACGAGCCAAATCCCACAAAATGCCACATCATTACGCTGTATTCAAATGGTATTACCAACGCACTGCAGAAGCAACATGACTGCCAAGACAACTCGAACAATAGCGTGTCTCATATACATAAATGTATCTTCATAATAAAATGTATCTTCATTTTTAAAGCTTTATATCAGTGATGTCTTATTTCATTTTCATTTGCGTAATCCTTAGCAATTAGACAAATTATTTATATGCAAATTGCTGTCCCAAATGGGATTTCAAACAAAAGACAGTTAAGAATTATTTGATTACATCTTAGATAAAGATGGCGTCATCACAACCAAAGTGACGATGAAAAAACCAATGTTCTGCCATATTGCCATAGAATATGTTACGAGTAACAAGCTGAACCAAATTACTTAGTTATTATTAGTTTAGCCTAGGACAATCTAGTTTGCCTTACGACAAACTAGTTTAACCTAGGAAAATTTTGTTTGTCCTAGGACAAACTAGATCGTCCTAGAACAAACTAGTTTGACCTGAAATCGGGTTTGGCCTGTAACACATACATCGAGAAACGTATAGAGAGAGGGTAATATTACGTCGATAACGTCGGTTATAACGTCGATTGCGAAACTTTTTGTTGGATAAGCCTTTATATTCGATTAGTGAGTATATGGACCTGTGATTATTCTATGTTATTGTTATTCTCATTACTGTTTTGTAGCATAAGGCGACGATCCCTTATACATTGACATTTTATCAGTTAGGTTTATGTTTATTCTTTTTTCTTTTGACATGTACCTATATAATGATTATTTCATATTAAAATTGGGCACATAATCCTATATTAAAGTATAGGTGACATGTGATATTTTACGTTAGGATGTAAGATGACGAACCGCTATCGGTGATAATTAATTATTTTGATGATATGTTTTATGTTTTTATTTTCTATGAAATTGTTATTATTATTAATGTTTTGACGATCATAATATGAAATCGTGTAAATTGACATATGTAATTTATAATGTATTTTATATTGTGAAATAAAGAAATCTAATCTAATCTAATCTATTGTACTAATTATACTAATTTCAGTAACGTATTACGGTGTAAAGACATATTTCCTGTTTCAAAATTGTTTTCCTAGATCGCATGACGCACGATTTTTTTAAACTAAAAAAAAAACGAAGTATAGTTACGGAATAAACTCCGGATATTGTTGTTTACAGCAAGGGCATCGACCTATTGTTTTCCAACAAGTTTACAAGGGACAAAGGGACAGCGATTTCCTGATCAAACAGAGGATTCCCCCAGGATATTAAATTTGCAGGAGGATTGGTTTTTCCCTGTCTTTTGCCTTTCAATAAAAGTGGCAAAATTTATATTTGATTGCGAAAAAGTGAACTGTGATTTTGTTCTGTTTGGTTGTGTTTGTTGTTTTCCATCGTGCCTCTGAACCTTTCCTTGAAAACAATAAGATTATGTATAACGTTGTTGTTTCGATGTTATGCTGGTAACATTTACAGACAACTAACGTCAACGTTTTTAATGTTAAAATGTGTTAAGTGCATTTTCTCCGGCTATTTCTGTGGCATTGACTTCGGTGGCTTCATTAACGTCTAAGAATTGGGAGACATTTTCGAGTATTTAGTAGACCATGTCGAAGTCTACCAGATATCTGAAGAAATGCCTTTACTGCGAAAATATACTACAGTGGCCTAGATTTTTTCTTTACTTTCGTGCCGGCAAGTATACAACTTACACGTTATATAACTACGTATAAAATACCTGTTAAATTCTTTTGGAGCATCCGTCGAGGTTCCCCCGAGCGTTAGTTTGCGAGGAAATTCCTTTCATTTTCTTTTATTTTGTTTGGAAAATTTCGTTTGCTCCCCCTCCCAGGGAATACCGCAAGAATTCGGGAGGTTTAGATGTTTAAGTGTACTTTTATTTTGTAAGCTCCATAGGTGTGCGAACTTCTGGAAGTTTTGAGTATTTTGCGTGTAAACACGAGAAATAATTAGTTGTAGTTACAGGCAAAGGATTCAACCGACAAAAAGTTACACTGAAAAAAATATTTAACCGAACGACTTCGCTTATTTTATCAATAACCATAATTTGATAAGGCGTTATTCAAATTAAGTTGATTTAACAATCTGGTTTGTCTATAAGCAGTAAAACAGTTTGGTAAGATATAGCTGTAGTTATGTAGTCACTTTTTTTAAGTTATAGGTAGACGAAAGTGCGGTTACATTTAACAAACTTTTTTTTTCAGTGTATCAGTGAAATGTCAATCTCTCGTTAAAGCAAATAGGATCTATAATTCTATAACAATATTTTTTTTAAATAACCGACTTTTAATGTCTTCTAACCTTAAAACTTTAAAAAATGGTCATTGGGCGTTTTTGACCCGCTTTCCGAACTTTCGCGTACAGAGACCAAACTAGTTTTAAATTAGAGAATTTAATGTCACTTTTCTAAATATGTATTTTTTTTGTATCAACCGGCAGAAAAAAGTTATTCAACAGTATGTGTACGATATAATAGAAGAACTATTATATAATCTGTGATAATAGTACAATAAGTGATTGACGTGCCTGTTTAGACGAATTAGCAATTGATTTTGATCAAGCAGAATAAAAAATTGGGCTTTAAAACTGGATTTTATTTTTATTCATCTTTATATTAAACAATATAACTACAGCAACGCAATATAACAGCAGCTATTCAAAGTATTTTTGAAATAATTCTAATAGTTCTGACATAATTCATTGCAAAAATGCTTGATAAGAAATTATTTTTATTTTTTTTCTCAATTCTCCCATGGTTTACAAGAATGCGACTCATACTACAGAGTAACAGATACATTTACCTACATACCTAGCCCTATTTCGTTTGTGTACGCCGTGGGACATATGTCCGAACAAAATGCCCAATGACCTTTGTCCATTTTTTCTGTATTATGGTAATTTAGTATTATTATTTTATAAAATTCAACATACTTACCTTACCTAAGTCCGCAACCCCTTATGACAGGATCTTGACTTAATACGTTCACTGTCCCTATACAAAACTATCGGACAATGTCACAAGTCCCAACTGTGCCATCAGTATGGGGAAGTGACCCCATAGTGGAAGCACGGCCTCCAGGAAAAAGCCTTTTAATGACCCCACATTGGGGGCACCGAGACAGGGAACGTGTTAAGTAAAGAATCTTTCATGTGAACACGTTTATAGCTTGTAATAACTATCTCACGTCTGCGAGGAATTCCATGTTACGAGTATGTCGCTGAGTCGTGAAAGATGGGAGTCATATAAAATGTTAAACCGGAGCCTTACTAAGCGTGCATGTGCATCATTCTCGTACAAACAGCAACACACTTAACTGCCCATTAAAGACAGAGCAGAGAGAAAATGATAACGATTGAAAGAGATATATATATTTGTATTATGTCAACTTCAAATCAAATAACGTTTGCGTATGTGTAATGTGCCTTTGAGCTTTGTCATTGTAGTTGTTTGGGCAAAGTTTTTTTTTCCATACTGTAAATAAAGGTTTTATTTCAACAAGACAGGTGAATTTGTCAAAATTATGATTTAGCTTTCAGACGAACGTTGGGATGAAATAAACTAATTATATTGCTAATGTTTTTATTGGTGCTTCATATTTTTGATATGATGCACCAATATAATGTAATTTATATTTATTATTCATTCATTATTTTCCACGAATTCAATAATACGGCATTAATGTCAATAATGACGTTGGATCAGCCATAAAAGAAAAATTATTGTTTCAAAACTCTTTTGAATAATATCCAATTTATACTCATAAACACACGCACACATGCATAACACGACGCCTTCAAGTGTGATTCTCTTTCTTGCAGTATTTCCCATTTTTGAAGTGTATAGTTAACTGTGTTGCTGTTTGTACAAGATATTATCAACATTTTCAAGATTTCTTCACACACGTTTTATACCACTAAACAATATGATATTTATTACTGGATTATGCGGAAAATGCTCATATTTCCTGTGCCGACATGGTGTCTGCAAAAATCATAGTGTTGTTGCAAAAATGCAGTAAAATAAAATATATGCATTTTGGCTGTGTTTCTGCGCGCGTAAGTAATATTGCAAGTCAGCATATTATTATAGTTTCAGAGAGTCACTCTCTAAATCTTAGGTGTCTATGCCTTTTCTGCACAAAAGTAGTATGTATGTATGTATGTAAACACTTTATTGCACAAAATAAGACAAATTACAGGGTTACAAAATTAAGGTATATGTACAAAGGCGAACTTATCCCTTTGAGGGATCTCTTCCAGTTAACCTTTGAGCAGTTGAGTGATGAGACAAGAGAAATGGTAGACAAACTGAGAGTAGTTATAAGAGACCGATTAAGTCGGTTTGGTTTTATTTAATAAATAATTCTTACAAACAAACAATAACAATAAACAGAGAAACTCACAAAAATTTCAAGTTTGAATTGAACAAAAAAACTTAATTCATTAACGTTTCAAGGGTCTAAATATTTTCCCCAAACCAGACATCGTTATCCTAAAAAAACCGCAAACATGAAATTCAGTGCCAAAAAAGCAACCGAAACAACCCAGCATTAATAATACTGGCAGTATCATGGCATTCTTTACGCAAAGGCAATATTGCTGGATCATCAAACTTTCACGAGAGTCCTCGTGTTCTGCTTCAAGTATTGTTTTCTGTGAGTAATGCTGAATCGGCGGCTTCAGAATAACCCTTAGCTGAAGTGTGGGAGAAAGGACTTTTTGCCTCGAAGTTCTATACGTACTTGTGTGGGATACCCCTTTGATGTGTCTTTTTTAATAGGGGCCTTCAAGTCAGCGAGTTTTAAAATTGTAGGATCTGTGTTTGTTCCCGAATGTTTATTTTATAATAGACGTAATTAAACAATAGTACATTACATAACTATGGTGGTAATACGAAGAAAGGCCGGGATCGCAGAAGTTTGCAGCCCAAGCTTTAAGCGAGGGACGTAAATATGCGATCGAGGGCTTTCTTTATTACCTCCCTACACGGGAGGTAAATAACCACTAGTTTTCGTGATAATTAAAGCTCTAGTTAAACGCCTGTAGCAGGCCATGAACGAAACTAGCGAAACACCTAGGATAGGAAGTAAAATTAAGGCTAAATGGCGGGCGCTGGAGGTAAAATTATTAGTAAATCTAGGGACACTGGAGACTGATCACGGCACATTGCTGCTATGGCCGAAACACTGCACTATGGAAGTAAAAGTAAAATAGTACATTACACAAATAGGGTGGTAATACAAAGAAAGGCCGAGATCGCAGATGTTTGCGGCCCGAGCTGCAAGCGAGGGACGTAAATATGCGATCGAGGGCTTTCTTTATTACCTCCTGTGTTGTATACATAATTTTATGTCTACACTTGGCCAGAAAGCGTCTTTTTCCGTACGCGCAGCGTGCGGAAAAGGTCACTTTATGGCCAGGTGTGGCACAAATTTAATTTTTAATAGTAGTTTTAGTCATTTAAAGGAAGCTTTAGAATAACCCTGGGCTAGAGGGTAGGAGAACTGTGTACCTCAAAGTTCTATACACCTCTAGTTTTCTGATCTGGCTGTTTTGATAAGAGACGCGAGATTTATAACTGTAGTATCTACCAGTAGCGTGGCGTCAAACTTTTTCAAAGGCAAGCCACTGTAGCGTTTTGTTTTTTTGAGAGCTGGAAGAATAGAATAGGTACTAATATATTTGAAAATAGGCAAGGTATCTCCTGCTTTAACAGGTTACTTGTATCGACTTCGCTACACAAAGGTTGCCTGGAAGAGATCGCTCTTCAGTTTACCACTTGTTTTTAAGGTGATTTGATTCGGTCGGTTTTCCAAACAAACCAAATGAGGATCATTGTTCGCTTCTACAGCATCAATTATGTTTGAAATGTGTTTGATTATGGTTTAATTTTAAAGCTCGATACGTTTCATTTACGCAAAATAACATGAGAACTAACAAAAAGTTATTTCCTTCATCTCATATCATCCTAAATATTACAGGAAAAATATAACGGTTTTTTTAACTTGCACCGTTTTTTAGAAATTTGCAAAAATCGTAAGACAAACTTATTTGCTCCATATATATGATATCCATTTTCTATCTAACGAATAGTCGAATAAAAAACATCGGATTTCCGTTCTGCCGCTGTATCGCTTTTGCTCTCAGTGACAATAATATAGTGGATATCAGTCCTATCTGTTTTTCCTTTTATGTTTACTTTCCTGAAAGAGTATGAGAAATATACGAATACACTTCTTGAGCGTAAACGCAGTTATTTCACCGAATAAGCAGATAGCTTTGATGTGTGTTTATAGCGGATTTGTATGATTATTTGGAATACATACAGATGTTATTGAAGTGAATCGCTAAGCGTGCGGTATAGGATTGAGGCGGGCCTCAGATGTGGGTTTTTATTATTTGTACATTTAGTTTTGATTAATATAATGTGGTCTTATTAAAAGAAAATGGTGTTCAAAGTGAAACAAAGTTTACTTAAGTTTCTAGTGTTTAAACCTAGATACTGCACAGTTCATAAAATTAAGAAATCTTGACCATGACCTACCTGTATATTTAATAAAATATGTTTTCATCACACTTGCTCGAAAATGGTGACATTACACGTAGGTTCTGCGGGCCGTAAATGACCTATTACGCCCTAGGGCGTAATGGTTTTCTTTTTAAATTTGAAACGATGGTTTTGTTTTACTCTTATTTGTCGTGTTCAAAGGAAATGCCAATTTACTTTTTCACTTTTATCACTGAAATATTTATTTAAAGAGAATTGTTACTGCAAATACATATAAACACATATTTCTGTTACATTAATTTAATGTTTAAATAGTGTATTTCAGTATTTTGCAAATATAAAATCAACCGTTTTAGGTCTTTACCGTTATGGGTTCCGAACGTGTCTTGACTTTCGCATTGTCTATGGATATGTCACTGTCAGTTTTACAATTTTATTTAGGTTAAGTAAGGTTATTTTAATTAGATTTCCTCACAAGTGTGATGAAAAACATTGTGTGTGCCACGGGCGGTAAAGGAATTACAAACTCGTGTTATTAAAGCCCTCGACTTCGTCTCGGCCTTGTAACAAACACTCGTTTGTAATTCCTTACTTACCGCCCTTGATACACAACGTACTATTACATACTCGAGATATAAGGTAAGTACCTTCTAATATAATCTAGACTATATCTAAGATTTGATCTGGGCCTCGTAATCTTTTTTAGGTACTGCTGCTTTTTACGGATTGTAATTATTTACGACGTCTTTCTAGAATCCCATCCCACTAATATTATAAATGCGAAAATTTGTGAGGATGTTTGGATGTTTAGATGTTTGGATGTTTGTTACCTAATAACAGGATAACAACTGGATGGATCAAGCTGAAATTTGGCATGTAAGTAGTCCAAGTCCTGGATTGAAACATAGGATACTTTATATCCCGGTAAACAGTTCCTTTGGGACAATAACGGGAACAACGCGGGCGAAGCTGCGGGAAAATGCTAGTGAGATATATTTACTTGTATCCCTAGGTTTACCTTACGGCCGCCTGAATATACCGTCTCGTGACGCCCCTGGGACAGTGCCTCGACTACTATTAATATTTCTGGAATGCGGCATTACGAGCACGTCACTTTCAGTTAACTGGTTCTATCAGTTTTCTGCCAGATTTTATCAGACTGAATGCGTATAAATAATAATCACATCACGTCAATCCTATCCTACTAATCACATCACATCACAATCACAATATTGTCAAACAAACAAACAAAGCAATTTTGACTAAGCGTGTTGCGGCTTAATACGGTTTTGTTTTCTTTTGACGAAGCATGCTGCGGATCGTTTTTTGTGTTAGTTTTATGTTTTAAATACGAGGAATTTTTTTTATTGATACTCATTTTGTACTTGTCGAAACCTGCGTTGTGGATATAGCCAATCGGTGTTTTAGTTTTTAGATTTTTTTTGTTTCAATAAAGTATTTTTTTATCACAATATCACATATCACATCACATATCACATCACATCACATCACATAATATTATAAATGTGAAAGCTTGTGAAGATGTTTGGATGTTTTTATCTTTGGATGTTTGTTACTAAATAACGGGGTACCATCTGGATGGATTGAGCTGAAATTTGGCAAGCAAGTAGACCAAGTCCTGGACTGAAACATAGGCCACTTTGTAATTTGTCTCGGTATAGAGCTTCCTTGGTGCATTAACGGGAATAACGCGGGCGAAGCCACGAGCGAATGCCAGTGTAAAAATAATAACACAAGGTCGTTTTCAAATGACCACGCTTAACAGTGTCGAAGACGACATCAAAAGAGTCCTTCGACCGAACAAAACTCTGGCTAGCGACAAACACTGATACGTCCAGACAATATAGACCCGCCTCGTCTTTCCCCTCCCTTCTGTTTATCCACGACTTGTATTATAACAGGGGAGGGCGGAGGGTTTAAGTATACTGGAGGGCCTAAGGCTCATTGGACACGAAGCAGCTCTCAGACACAATGCACGGAGTTTTTAAAGAACACTTGTCGGACACTCGGCATTATAACCGATGTGACAAGGTTACGCGCCAAATAATATACAATAGGACTTGACAATGTACAAAGCGTTACCTTAAAAACGGATGGGTGCCAACAGTGCCAATCTGAAAAAGAGAGAAAATAATCAATACGCGTAGTTACAGAGATTAAGTCTGTACACTAAACAAATTTGTAACAAATACGCAATAACAGAGTAATTTAACTACAAGAACAACTTAATTTATATATAATTGTTTTTTCATCACACTTGCTCGAAAATGGTGCATTACACGTAGGTTTTGCGGGCCGTAAATGAGCTATTACGCCCTAGGGCGTAATGGTTTTCTTTTTAAATTTGAAACGCTGGTTCTGTTTTACTCTTATTTGTCATGTTCAAAGGAAACGCCAACTTACTTTTTTAACTTTTATCACTGAAATATTTATTTAAAGATGACTGTTATTGCAGATACATGTAAACATATATTTCGGTAACAATGTTTAAATAGTGTATTATTAAATCAACTATTTTAGGTCTTTACCGCTATGGTTTCCGAACGTGATTTGACATTCGCATTGTCTGTGGACATATGTCACGAATGTCACTTTCTGTTTTAATATTTTCTTGTCATACTGGAACGATTAGTAAGGTTATATTATTAAGATTTCCTCACAAGTGTGACGAACAACATTGTGTGTGCCACGGGCGGTAAAGGAATTATAAACTCGTGTTATTAAAGCCCTCGGTTTCACCTCGGGCTTATAATAAACACTCGTTTGTAATTCCTTACTTACCGCCCTAGATACACAATAGTACATTGTGTATCAAGGGCGGTAAGGAAGGAATTACAAACGAGTGTTTGTTACAAGGCCGAGGCGAAGCCGAGGGCTTTAATAACACGAGTTTGTAATTCCTTTACCGCCCGTGGCACACACAATGTTTTTCATCACACTTGTGAGGAAATCTAATTAAAATAACCTTACTTAACCTAAATAAAATTGTAAAACTGACAATGACATATCCATAGATAATGCGAAAGTCAAGACACGTTCGGAACCCATAACGGTAAAGACCTAAAACGGTTGATTTTATATTTGCAAAATACTGAAATACACTATTTAAACATTAAATTAATGTAACAGAAATATGTGTTTATATGTATTTGCAATAACAGTTCTCTTTAAATAAATATTTCAGTGATAAAAGTAAAAAAAGTAAATTGGCATTTCCTTTGAACACGACAAATAAGAGTAAAACAAAACCATCGTTTCAAATTTAAAAAGAAAACCATTACGCCCTAGGGCG
The DNA here is from genome assembly GCA_947034925.1 of Eudemis profundana. NCBI lineage: Eukaryota > Metazoa > Arthropoda > Insecta > Lepidoptera > Tortricidae > Eudemis > Eudemis profundana. The sequence continues at coordinate 14,996,870 of OX344811.1, read as the reverse complement.
TAATAGGTCATTTACGGCCCGCAGAACCTACGTGTAATGACACCATTTTCGAGCAAGTGTGATGAAAAGTACTATTACGTCACATCTGGCTATAAAGTTGAAAATCCCACTTTATGGCCTGGGGGCGACGTAAAATTATGCCTAAAGCCTCAGAACGCATATTTATCAAATACCTGCGGTCTGAAACATTTTTTGTTTTACCGCCCTAGGTAAGTAATGTACTATTTTTAAGCCTCCTAAATGACCGCATTGGTTGGTGAGAAAATAGTGTAATAACGTGGGTGACGAAGTAAAGATATTCAGTTAAGTATGTAGGGTAAGTGCTCCAGTGAATGAACAAATCCAGTGAACGAACAAAATGCATGTTTTTGTCGTAAAATAAGATTTCTGTACCTTTTTACCAAGCGTGATATTTTTTTCTCGGTTAGCAACATTATTTGACAAGTTCTGGTAGCACTTACTTCAACTTTTACGCATCAGTGTCAAAATAGCGGCGATGTAAAGTGGGCATGCGGTTGCTGTTCGTTTTTTATATGGAGGTGTAATAAGGGTTAAGATAAGCTCCGTTGTGCTTAATGTGTTACTGCGTGTGTCCCGTGCGTCTGCCTTGTACAGTGCGTGTTTTTTTTAAGCCGTAATGTGATGTTCGTACTATTAATGTATAGTTTAATGTTATTTATTTTCAAATAGTGGCTTTTAATCCAGTGTTCTATAACTGGAAATAAAAATGGCTAAAATCCAATGAATGAACAGGGGGGTTCATTCACTGGAATCGCGTGATTTATTGTTTGTTCAATATCAGACGTTTCAGTAGTAGTTATAAGATTTGGTTTTCTATGACTTTGATAGAAATGTGTTGTCTGACAGAAGGCCAGTGTTCGAACAAAACTTTAAATATTGTATTTTTAACAGTTTATTCAATTTTTAACAGTTTATTCACTGGTCTGAGTTTTCCAGTGAATGAACTACCGCAATAACAGATAGTTCATTAATTAGTTTTTAAATACCAGTGAATGAACTACAACATTTATTGTAATTTTCTTGTTTTAGAATATGGAAACTTCAATAAAATCATACAAAAGATTCCAATATGACGAAGAATCTCTCAAAAAAGCCCTCATACCAAAGTAAAGCATTATTTTTAAGGTAATTCATTCATTGGTTTCATTTGTTCATTTACTAGAATTGTGTGTTCATTCACTGGTGATTTTCGATTTTATCCCCAATAGCTTGCTATAATTTAAAACTGTGCAGCACTACTACAAAATAAAATTGATTTTAGAAATCTAGAATAGTTGTTTACTCTGTAGGAACAGTAATATTTAAATTTAATGATTGCTATCTGCCAAAAATAGTTTTTTAAAGTCGGAAATTTCCTTAAATGTTCATTCACTGGAGCACTTACCCTAAGGTGCATTGGGGTAAATTCGAACATGGGGTAGTTACCATAAATTTTATGGGTTATTTATTGTTATTCAAACTCGAACTCATTTATTTCTGCAAGTAGACCCCAAGGGCTCGGTTAGCAGTAGTACGAAGTTACATCTAGGTGTTGAACTGAAAATTTCAACGTATATTGCTTATTTACTCATATAATTTTAACAAATTTTGGGTACAGTAAAATAGCCTATTGTGTGATGCAGAATAAGATTAAAATTTCACCAAATATGCTTCGAATCTGTTGACCGCAACGCTTATTTAAAGACAAACCTTTTCAAAGATATATGACCAGTCACAATACGCGTTATCATTTATTTGGTATGGTTAAAACTAATGGGTGCAATTACTTTGAAAAATAAAAAATAGAAAAGATACTTCGAACAAAATGTATTTGTTTCCATTTGAGTTACGTCTACTTCATTTAACCGTATATCTATTACTTTGCGTAGCCTGTATCCATTCCATACACCGTTGGGTATAGGCCTCTTTTTTATAACGCCTATCTTATCAATCATGTGCCACCGTCAACTATAGGTACTCAATTCCATTCTAACAATTATTTATATGACTATCTAATACAGACCTGATTACGTGGATCAACTGAGCTAAAAATAGAATGAAATGGAAATAATTACGATTTTCAAGTTATATCAAATATATATATAGAGATAGAGAGATATAGAGAGATCATAACAAAGGCATAGTTTTCTATGAATGCCTACGGCCAATTTTAAAATTTAATGATTTTTAACACCGTACACTATACAATGTTAAATAGAATATTCTTTCGTTTTGAACTTAATATTAGTTATGTGTACCTATACTATATCAATTCTTAGAGAGAAATATTAGGTAAAAATAAAGAATAAAGTAATATTGAGTATAAAAGGGTTACATTATTAACTTTATCAATATCACAAAAAGTATTCGTAGTTTAAATTGATGAGCACATTCTTTAAGTCAATAATATTGCGTCGTAAAGATCAGAAGAGTTAATAATGACATTATTCACGAGTGAAGCAACATATTGCATGATGTTCAAGATTCAATTTCACCAGATTCAATCGGGTGGCGCGTAGAGCCAATGCATTTTATTAAGATTTTTTCCCTCTCTAGTGCAGAAAATTAAGTTTTCCGTTCGAACATTACAATACAATACTCTTTATTGTGCACTAAAGCTCAACTAGGGCATAATTATTAAGCATGATAGTTAAGCCTACTTAGAATTATTAAGTCTTAAGTTTTTGTACGCCTTTGGGCAACATAGTTGACCGTAAAAAATAACATCACTGTACTTGTACTGTTATAACCTATGTTATACAAATAAACTATTATTGATTGAAAGTACAGAGATCCTTAAATTTAAACAAGATAGGTACTAAAAATTAGACAACAGGCGAACATTTAAGATTTTTTGTAATCAATTATTAGATTAGGTATTTTATTTGTTCGTGTTTTCCTAACTATTGGGTTTTTACGGCTTTACAACTATATTTTTTTTTCGTCGTTGAGTAGATTTCAATTTGTAATAGTTATTTTGTGAAAATTTACAAATAAATACATACAATAGCTGTCGCGGCGAACTTCGGCCCGCCACAGAATCGATTAACAGTACTTTTCCATGAAAACGCGATCACGACACCATCTGTCGGGTCTATTTGCTTTTTCAAACCATTCAGGGAGCGATTCAAATATACACACAAAATTTCATCCAAATCGGTCCAGCCATTTAGGAGGAGTCAGGTGACAAACACACGTACAGAATTTATAATACAAAGAAGATATGGGTGTCATATGTCTGCCGTTTACACTTTCCATCAGGTTGGCTTTATGTTTGTTTGTGATTTCTATAATATAATGGACAGGATATAAAGTTTACGTCCTAGTGCTCGACACACTAATGGCCAATAGCCGACACCCTACGCTCACCTTTATTGCTAATGACTAAATATTCAAGATATCAACTACAGTGTCGAGCACTCGGACGTTTACCTTAAATGAAATGATTCATCAAAACGACGGAATAATCGGATATTTCTCCACTGTCTGAATAAAACAAAATAAAAGCAACAACCAGCAGAACCTGCATTAAATGAGGTTTCCAAGACATCTATTTTAAAGCTGGCCACTTTTGTGAAGCGGTAAGCGGCTGGAAGGCTACTTAAAGACTTATCTCGGGGTATTTACTTTGCCCCTTTAAATACAGCGAGGTCAAAGAAACATCTAACGTTATTAAATACTAGCATTTGATTACGACTTCATCTGCGCAGAAGTTGAGTTCATATGACTGATACTTACTAGAGAATGGAATTATGCCGGAATAAAAACTACCTTCAGTCTTCTTCAGGGTACCAAACTATCGACATACACAAGGACCCGTTTTTTAAGAATTTGCAAAAATCATAACACATACTTATTTGCTCTTACTAAACTAATCGCCATACGGTTTTTCTTGAACTATTCACGTATGTACTTACGAGTTTGTACGCAACCCTCGGTGCGCGAGTCCGATTCGCACTTGACCGGTTTTTTTCCTATTGCGAGTAGCACGCACACATAGGCCGGATTATTAGACATGCTTCAGTTCTTTGTTAGCGGGGCTCCGTCCGGCTATTTATTTTAAGGACATAAGGACCAAATTTTATTTAAATCGGTTAAACGGTTTAGGCGTGAAAAGGTGAGTTCTTTCGCATTTGTAATTAAGTCTGGATGGTTTGAATTTCATCTCCAAGTAGTGATCAATTTAAGAATAAGAATAAAATAAGAAACATTATTTATTGCCACACTTAACACAGAACAGTTACAGAACTTACACAGTACAGAATATGGTCATTTTTAATAGTGGTAATTTTTGATTGTGGTCTTTAACCCACGAAAGGATTATTGGAAGGATTTTAAGGTATTGGAAGCCACACCCATTTAACTCGTAGTGCTCATGATCGTTTCCAAAAAGAACTCAAAGTTTGGGTATTTTGCGACAAGTTTTGCTCGATGATTTTGAAAAACGGTCTCTTTAATAAAATAAGACATTTATTAAGACGCTATAAACATGACAAATAATAACAAAGAAAACTTGTACGACGACAATAAAAATTTGCATTTTTTCCTTGTTCTTCAAACGTTTCTAAATCGCTAAGTGAGATTTTCCCGTCGACTGCCCCCGGTTTATAATGGTCATGATAAATTTAGCTAAGCCGTGGCTTTGTTCCTCGAGTATTCGTTAACTTATAAAGCCATTTACTTGTAGATTTGAGGATAATATTAAGGTCAATAAGGGTCCGTATAGTAAATTTGATAAATACTTTGGGTTTATGTTTATTTGGAGCGCGTAAATACTTGGTTATATTCATGAAAAGGGACCAGAGTCAATAAAAGCTTAGGGTAAAAGCAAAGACACATACAGGGTGACTGGAAATTCGCCGTATTCCTTGATAGGGGTTTTTCTACAGCTCATTTGCAATGATTTAGGCCCAGTCAACTAGGGGTCAAAACTCCTTGGTTTTCGAGATGAAAAAAAAATTGAAATGTAAAAAAAAATGGGAAAAAGATCTGGAATTTCTGTCTTTGAATGCTTTTATTTGTCAATTGTTGTAATGTTTTGGCACTTTTTACTATTGTAATGTAATCAGTAGTTTATTAGCTATTCAAAACATGTTTTTTTTTTTATTTCAAAATTGCGTAGTTTCTTCACAATCACCTTATGTCAAGAGGCGGGTATTTAAAAAGAAAACCAAAAAACTTGAATATCTCGAAAATCAAGGAGTTTTGACCCCTAGTTGACTGGACCTAAATCATTGCAAATGAGCTGTAGAAAAACCCCTATCAAGGAATACGGCGAATTTCCAGTCACCCTGTATTTTATATACTGGCTTGTAAAAGTTGTTACCAGTTTGCTATTGTCAGTAAACACCTGGGGAAAAAATACATAGAGTCGGAGTACCTTAGTATGCAGAGGTCGAAAAAAGATTTTATTAAAAAATATATTATATGGCAACTTGGAGAAACTATAGCAAGAAGATGATTTAATCTTGATACTTGGCAATAATTCTTCTCTTTATTACAAAATGTGTCTACATACCTACTGAAATAAATATCTGGGTCATGCAGTCTTGTACACACCAATCTAGTTCCAACCAAACTAAGCAATATAAGTATTATATTAAAATCATTATGTACATGTATAAAGCATTGCTTAGTTTGATTGGGACTAGATTGATTTGCGCAAAACTGTTCTGAATCTGGGGGCATGCAGTGCCCCCGCTAAGTCGAGCACATTATATACTCATTAAACGCAAAGATATTTGCCAAGTATCAAGACTAATTAATCCTCTCTTGTGATGTTGCAATTGTGCATTTTTTAATATAACCTTTTGTTGACCTCTGCAAACTTAGCGAAGTCCGACTATATCTGTCCTGAGCCGATTATGCCCCATTTTTACAAACAATATTTTCTGGTAGGTTTTGTTTTAATCTTGGACCTGCAATTTCCATTAGCGGCGACGGAATCCTAGGATACATAAAATAGAAGTATGTAAATCAAATAACAGCCAAAAAAAGTATTAAAAGCATTCCATGGAAACGTTACGTAAGCGACACAACATTTTTAATACTTTTGACATGTAAAATTAGGATACCGAATATAGGTATTGGTAATATCATAACTTGGCTTTAAGATTGGTAGAGTTTCTTAGCAGCTAATAACTTTTACTAGGCTGTAGCTACCCTAGCGTGTACCCTAGCTGGCATACCGTTTCGTAAGCGAAAAAAAGTTTCATGGAATGCTCCTATAACAGAAACTTTTCATAGTTATTACGCTAATTAAGGAGTGTGCTAGATTTAGCACACTCACTATGATTACTATGATTATTATGATTTTTGATCACTATCATTATAGTGATCATTTTGAAGTATAAAAGTTTAGAATCAAGTTTCATTCTCCAAGCTTGAGTTTCAGCTTCTAATAACAGCCCTGACTCCCAGAGTAAGGTAATTCACAATATTACAGCTAATCTCGTCCCTGATATAATGGGCTTGTGTCCTGATTTTTTTACATAGTCCGTCAGTAAGATATCAAAAAATATTGGACAAGTATTTTTTTCGTTGTGTAAATTAAACAAACAATTATGAAGATTATAGACCGTTAAAGTTCCGCGTTACGTCACGTCGTGGCTCAATTTTTATCACATGGCCATGCATGGTAGCGTCACGAGCTTCACTTCCAAACTTTGACGCGCTTTATCTTTGTCATTTTTTGTTTGATGGACAAAAGAAAAAATACGCATCCAATATTTTTTGATAATCTGACGGACTAATACTCACAGTTGTTTTACCCAGGACACCATGCCTATTAGACAAGTGAACTAGTTAATAACAGTTCACAATCGGGGCGCGAGTGGCTCACTCCGCGATTTCACCGCGCGGCTACTAAAATAAAACCAAATGGGGATGACGACTGGGTTAAAAATATATAATTCTATTTAGTCCGTCAGTTAGATTATGGAAAAATATGGGACACGTATTTTTTGGTTTATCAAATTATTAAAAATCGACAAAGTTATAGGTCATCAAACTTCTGGAGTGGGGTCTTGTGACGTCACTCCTAGGTGAAAATTGTACCTAAGAGTGACGTCACTCTAAACTTCTAAGCACTCTATCTTCGTAATTTTTTGTTTGTCAAACAAAAGAAAAAATACGTGTACAATATTTTTTAATAATCTATCTGACGGACTAAACAGTTTTTTTTGTCGTCTAGCCCATTGTGCCCCTCCGGAGCCAGCGATCAGCACGAACACGCGTTATGGCGATAGAGAGAGGCAGTCCGATGCGTGGTCGGACTCGAATATCAGTTTTGTTAGAGAGAAAGACTTCTGTATGCAGTAATACATATCACAGTATAAAAGCAGTAATTTTTCTTACTACAAAAGGTACATCGCGCGCTTGAATGTGTGCGCGCCGTGTACGAACGCACTACAAGCAAAGAAATAAGAATGCGTAAGAATGCTCCAGTATGAATCGCACTCACACAGACACGGCCGAAGTTGAACTATTTGTTTGTCTTTATACTTTTTTAATATTACTTTTTTAATGATAGGAGTTCAAAATAAGTCACTCCACTCGTCGTTTTGACTTTTACGGACAGCAACGTGACCTCCGATTACGAAATATTACCGTCTGACCCCGACAATGCGCGACCAGCGGCACCGCAGCGGCGGCCATAGGTGAGAGCGAGAGACCGCGCTCCGACCTCCCGCTCCCACTTATGGCAGCCGCTGCCGCTGGTCGCTTGATGTCGTGGCTAGGCGGTTACTGGTTCACGGTTCAAAGTATATAAGCGACGAGTTTGACGGCGTAGTTGTGAATCAGCCCACAGATAACGAAGCGTGCTCAAGCGTGGAAATTTCAATAAGTTCATTTGCCAAGTTCGTTCCGACGAGCAATAAATTATGAACTTAAAAGCTTATCACGGCCGCTGGAGGCACGCTTCGTCCTCTGATTCTATTTTCAACTTAACCTTACCATTTAAGTTGTTGTAATACATTTTTAGCGCGTGCGTAGATGTTGTATCGCGGCGCGGAAGTGAATCCTTAGAACGCCTAGTAGTGCAGGGCTAAGTCGAATGCACTATACCGCGGGGTAGATCACCGATGAGGTGGACAGACGAGATTAAAGAAGCTGTCGACGGCTCGTTACGTGAATGCGCACGGAGAGCTGCGATCCGCGAGGATCCGTGCCCTAAGCTGCCGCTATGGTAGCAGAGTGGTTCGGACATGTGCCTTTCAAGCAGAGGTCGGGATCGAATCCTGGCTGGTACCAATGAGTTTTTCGGAACTTATGTACGAAATATTATTAGATATTTACCATTAGCTTTTCGGTGAAGGAAAAACATCGTGAGGAACCATACATCCGCGAAGAAATTCAAAGGTATTTTTGAAGTTCCCAATCCGCAGTGGGCTAGGGTGAGGACTACAGCCTACACTCTCGTCTATGAGAGTAGGCAATAGGCATGTGCCCAGCAGTGGGACATATATAGGCTGATGATGATAATGAGACAGACACCGGGACAGGAAGCTAAATAAAAGCTTGTAAAAAAGATTCTGATGGTCTGAAAATCTCTCTCTTTATTTCGGTTACAATATAGAAAAAGCGACTTTGATGCCCTAATTCAGGGGTCTCCAAATTGGCCCGCGAGCCGTTCCAATCCAGCCCGCGGGAAGAAATCGGGAGGGCCTATGATCCGGCCGGCGAGGCATTCTAATCCGGCCCTCGGCACAGAATTAAAATAGTACTACGTACAGAAGTCTCCCCACAGAATTTGCACAGTAAAGTACCTACAGAGGATGTGAGACACAGACCCCCCCCCCCCCCCCCAGGACGACAGATTATACGTAACTCCAAGTCGACAATATCATGTGGCCCGCCGCGACATTTTCAAAGCTTGCTGTACGGCCCTCTGGGAAAAAAAGAACCCCTGCCCTAATGCATCATTTATTGAATAAGTTATAGAGTTATGCGCGTTAAAGTGCCTTTTACAGTGTCGGCTAACGAAGTTTCTGTATTGGCGAAACGCGATTAAGTACGTAAATTGCGTTATGTCTGCTATTACACAGAGTTAATTAAGTTAGTCATGTAGTAATATTGTTTATACGTGAGTTAGTTTAGGTCTGAGACGTTAAGCTAATGAAATAAATTGAACCGGCAATATGTACAGAGTAAAAGTAACGAACGCCACATGAACGAGTAACCTAAATACCGTAAACTTAGGTTTCTATGGTACAATGCACTGATATGAGCCAACATTATTTTTCTTAAACTGTTGACATTACGTGCCTAAAAATAGGCCGCAAAGTACCTCGTTTCCGGTGCGGCTTGACACTTGGCACGTAATGGAATTTCATACTTCAAACAAAAAACAATGTTTGCTATATTTTGCAGTTTTATTTATTTCAAATTGACATGAACATAACAAATAACACATTATAAACAATTTTAAATTGCAATTTTAACTACACGAATACACATTTAAAATATTTCATCTAAATATTCGCGGTAAAAATGTGAACTGAAACAGCTTTTGCATTGTCTATGGATATAATATGTCACCTTCTGATCTGACAGAAAGCTTGTGTTGTTTGTGTTATAAAATATTAAGTAAGGTTATTACATAACTATGGTGGTAATACAAAGAAAGGCCGAGATCGCAGAAGTTTGCGGCCCGAGCTGCAAGCGAGGGACGTAAATATGCGATCGAGGGCTTTCTTTATTACCTCCCGTGTTGTGTACATCATTTTTCATCACACTTGCTCGAAAATGGTGCATTACACGTAGGTTTTGCGGGCCGTAAATGAGCTATTACGCCCTAGGGCGTAATGGTTTTCTTTTTAAATTTGAAACGCTGGTTCTGTTTTACTCTTATTTGTCATGTCTAAAGGAAACGCCAATTTACTTTTTTAACTTTTATTACTGAAATATTTATTTAAAGAGAACTGTTATTGCAAATACATGTAAACACATATTTCGGTAACATTAATTAAATGTTTAAATAGTGTATTTCAGTATTTTGCAAATATAAAATCAACCATTCCGCATCAAGCCGCTTTCTGGCCAAGTGTAGGCATAATAGTACATTGTGTATCAAGGGCGGTAAGTAAGGAGTTACAAGGTCGAGGCGAAGCCGAGGGCTTTAATAACACGAGTTTGTAATTCCTTTACCGCCCGTGGCACACACAATGTTTTTCATCACACTTGTGAGGAAATCTAATTAAAATAACCTTACTTAACCTAAATAAAATTGTAAAACTGACAGTGACATTAGTGACATATCCATACACAATGCGAATGTCAAGTCACGTTCGGAAACCATAGCGGTAAAGACTTAAAATGGTTGATTTTATTTTTGCAAAATACTGAAATGCACTATTTAAACATTTAATTAATGTTACAGAAATATGTGTTTACATGTATTTGCAATAACAGTTCTCTTTAAATAAATATTTCAGTAATAAAAGTTAAAAAAGTACGTTGGCGTTTCCTTTAAACATGACAAATAAGAGTAAGACAGAATCAGCGTTTCAAATTTAAAAAGAAAACCATTACGCCCTAGGGCGTAATAGGTCATTTACGGCCCGCAAAACCTACATGTAATGACACCATTTTCGAGCAAGTGTGATGAAAATACTGTTTTAGCTTTACGAAGAAGAAAAACATTTTAAGGAAGCTTGCACACATCTGCGAAAAAATCCAATGCTGTTTGTGAAGTCTTCAACCTTCACTGGATGCTTGGATACTACCATCTCTCTCATCAATGACAGTAGGCCAATGCTCAGTAATGGGACGTTATAGGGGCTGATGATGATGAAAAGTACACATATTTTATAGATCACTTCGGTCGCACAGTTTATGTTACGAGTACCTTGTTGTAACCTTTGAGCTCACAATCAGTAAACACGGAATGCTCAACGACAATGGGGCGATCTGAAGCTCAAACCCCACAGTGTTGGTTCGGCTGAGCGCTGAGCAGAGATTAGACACGTCGGCATGAGCTCTTGAGCGCCGCATGCTCACTCAAAGGGCGACGTGATAAAGGGTGCTAATTGCTAAACCCTGCACGAAACAGCGCAAGGAATAAGAGAGAGCGATTGCAATTACAGGGTTTCGGCTGAGCGCCGAGCGGAGATTTGACACGTCGGCTTGAGCTTTTGAACGCCGCATGTTCACTCAAAGGGCGACGTGATAAAGGGTGCTAATTGCTAAACCCTGCACAAAACAGCGCAAGGAATAAGAGAGAGCGATTGCAATTACAGGGTTTTGGCTGAGCGCCGAGCGGAGATTAGACACGTAGGCTTGAGCTTTTGAGCGCCGCATGCTCACTCAAAGGGCGACGTGATAAAGGGTGCTAATTGCTAAACCCTGCACGAAACAGCGCAAGGAATAAGAGAGAGCGATTGCAATTACAGGGTTTCGGCTGAGCGTCGAGCCGAGATTAGACACGTAGGCTTGAGCTCTTGAGCGCCGCATGATCACTCAAAGGGCGAAGTGATAAAATATGATAATTGCTAAACCCTGCATGAAACAGCGCAAGGAATAAGAGAGAACGATTGCAATTACAGGGTTTCGGCTGAGCGCCGAACGGAGATTAGACACGTCGGCTTGAGTTCTTGAGCGCCGCATGCTCACTCAAAGGGCGACGTGATAAAGGGTCCTAATTGCTAAACCCTGTACAAAACAGCGCAAGGAATAATAGATTGATTACAATTACAGGTGTTGTTTCAGCTGAGTGCTAAGCGGAGATTGGGCTTGTAGGCTTGAGCTCTTGAGCACCGCATGCTCACTCAAAAGGCGACGTGATAAAGGGTGCTAATTGCGAAGCCCTGAACATAGCAGCACAAGGAATAAGAGAGAGCGATTGCAATTACAGGGTTTCGGCTAAGCGCCGAGCGGAGATTAGACACGTTGGCATGAGCTCTTCAGCGCCGCATGCTCACTCAAAGGGCGACGTGATAAAGGGTGCTAATTGCTAAACGCTGCCGACTATTAGCAGCGCAAGGCATGAGATCAAGCGTGTGCAAGCCATCGGTTATGAAACCAGCTAGTTATTTCTTTGGCCGTGTAATCACTTACCGTTAGCCAGGCAAGCTCAACTGGCCATGATCAATTTTATGGTAGGTGTAAATAAAAAGATCCTTGGTAATAAATAAAAAGGTACCAACGTCTACACCACACGTGTCACTGTGCTGATTAGTTTCGAAGAAACAAGTATAGCGTAAAACGGAAACGCTTGGCGCTTGTGCAATAACAATTCAAACTAAATACGCTTATGCCGTGCCCCAAAGTTGAATCGCTGGTCGCTAGTGACGTGGTACTAATATCCGGCGTTATTTAATTAACAAGGGTCGCCTTTGCCGGCGGTTGCGTGATTCATAAGCGCGTCCTTACATTACATCGCTAATTTTAACGGTTAATTATTTGCAAAATGCTGAACAGTTGACAGTCGTTTCAAAGAGAGTAATAGTTATGCTTATGGTTCAGAGGCGTGGACTTGTATTGGAAGTCCGAACATACTTTGGGCTGTTGCGCCAGAGGAGTACCTAAATAATAATAACAGTGTGGAAAAGTGTATTGTAATGGACGGATGATCCATTACAATACACTATTCCATACTAGTGTTATATACCTAGTAATTGATTGATGATATATAGAATATTTTGAACTCACACCATTCACCCATCCTGCCGTCCTAGTCTAAAAGGCGACTTTTTACTATGAACTTCCATAGCAAAAAGTCGCCTTTTAGACTAGGACGGCAGCATCATGGATGGAATGGCGTGAGTTCAAAATTTTCTGAATATTTGTAGCCAGAGGGATAATGTTCTTTAAGAATCACCCACGTGTCATATGTTCTGGTTTTACTCGTAAGATGGTTTTCCTTGAACTCGCATGACGGATCACGCACGTTATTTTTCATTCTTAAATGAAACAAGGTATAGTTTGGTCCTGGGAATAGGGAAGATGCATACATTTTTTAGCGCATTTTTTTAACAAATATGGGAAAATACCGTAAAATCGATGACATAAAGTGAATTAAAATTAAAATAGACCTAGAAATGCGGAAGATATAAGCATTTTTAACTACTAACGCATTGGCAATGCATCTAGTGTTGCAAATGTCTATAGGCGGTGGTGACCGCTTTCCATCAGGTGGGCCGTCTGCCTGTTTGCCCGTCTATAGCAATAAATAAAAAAAAACTTATTGGACAGCAATTACACAAAGAAGTCCGCTATGGACTATGACGTCACAGTACACGACGGCCATTATAAACTGCATCCATATTTTGTTTTGCTGAAAAGAGATAGAGATAAATATTTGGTTAGGGCGCATAAGGTCCCACTCGCAAAATGTCCCTCCACCAAAATTACGTCCCATGCGCAAAACGTCTTCTTTGCAAATGGCCCCTTGTGCAAAATACCCCATTCGCAAAACGTCCCTTTCTCAAAAGGTCCCATCCCTTTCGCAAAATGTCCCTTCTGTAAAAGCCCCTTTCGCAAAACGTCCCGTTTGTGAAATGCGCCTTTCGCAAAACGTCCCGCCTACCAAATGACCCATTCGCAAAATGTCCCGCCTGCAAAATTCTTGTATAAATAGAGAGTCTTCTCCCTTTAGTCCCATCTCGTAGCCAGATTTAGTAGCTGGCTACGAAATGGGAATCGTGTTTTCCCATCTTGTAGCCAGCTACCAAATGGGAACGATATTCCCATCTCGTAGCCAGATTTAGTAGCTGGCTACGAAATGGGAATCGTGTTTTCCCATCTTGTAGCCAGCTACCAAATGGGAACGATATTCCCATCTCGTAGCCAGATTTATTAGCTGGCTACGAAATGGGAATCGTGTTTTCCCATCTTGTAGCCAGCTACAAAATAGGAATCTGGAATTCCCATCTCGTAGCTAGATTTTGAAGCTGGCTTCCAAATGGGAAAAATAATATCGGTTTGGAGCTGGCAACGAAACTAGACTTCCTAAACCCAATCTCTAGTATCTCTACCTTATAGTTTGTCTTTGACCGGCTTGAAAATAGGAGGTGATATGTTCCATTTTTCCATTTGGTCTACTTGCACGCCTAATTTCAGATCAATACATCAAGTTGTTACCCCGTTATTTATTAACAAACATCCAAATATCCAAAATCCAAACATCTTCTCAAACTCAAACTTTCGCATTTATAATACTTACATACGGGTCGAACTCATAGCCTCCTTTTTTGAAGTCGGTTAAAAACTAAGCGAATAACAGCGAATTTTTCAAAAGGTTACGTTTTGCGAACGGGACATTTTGCGAACGGGACATTTTGCGAAAGGAACGTTTTGAGAACGGGACATTTTGCGAAAGGGACGTTCTGCGAAAGAGACGTATTTTATGTCAAGGGACATTTTGAGAACGGGACATTATGCAGAAGGGTCGTTTTAAGAACGGGACATTTATAAAAGGGACGTTCTGCTAAAGGGACCAAGGGACATTTTGCGTGTGGGACCTTATGCGCCCTAACCAAATATTTGTATTCAGAAAATATTTAATTCCTATTGTTTTTTATATGAATGAGCTTTTATTAAAGTTAACAATAAACATGCATATTCCCTGGTCTCAACATCTATTATGGTAGATTGCTACCAGAATGGCAGTTCTAGAATTGAAAACTCTCGGAAAATCTTTTCATTTAACAATACTATGTCTTCGGATACCGTCTCTAACAGCAATCTTCAATTTTTCAATTTACTTTACGTTTGGTATCTTATCTAAAATTAGAACGAACCTGCACCTATAATATAATCCCTTCTTAAATGGACCATTTTAGTTTGAAATTTATTATACAGCCTTGGCTAAAAGTTCAACATTTGCTCGTGATTTTCTGTTTTTCTAATAAGAATTAGAATATTCTTCAAAGAAGCTTTTATTTTAGTTGTTATTACATTTGGATAAATAAAATTTTATAGTAGCTCGCTCGGAAGGAAGGGATGGGTTTTGTTACTTTATTTTTTTATATAAATAGATACTTTGAGGTGATATTGATGGAAATTTCCTTGAGTCAGCACAACATTATAAAATTTTGCGTGTTTCTGAATGTTTATTATTACAATATAATATTTAATTTAAAAGTTAATTCACAAAAACAGTACTTTTGGCCAAGGCTGTATTTCATTTCATTTATTTATTCAGTAACAATACCTATTGAATTAAAACATATTAAGTAAATTTATCACCCAAGAAATAGTCATAGTTGAACAAATAAACTCACATAAAATATAGTTGTAAAAAAGGTAAAATAGTACATGTAAATAAATAATTATTACACAGTCAGATAATGATATAATTAAAAAACTATAATTTTATAAAAATCACAGTCAGTAAGTGTTTTATAAGTATACTTGGTAGGCAAACTTCTGGAATGAATTCTGGAGAGAAGACAGGATGCGGAGAGCCGAGGACCGGGTATGGTGGGGCGAATCAGGGAAGGCCTATGCCCAACTGTGGATGAGGGCTGATGATGAGGCAACAATAGATTTCGATCTCACCTGCTGATAAGCGATGAACAAGTCGAAGATGGAGTATGTTTGCTTAGTTAGCTACAGTCACTATTCACTCTGGACTTGAAGAAATCTACGAGTTTATGGGCGATTCTCCGATAAAACTCTCTTGATAAAACTAGATCTCGGGACTGTTTTTCGGTTTCATAAAAAGCTAACTCTAGGGATCGTTTTTTTGAACAATATTTACAGAGACAATAATGATGAAAATAAAACGCCGTAAAAACGCTGAATATTGGCCCTTATACTACAATTCGGGAAAAAGACTCGCTCGGAGGTAGTTACAACTTTTGCTAAGTTATTTTGTAACATAAACGTAAGGAAATGACTATAACTTTAAGCTAGATAGGTAATCAACAGCCACAAAGGATATTCATTCAAGGAGTATGAGGGAGTGAAGGGAGTGAGTAAAGGAATTCTTCATTTCAAAGGCGCGTCAAAAGATATCGACTATATCAAACCTGCAGTCTTTTTACTGGAATTTAGACTTAATGTAACAAATCATAAGGTGACTTTTACAGCTCAATTGACAAAGTTTGATGAAGGAATTGGAAATGGTATTTCTTCTATGGCTCTTTTGTGTACAGATCCGTAAAAGGGTCAATTCTGAGTCATTTGCGCTGCACAAAGGGATTTTGACCGGTGATAAGTATTAAGACGGTTTATGTCCGCTTTCAGTTCATGTAAGGGCCTCCATATAAGGAGTATTTTTTGGCGTTTTGTTTGTTTATTCGACGGTAGTACGGATCCCTTCGTGTGCAAATCCGACTCGTAGTTGGCCGATTTTAGAGAATATTCGTCGACCTTGCAGAAAACTGAGAAATATATTTCTACTAGAAATTATTACTCTTAACTTCTTTTACGCGGGTAAAAATGTCCTGACTCTCATATTCACTCTACCATTTTTTTTTTTTTTTTTTAATCTTTATTGAGAAGAGCTTTATCGCTTAGCGATTATGTCGCTCCGTTGAGCCATCACAAGCAGTATCACCTTCCTCGATTAGCGAGACCCAGCCTCGCTAATTTAAACAGTGCTCTGGCATCTTCCGACAAAGGAAATGCCAGAGCACTGTTGCACCCACCTACCTCTAAAAACATACTGTTAGAAATCCTCAGTTGGTTCCTCAGTGACTCGTTCCGCACACATTCCATCAAGATATGGTACACATCTTCTATCATGTCACACTCAGCACATAATGGAGAAGGAACTTTACGCATCATGAAACCAAACTTATTTAATGGAATGTGTCCGGAGCGAAGTCTCAATGCTGTGACAATCTCTTGACGGTTAAGCGAGCAATCAATCCATGGAGTGTTTAATAGTTCTGGTTGGATCGTCCTGTACCAAATTCCCTTTTCCTTTGACCGTTCATCAAAATATTCTTTCCACAGGTGACGACAATGTTGTTTAACCAGTTTAATACATTCTGAGAAAAATGGTAAAATGTTGTGTTGTATTCCAGTATGACACGCTTGCTTGGCTAAACTATCCACTTTTTCGTTTCCTGATATACCAATATGCGAGGGTATCCACTGCAAAGATAATGTCTTACCTACTGTGATCAACTTATGGATCATTTCTAGTATAGTGTAGGCAATCGGCAGACCTCGATAACCCGAGGTGCAGCGAGCCAAATGTTGTAACGCACTTTTTGAGTCTGTCAAAATTACAAATTTATCGCATGTAATTGTGTCGATGTAAGACAGATCCTCTGCAATGGCGACCAACTCCGCATGCATAATTGACAAGTCAGTAATTGTTTTGATCTGTGTAAATGCTTCACATTGAGGGTCATAAAATGCAGCACCTATTGTGCCTTCCTCCTTTGAGGCATCTGTAAATATTTTGTAGTCACTAGTATAGGTATTATTTATAAATTCTGAGATTGAATATTTTAATGTTTTCTTATTATATTTATGCTTTGCTTGCTTAATATCATCAATTTGAGGTTTTACAATTTTTGAAAGATCGATATTATTAATCCAAAATGGTAGCGAATACATTTCCAACTGATTACTACAATGGATAGTAATTGATTTAAATGCATTATGGGTTGATGCTAACAGGGGATTCTTTTTCCTTAGCCGATTGTCGAACTGGCAAGCTTCGGATAGCTCTTGTAATAATTGAATCGTAGTGTTGCTCTTCAATGATCTAGATTTTAAGTAGAATTTACCTGCCAAGAAGTTTCGACGGATTTGAAGTGGGGGCAAACATAATTCATTTTCCATAGCATGGATCGGCGTTGATTTGATAAAACCGCCAATAGTTCGCATAGCCTGATTTTGAATCTTATCCAGCTTATACAGGTGCGTACGACAGCTATTGTCATAAAGAAAGGATGCGTAATCAAGTCTGCTACGTATTATTGCTATATATAGCCTTCTTAGATGTTTCGGATGGACTCCCCATCGTGGACCGACCAGAACTTTAAACCACCATACCACACCACCACCATACCACACCACTCTACCATAGTTGGATAAAATGGGCATCGCGTAGCGTAGGATATGTACTCGTAAATATTATGTAATGCGTTCTCTATACCAAACATAATTCGAATCCTTCCAGCCAGCGTGTACATTCTTGAATGAGGCACATTCGATGTACTTTTCTTTGAAAGTTAAATGGAAATGGGATAAAATTAAGTTATAAAAATCGCTGATTGACCTTCCCTTGCTTGAGAACGTCACAAATACAGGGAAACAGGGCGAAACATTTTCAAAGCAACTTGGTAAGCTACCAAAGAATTTGAATTGAATTCATTTAAAATAAACGACTTTGCAACAAGCTTCCACATTCATCGACGTTAAGATTTTATTTTAAAAATCCAATTTTCTATTTCACCAACATGGTTCGCCGCCACTTGGCCGCCACAGACTTATACTCTGTACTTTTAGGTACTTAAAAAAAACCACGTGACTGGGGTCGTTCAGCCAGTGGTATTGTGCCACAGATACAAAACATTACTTTGATTGGCTGAACGACCCGAGTCACGTGGCTTTTTTGTTTACCTTTTTTTAAATACCTAAAAGTACAGAGTATAAGTAACATCAAGATACACACATTAAAAACGAAGAAATGTATAAGAAGCGCTTCAGCTTCTGAGTTTCGGCTATAATGTCAAGTGTGGTCTAAATGGCACAAATACAAATTATATCGTGGTCACAAGTAGATACGCTGTAGGTAAAGGGTTACAAAACGTAGGGATGTAAAATTAAGGAATAAACGCGATTTAATCCGTTTCGATATTGTCACGGACACAGAAAACAATATTTAATACAAATTGAAGGGATGTTTACAAAAACAAAATGTCTGACTAGACTGGTTGATACTTATACAGGGTGTCCCTGAAACCAACGTGCATACGAAAAGGTCCGATAGACGAGCTCATTAGTCACCGATTAAGTAAATTTGACCCGAAGAAGAGATTTTTACTGAGGTCAAATTTACTTAATCTGGTGTCTTACGAGCTAGTCTATCAGCTTCCTATCTATTTTCGTATGTACGTTGGTTTTATGGACACCCTGTAGAGAAACATTTTTAATGTCAGTAGGTGTTTACCGGCTTTGTTAACTAGTTATGTTGTTTTTGTAAACATAGTTGATATAGTTCAAAATTGAAGAAACAATATTTGCACATTAAAAGCTGAGATGTGATAATAAATATTGTCACTGATCGTGAACAATCTAGGTTTAGTAGAACTAAACTCCGATAGATTGTCAGGATTACCCACGCAAAATTGAAACGCAAGATAGATTGCTTTGCAACATCTACTACAATATACGTCTGTTCCGCTGAAACCGCTGAAACTTCGGGACAAATCAGGAAACGTCCCGTTTTCCGTTCCAATAAAAGAAGTTAGTCGCCGGCGTCGGTAAGTCGGTCGTAATTATTCAACTCTAAGAAAGGCACGTCTGGGTTCGGAAGTGTGGAACAGTTCGTTGTTCTTGGGATATTCTTTGATAATCCTTTGTCGCAATTAACACCAAAGTTTTATCTTTCTTATTTCACAACTTACTGAAGAAGGTTCAAAAGGTACAAAGATACTGTATAAATGAATATGTATCGAGTTGGACTGTCACACGACGCCAGCATAACAGCGTACAATCTTTAAAAAATGTGATAATTGCGGCCATATTTGGCACTACACTCTCTGCGAAAATAGTACATTATGATACGAGTGTGCTATGTTTGTCATTAGACAGTGGCACTCAGGCAACGATTATAATGCCCGACATTGTAATAATGACCAATGCAGATGTGTTTCACTCTTCCTTTTTCGTTTTATTTTGTAGCTCATATATGTATGTATGTATGTAAACTCTTTATTGCACATAAAATTATACAAAAGCATACAGAAATCAATGGTTATGTACAAAGGCGAACTTATCCCTGTAAGGTGTCATATAGCAACATAATCTCAGTCACATTGGTGACGAATTGACGATGCCAGCTACCTATCCGCGTAGCGGCTACGAGCAGCCAGCGCGGTGGCGCACGTCCGTGGCGCGCGTCGCTATACACGGTTTCGCATCACGGTGCGGCATAGCTTGCGATCTTATTGGTCGATATAAAAGTGTCACACATTGCGTGCTCTCATTGGTCAATTTGCAGTAAAGTAAAAATCACTGGTGCTGTGTAACACGCGAGTGTAAAGAATATTGGTTTCGAACGTAAGAAAATTGAAATTCGTAAGAGTCACTATAGGAGAAAGTGTGTTGAATCTATTACGCTTCAATAGATTCACAGACGGATGGACTGGCAGCGGAGCTTTAGTAATAGGACCCCTGTGACATCTTAAAGCTAAAAGGTTTTTAGGGTAAAACAATAGAGATTAGGAAAGGGATAAAACAGCCTTATCCAAAAAAATTGTTGTGAGCTAAACAATTTATTATCACCATAATATTGTTTTGTACTTGTAAAAAAGTATCCTAGGATGTAAGTATAATTGGATGGACTAACTCATAAACTATATCATGTACGAGTACTAACTATATCCCAGTTGCCTAAAGTTGATGAACAAAGTTTAATTAACGAACATACGAGTAGGTACGACATATGCACCCTTATCTAATAAACTTTGGCGTACGCAAATACGAGTAGGTACAAGGTAGTTATTTATATGATTGGTGGATACACGAGTGTGGTTTTATGAACTTACACGTAAAAACATCAATTTTTTCTTAAATAAAGAATATGCTTTACAAGGCAAAAAACCACGGTAAACGTAGCCTTAATATCATCAACATAACCGATATCAGTACTTTATCGACTATCATTGTAATAGTTATATTTATTTTACACTAGTTGATATGCGCGTTTCATCTTGTGTAACGTAAGCGAAATAAACAGCGCTCATCGCGTATTCATGGAGGCTTAGAATGGAAACAATGCAGGATTACAGATGCGTGGGCCGGTAGATACGGCGTTTTATGCTGCTCAGTACTGAAAATTTATGAAATTTAACTGTTGTTCACTTTAATCTTCGGGTACCGGTCCTCACCCACTACCAGGACGTCAAAAGGATTTCTTTTTGTATTTACTTTCCTTCACGTCACTTCATGTCACATCAAAAGGATTCCTCCTTTTTTATTTGTCCAAATGTACGTCCAAATACTTTTTCCGCGTAGTAGTTTAGTTTACGGATAGGCTCTTTATAAGTTTTAAGTATAACACAGTTGAAAATAATAAGATGCAAAGATCAGAGAAAAGAATTGTTTCTTCGAGACAACCTTACACATACCATATAGGTACTGTCAGTTTCAAATAGCTCATTTAAATCATTTAAAAAAAAATTGAACACAATTAAGGGATTTAATTAAAACAAAACTTAATTTATTCCTCTGTGTTAGGAAAGTTACCCGTATAGTTTGTATGCCTAACTTTCGTAACACAGAGGAAGCGATCGTGATTTTGTTCTTATAAGGCCCTTAACTATGTAATTTTTTTTTGAAAATCACTAACACATCTTTATTACCTACTACATATAGGCACAAAATATGTGTTACGGTATACCGGGTGTTGCCTGTAACAGGAGCAAATAATTGAAACGTAGATTCTACTCATCAAACAATAAAACTTTCGTTCAACAACTTTTAAAAAATATGTAATCTTTAGCTTTTATCTTTTTCATACAAATTAAATAGTATTTTCAATGTACGTTAACATCAGTCTAATTAACGTCGCTTGTCACGCTACAAACATAAAAAACATCGCAATACATTTCAAAGTTTTCAAATAAACTTTAAAGTGTACTAAAAATTAAAACATAAGTTATTTTTAAATGTCGCTGAACAAAATGTTGTTCAGTTTGAGGAGTACAATCTACGTTTTAATTATTTGCTCCTAGTACAGGCAACACCTAGTATATGGCTTTGGATGCTACAGACTAAATGATGCTGACTGTACATACAGTGCAAATGTTTTTTGATTTTTCATAAGAATTATAAAAGAAACCTAACCTAAATTATCTATTCTATGTGATTCACCTGAAAGCTTAATGTGACTTACATAGTCGACATTACCTAGGTGCATTAATTAAAATATGAGAATTAATACGGTAAACCGTCACGATTTTCGTAAATAATTAAAATAATTGGCAGTTTCTTAAAGAAATATAGAATAAAATAGACGAGATATAGAGAATATAGAGAAAATATAATATATATAATGTTATAAACGAAAGAGATATAGAGAAAATATTTATTCAGATAAGAAATAATTACAGTAACCTACTTATGAGGCAATACATAACCGAAATGGACTCCACTTAACAATACAGTTAGTTTGGCTCAGCCAAAAGCGCTGTTTTTCTGTGAATTCAGAGCAAAGTGGCTGAATAGAAGTCGGAGGGAAGTCATATGGTTACTCTAGAATTGATAAGTCTGGGCAACACATCTACGCTGTATCAAATCGAACTATTACGCAGTGTTAAGTTTGACTAGGATTACTGCGGGGGATCAGCAATGGCGCCACAGATCGCGAACCTTCTCATTACGAGACACCCCTAAGGAGCGCACACTTAGGCCCATTACCTATTCATAATACTTAACAGTAAAAGTATCTGCGTTACAGCTAGGGCGGTAAAATAACGAACCACATCTCAAGTGTGGCCAGAAAAATGCAATATAGGGATATTTTTTTACCACCTGCGCAGATCGCAGAAGTTTGCGGCCCGAGCTGCAAGCGAGGGACGTAAATATGCGATCGAGGGCTTTCTTTATTACCTCCCGTGTTGTGTAGGTACAGCATTTTATGTCTACACTTGGCCAGAAAGCGGCTTTTTCCGTACGCGTAGCGTGCGTAAAAGGTCACTTTATGGCCAGGTGTGGCATAATAGTACATTACACAACTAGGGTGGTAATACAAAGAAAGGCCGAGATCGCAGGAGTTTGCGGCCCGAGCTGCAAGCGAGGGACGTAAATATGCAATCGAGGGCTTTCTTTATTACCTCCCGTGTTGTGTACATCATTTTATGTCTACACTTGGCCAGAAAGCGGCTTTTTCCGTACGCGCAGCGTGCGGAAAAGGTCACTTTATGGCCAGGTGTGACATAAAAGAAGTTTTCGTCGCCTCAGGCCGTACGTGTTTTTTAGCGTAGATAAAATGCATTAAAACACATTTCAACAAAATTAGATGGTGTTATAGTACATTACTTATCTAGGGCGGTAAAACAAACAATGTCTCGGATCGCAGGTATTTGACGCACGACCCAAAGGCAAGGGCGATAAATATGCGATCTGAGGCTTTCTTTATTATATAGGTACCGCCCGTTTTAAATTTTACGTCTCCCCCAGGCCATCAATTGGGATTTTCCGCACTCGTAGCGGGCGGTTATTGCCACTTTCCGTTTATATGGGGACCCGAACAACCCCTATCATCTTAATTAAGCACGATTAAAATTACGATGAATCATTGCGGGGCATCACCATCTCATTTAAAAATCGCCTCAGGCCTTAAGTGGGTAGTTCTCTGCGACTAAACAGTCGCACCAATCACATCATTACCATCGCCACATTATGGATGAGCTCCCTATAAACTATGGAGTCGTTTTCGGTTATCTTGTAGAAGTCGCGTGCCTCTGCTATTTTTATCATAATGATCTTGATTGCTTTTATAAAACGGCCAATAATAATGGCGATGGTAATGAAGCAAGCAAAACGGTATAAAATCGCAAAGAACTACTCAAGTATTCTTCTTCAGCCCACTACGTGAAAGTCCCACTATCTGGACAGGAGTACATGTGAAATTATGTACATAGTTTACACCATAAGCAGTAATGAAGAAAGCTCAAGGTCGCATATTTATAGCTATCGTCTACGACTCGGGCCACACTGTGATCTGGGACATTATTTTTCTCTGGCTAGGAGGTGGAATTTTTCTCTTTGCTTATTTTTTCTCCACATAGCGGATGATGAATGCTACTCGTAATTAGGGCCCACGACCCAGAGCTTTCGAATAATTCGATACCTTTAGACTCGAAGGGCGTAAACGCCGTAGGTTCTAATGGCGTTTACGCCCTTTGAGTCTAAAGGTATCGATATGTGTTGTTGACAAAGGACGGTGTATAGTCGAGCTTTAGGCTGCGTGTCCACCAGAGTTATGCGAGTTACTGGAGCGTTGGGCGAGGAAACAATCCACCAATGACCGCGTTAGCGAATTTGAAGCGAAGTTCCATACAAATGTCGTGAGTACGCTGCGACTGGTTTTGTATGGAAACTCGACCGCAGCTCGCCCGCAAATCGCAAGAGTGATATAGTACCTACATTACACAACTAGGGCGGTAATACAAAGAAAGGCTGAGATCGCAGAAGTTTGCGGCCCGAGCTGCAAGCGAGGGACGTAAATATGCAATCGATGGCTTTCTTTATTACCTCCCGTGTTGTGTACATCATTTTATGTCCACACTTGGCCAGAAAGCGGCTTTTTCCGTACGCGCAGCGTGCGGAAAAAGCCACTTTATGGCCAGGTGTGGCATAAAGGCACTTTAACGCTCCGCTTCCTCTCACAGTTCTGATGGGAATGCCACTTTATCGTACTCACCCCCGCACTCAATGCATACCCTGGATATCAATTAAGTTCAAAGCTTATCGTTCGACACTGATGACGTTGAGTTTAACAAAGCGGTAATCTAGTACGAAACCTACCGTACTAGATTACCTATCGCTTTGTTAGAGATAGTACACACAGTGCGGTAATGCCCAACTTAGCTGTCAATGTCGTCACTAATATAATTTGATTTCAAGCCAACATTCATTCACATAACAACTACTATCGAACGTAAACGAGTTCCAAGTGAGAATGCGGACAGTAGGGGTAATTCCATGAAAATGTAACGCAATTTACCATTTCACTATATTAATTTAATCCCTCGATATATTGACATTTAAATATGCACTGACGTTACTCTCTGCCATGGAAGTGACCGTAGTAGTAGTAATTACAGCGCGCGGAAGAAGCGAACTCGTAAGAGGGTAGATCGCTATGGTGGGTGGGTAGCAACAGTGCCGAAATATCGGGAGCTCATAAAAACAAACATATCTAGTGGTTAATATAAATATTATTATTCCATGAATGAATTCTTTTCTGACATCTTAAAATATATACACTTGAAATTGTAACTAAATTGTAGTAGTAGTGTAAGTTATAATTTATTGTAATGTATTAAATGCGGACATAATCATTTAAATCTAGCTAGTCATTTTTATTGTTTTTCAATTTATATACCAATAATTTTTGTTATGCTTATTTTGCTTCTTCGAATTAATTATTATTACATTGTGCATTATCATTGTTATTCTATTGTTCTAAATTTGTGAAATTTAAATTTATTTAATTTTATTCTACTACATTTAATACCTAGTTTTTAAAAATTACCTAAATTGTTTTAGCGTTTTTAGCGTGTTAGTTTTCAGTGTTTAAGTGTTTTTGCTGTGCCCTACCAGGGTTCATGTTTTGGACATTATTTTTATCTAAGACCCTTGTACAACATGAAAAAGCAATAAATTAATTATGAATATTATGAATAATTTGACCCGAAACTAATAACAGTTCACAATCGGGGATCAAATTACGTCGGCTAGGTCGTCGCTTCGATTATGAAGGACCACAAAAGCGAGACCTCCAATACATTGCGGACGAGGTTGACGGAAAAGTTGTGAATTAATTTACTGTAGGCGTATAAAAGCGGACACACAGAGCGTGGGCTGTGCATGAGCCTTTTGAGACAAATGTCAAATCTTGACATTTAATTTAAACTGTAAATATATTCAGGTTTCAGATACAAGCGGAAATTATCCTCCACAATTACAATTGATAGATGATAAGGAATGATCTGATAATCCGGGTGATGGGACCAACCCTCTACGAAAAATTGCCAAAGCGCGTGAAAGACATCGAAAGCATGGCATGTTTCCAGTCCCAACTAAAACTTATATTACTTAATAATACAATTTACAATATAGACGAGTACATGAAGTCAGTAATTGAATAATAATAATTAGGATGGTTATGATAATGAATAAAACTAAGTTAGATATTGAAAATATATGCTAGGATTTATAAAGTATTATGCTTTAAGTCCGTTACTTGACATGTCATTCTGTTGCAGGTTATGTTTTTTGTAATAATAATTATGTAATATGAATTGATGAATAAATTATTCTATTCTACTCTATTCTGTTATAATCTATCTTTTATTAGATAAAATATTAAAATATAGCTATAAATTACGAGTGTTCGAATTTAAAGGGATCAAAATGCTAATCAATCTAAGACTAAAAAAAAATAATCAGATCTTGGATTTACTATACTACGAGTATGATATTATATTACTATACCAGGTGTTGCCTGTACTAGGAGCAAATAATTAAAACGTAGATTGTACTCCTCAAACTGAACAACATTTGTTCAGCCACATTTAAAAATAGCTAATGTTTTAATTTTTAGTGCACTCTAAAGTTTCTTTGAAACCGCAATGTATTGCGATGTTTTTTTTATGTTTATAGCGTGACAAGCGACGTCAATTAGACTGATGTTAACGTACATTGAAAGTAGTATTTAATTTGTATGAAAAAGATACAATCTAAAGATTACATAATTTGTACAAATTGTTGAACAAAAGTTTTCTTGTTTGATGAGTAGAATCTACGTTTTAATTATTTGCTCCTGTTACAGGCAACACCCGGTATAACAGCGCTCGGAAACAGTATTTTGCAAAAACCCCGAAATAACCCAATGTTTTGAATTATTTTCTGTTTTATTTAAATAGGGCTTAATAATTTATTTAAGTAATGGCTTCGTATTATTAGATTGTCCGATTAAAAAATGAAATAAAAAACCAAAGAACGAAAAGAACGGAAAAAAATACCAGTATTATTGTCGTGAGAACATACCGGTATCCGACCTGTGCTATATAATATACTAACAAACATTGCGAGTTAATAAAAAAACTCTGTTCTCAGCAGTGGGACGTAGTGGGATGATAATGAAAATGCTTTTATAATATCTCATTCCTCGCTTGGATGACCAAATTCTAGCATCAATCATAATAAAACTCGTACCTATAGGTACAACCTAAAATTAAAACAAATCCTTTTACAAAAAAGCTAAAAAACAAATTCGTTTAAAATACCATTAATCATTCTCGAAACGACAGCACCTCGCAAAGTCACCTTTGTTGTTATTTATGACATCTTGATGAATTGACTCCCAAAATACAGTTTCGCAGAATTCAGGACGGAAAAGAACAATTTCCTATTTAGGTATTAACTATATGATAAGCCATCAATCTTGGCTGTCGTGGCGTCGAAAGGAATCGATTAACGACGTTTACAATGGCTTTCTCTTGGCCCGTATTTCGGAGATATGTGGGATTGAAAAAGGCCTGCCTGAACAAAACGTTAGGGCCCTATCACACTGACGATTTTCGAGCGAGTTGCGAGCGTGTTTTCATACAAAACTTGTCGCGTCGAGTTCGCGGCGAGGTCGCTGCGATCGAAATCTGTATAAAAACGCGCACAATTCGCTCGCAAATCGAAATTGTGATAAGGCCCTTAAACGAGGAAAATAGTGCCCAATTTCAGAACTGCTGTTGTCAACACTGCAGCATTTATAATATACTAGCATTTACCTGCAGCTTCACCCGCGTTATTCGCGTTAATGTCACAAGGGAATTCTTTACCAGGATATACAGTATCCTATGTTTCAATACAGGACCAACTTACATGTTAAACTTCATCTCAATCCATCCAGTTGTTACCCCGTTATTTAGTAATACACATCCAAACATTCAAACCACCAAACATCTGAACATCTTCACAAGCTTTCACATCTACATACATAAAACAAAGTCGGGTTAGTTACACCGTTTATAACTTGAGAACGGGTGGACCGATTCTTATGATCTCTGATTTTTTGGGTTTGTCTCCGCCCCGAACAGCAGAATAGCTTTACTATTAAAACATCAAAGAAATTAAAATATCTGAGGTGGAACGAAATTCCCGGGCGGCTAATACTCGTAGTACTAAATTTTGCCCCATCGGGCTAGCGCCGGGGCCAGAAACCAGAATGAGCACGCGTTATGCGATAGAGAGAGACGGTGGGATCCGGTGCGTCCGGTGGTCTGGCTTGAATGTCAGTTTTGCTAAAAGAGAAACTTTTGTACTTAGTATTATTACTTATTCTGCGGTACCAGGTCCATGGTAATTCCCTCAACTACCTACATTAGTTATTTGAAAACTGAGAGATTGTGTCTGTATTAATCAAAACATAAGGGTTTATATTCTGTTATATTTAGCCTGTATCCATCCATTGTTTGGTATACACCTTTCCCCTGTTACGCCGAACGCCGATATTCTCGATCCTATGCCAGCCTTTATTCACTGCTTAATTGCCCTGCCTGACTATCGAGTCGGTAGTTTTCCCGCATTTCTTTTTGACGACATTGGTCACCAATCAGTAACTTTCCATTTTCCTCCTTCGCCCCGTCCTTCATCCTTACCAAGATTAAAGGTTTACTGCTACGAATTCTTTTATGCATTACTATGGACAGTTTTAGTAAATATTTGTGACGTATTGGGTGAATAAATAAATCCTACTTAAAGGGAAAACAACTAGTGGCCTTTACTCAATAAATTGATTTTAGTAACAACTCGTCAGGTTTACTTACTGGGGGAATAAGTTTTACCTGGAGGGAAAGACTTAGGTAGTGAAATTTACTTAATATATTGTTGTTACCATTCGTGAGGACGACGTATTGATTAATTTTAATAATTTACAAAATTCTTTTAAACTTTATTTGAGCTTTAGAATCAAACGAACATTAAGTATCTTTTTCTTATTTAAAAGCGACGCTCTGTTTAACGGAGCAATCACCAGCCCTTCATACAAAAAGGAGAATGTTAAAATCATTCCTAACCTGGAAGCCAAAGAGATAAAAATGAGAACGGACCGCATAATGCCATGCAAACCCGCCAATCACTATGCGTTTGTCAAAGGCTCCTTTTAGAAACGTTACAAAATGAAATTTGGAACTAAAACTCCATTACCGTCGAAAATTACCTGTGATACCGTAAGGTTCGATGGCACGCATACCTAGAGGTAGGGTTGCCATACGTTTTGGAGACTAAAACGAGTCTTCCGACGCACTTTTCTGGATACACGAATTGTCAGCATGGATAAAAATTCTGGCAAAATGCGTGTCAATAAAATAACACATTTAGTGACTTTTACGACATTAAAATATATTTGCATATGCGATTCACCACCTGATATCCTCTGGTACAATAGGGATATTGAGTTTTATCACAGGTTTTCATTGATAAAGACTACAACGCATACTTAATGGGGTCATTTTTATGACGAGATTACGGCGGTCATTACCCGATGGGATGACATGATCCTGCCGTCTTTCGATGACAGTATTTTACGCATAACCCAATCCTCATACAGAGAAGCTCTAGACTGCAGAACAACTCCCCTAGGCCATAGTGTTAGTCAGTTTACTTAGAACTTTACATACCACGTTTCACTACACATTTAAACAACACTGTGCCTACTTTTACACTTCTGAGATAATCTTTAAGATGGCAACATTATCATTTTATCCCTGTGTGAGGTGGTTCCAGCACACACAGGCAAGAAGACTGTTGGAGCTTTTACTGCCAAAAAATATTAGTTAGCCGTACATAATAAAAGACACACTCCTGTTTTTTTAATGTGATTTGTGCAAATCAGCAGACATCTGATGGTACGCAGTCATCGTCAGCCATGGATATCTGCCACACAAGAAGAATTGCCTGTACGTTGCCGACTAGCCTATGAGTGCCTTTGTTTACTGGCATAGCGCGCCGGGAACACCTCAGGAGGGAGCTCTTGCCATTTTATGGCAAAAATGAGCATGATGCCCGCTTGTTTTTGAGATTCCAAGCAGAAAAAGTGAGGATTTTTTATTTTTGGATTGAACTTTGTGGCTGAGGCAGGATGTCCGGTGATAGAAATGTAAGGCGGATCTCACACTGCAGCACGAATCGCGGCGACACGCGACTCAGCGATTTTCAACTTTGTATGTAGAATCATCGATTTGTGGGCATTTCTCCAGAAATATGTCTGCGGTCACCTCATTCATCTGGCCCTTTTTCATACTAAATGTATGGAGACAGATGAATGAGTCGCAGACATATTTCTGGAGAAATGCCCTTGTATAGAAAAATCACGGAGTGGCGCACACTGAAGTCGCGACTCGCGCATAGGCGCGTAAATCGCGGCGACTCGCAGCGACTCGCCGCGAATCGCAGCTACTATGCGCAGCTACACGGAAAAAATCGCGGCGTCACGCCAGCGACTCGCGGCGTGACGCCGCGTGACGGGCGAATTCAGTGTGTTCTTCGCCTAACGGAGGCACGAGCTCAAGAAGTACCTCAGAATATCCCCGTTACATAAGGGACGTATGGCAACCCTGCCTAAAGGTAATTCGTTTAAGCCTCACCGTTCTTGCCATCGATGCCGTTAATTGCTTCGTGGTTGATTAATTCGGGCCAACCCTGACACACCTAGCAATCGCCGGTTATGCCTTGATATGAAAAAAGCCTATAAGCCGTTGAAGCTCCAAGGACTTGGACCCCTTTTAGCCAAGCAGCGGGTCTATCTTGAGTTTAACAACGACGTAACTGGCGTTTTTAGGGTGCAGTAGAATAAAAGGAAAGCAGAGATCGTAAAAAAATCTCTCATAACATAAGTATTAGGTATACTGTATCTCAAGGGACGTGTTCATGATTGTTTATCCGACTTCAACAAAAGAACAAGGTTTTCAGATTATCAGGATTGTTTTTTATGTATTTATTCTGATTACTCGAGGACAGCATAACAGATTTGGAAAAATCTTTTTTTGTTTGAGAGGATACCTTTTTAGTGGCCCCATTGGCATGGCATCAAATCAGGATAATCTCTCTGATAATACGATCTTGCAGGGAACTCTTTAAATAACAGAGAAATATTATCTATAGCCATTTTAGGTATTTTTTATAGCAACTTGAGCATTTGTTAATTGAAAAGAGTCGTTTGTCAACAAAAAATATTGTTGGTAGAAATTTGCTTAATACTTAGAACAGTTAAGAAAAATAAGTGTGATCGTGCAGATTAATTACTACATATGCCACGTGGCATATACAGTTAACAAGCAGCGTGCAATGCATTATCAGCATTGTTCGAAAACTATGAGACTGACAACAACAAGTGTTATCTAGACTAGATTATCCACTAGTAATTAATAATTATCGATTTGTATTCCGAATTGATTTTCATCAGTGATATCTATTTACTCGAACATCTATTTGATCAAGATTTACAAGTACATTAGCTGAATCGCATTTGCATTCCACCACCATTCAGAAACCTCCTTAGTTCACCTCCCGTCCTTCCTCATCGCAAAGTGTCCTGGCTATCTCCACTTCAGCATTTTTTTTTCGACGTAGCATCTTTTGTTCTGCGCCGAATTTCTGTTTGGACACGATCAGCAAGGGAAATCCCTCGCATAGTATACAGATATTTGACATTAACCATAGAGTAAGATTTGCCGTTGAGGCAGTAAAGTTCTGAAATCGTGACCACGCGTAGGTGAGCGCAGCGTAGATTTGGTGGACAGACGACCTCGTAAGGGCCTTATCACACTTGCAATTTGCGAGCGGGCTGCCGGCGAGTTTCTATATAAAACCAGTTCCAGCTCGGGGCCAACTCGCAGCGAGTTCGCCGCGGGCGACATTTGTATGGAACTTCGCTTCTAACTCGCCTGCAGCTCGCTCGCAAATCGCAAGTCGGAGTCGGTGGATACGATCTGCACAGGACCGCACTCTGTGGCGATCTATGGTGGAGGCCTACGTCCAGCAGTGGACATCCGTGGCTGATAGATGAATGATCTGCAGAACGGACTGGTAGGATCTCCTGTTCATTTCACGTGGCGTATACAACTTAATCGTATTTCCGACTGAATTTCCACAAGGAAACTTGTATTGCAGTGGTTTAAATATTAAAGTTTTCCTTTGTTGCTCATAATAATTACACGAACAAGCTCGCTCGGCTGAAACTCCATATTAATGTTTAATTCCAGTTTTCCTTCTCGTTTTCCTTACTAGTAGTACATCAAAAATGAGTTAACTTATAAGGCGCTTGATCGCACATATGATGTTTTTAAAGTAGCAAGCAGTGGAATATCGGTGCATTATGAAAGCAAATGCAATTTGTAAAAGTTGTGAAGAGCGGGAAGCGTATAAATATTGGCATTATTTTCATATATAGATACAAGAAATCAAAGTACATAGAAAAATTAAATGGCACTCACCGGGACCGGGAATCGAACTCGGGTCCTCTGGATTTCCGGCCCAGCGACTCAACCACTCGTCCTGCGGAGCACCCAGCATTATAAATTATACTTAAAAATAACTATGCACATCTAATTTATGCCCATTACACAATATGTTCTTAAACATTATGATTAAAAACGTTATGCGCATAAATGTATGACTATTTACAGTTATGCGTAATGATGAGTATGACGAATCCTCGTACGCGTATAAAAACATGACCTTAAACTTTATGCAACCCGACCCCTACCCATTTAATCTTTGTATCTATAATCGTAATAAAATTTGTGGTGTTTTTCACATAAAAAAATCTAAAAAAATTTAATAATTCTGTCTAGTCTTACTGGAGGTAGGGTGCCAAGAAAGCTGGTAGTGTCGCCATCCTCTGTGCTAAGGTGGTAAGTACCTAATATAATTTATATCCTATAATCCTATCCCTGATCCCTCAACTTGAAATTGCACAGCTGCCTAGCCTGACCGCGTTTCTTAAACAGAGGCGGCTGCGTTGGCTAGGGCATGTGCACAGAATTAACCCTTCTCGTCTACCACGACGTGTTCTCCTTGGTGCGGTTGCGAATGCAAAAAGAGACGTTGGGAGGCCATTGCTTCGCTTTAAAGACTGCGCCAAAAGGGACATGATCGCCTTTAAAATTGACCACCAGAACTGGGAGACGCTTGCGGAGAAAAGAACGGAGTGGCGGAGTCGTGTGTTGAAGGGTCGCAAGTTAAGCGATGAAACCTGGTTCGCTGCACTCACTGACAAGAGACAAAGACGACACCAAAGCGACTCAGCGCCACCTGGTTGCAAACTTTTCTTGTCAGGCCTGCGGTAGGACATGTCGCTCTCGCATCGGTTTATTTAGCCAGCAAAAGCTATGTCTCTCTAACATTGCACCATTAATCTTCTGTAATAGACGCAAAGGCCTATGATGATGATGATCCTTCAACATACTGCGAAAACATAAGGGTACTTATCAAAATTCCGAAACTTTGAGCTCCAGATGTTGCCAAATCAATCAAAATAATGTAAGTATTTCTAACTTGCGAAGAGTTTACACTTGCAGAAAAAACTTCTAAATACTTGGGAAAATAAATTCGGAATTTCGTTACGGAACCGGAATATAGCATACATTACTTGTTCAATAGATTATTCCTGACTATGCATCAAGGGTTGGCACTGGCAGTGAGTAAATCTATTTACATAAATATGGCGAGAAATCATTTTCCACGTCGGTAAAAGGTGAAATTGCAGCGGGTTAGAGTGTTGCTTCCAATATGAGTATCGTGGATTTCCGAAATCCGGATTTTCCATTTTTGATGGCTTAACCGCTTGGGAGGTGGATTCGGGATTTTGAGGGTTTGTGTCGAATCTAATTATTCACCATTGTACATGCTAAAGCCGCACGCGCGTGTGAACGGCTTGACATTTTCACATGAGAACACCGGCTGTGATGTCAGATTTGATATACATACGCTCAAGTCACTTTTGCAACTTATGTGGATGGCACGAGGTCTTGTTCCATATGCTTAAGTTAATTTTGGATAATCTATTGGAAAATCTGTAATTTGTAAGGTTTAGAAGTTATTTTGTACGTTTAGTATTTTTTTTACCAAACAAAAATAATAGACATGTACACAATCTTTCTCCGATTTTATACACCTATTTACTATGTGTAGGTAGATAACTTTTCAATTTTATATTATTATAGATGCTTTAAGGATTGTCGGTAGCTGAATCGATTTACATAGATATGAGTCGGAACTCGGAATCATTTTCCACCCGGTGAATCGCACTTCTTATAAAGGTCGTCGGATATCGGTCGGAGATAAAATTCTCGTTAGATATTATTGAAATCTTTTTCTTTAAAGATTGCTTTTTATACCAGTTAATGGGAGTGCTAGGATTTATACTTGCGAAATACTAAATAGTCATTAATGGTATATTACGCATCCAAGGCGTGCAGAGACTCGCCGCTGCCCCGCGCCCTTGCACAGCTCAATGCGCTTTCTGGCACCTGAGTGCGACCTGTTTGTGTGGCGATGACCCTCATAAGGTGGTCCGGGCCAGCGACCTGGTTCGATCCCAGGGAACGTCACGGGCCCCACCTGGTCCGATATTTGCAACAGTCAGTAAGACTTGTAAGTACGTCACCTTAAAAAAAAGCGTGGCGATGGGCCACAGTGTGTAGTGAATGAACAGGGCCGCGCCGACGCCCGACAGCGCCTGTGTGCGAAACCTATCTTCATAGTCGTTCTCCAGCTCTTTATTGTTGTCGTGTTTCGACTTCCAGCGCCCCTATTGCCCTGGCGCCTGTGTGCGCTGCATACTTCGCACACAGGGGCGGCGCGGCCCTGTGAATGAATGGGTCATAAATCGAAGGTTTAAACCGGCTCACTTTTGTGGACACATTTTTGTCGAAATCCCTGTTGATTTTAATGGGATATCACACTATTCATGAGAAGTCCGGGATCCTACCAAATAGATTAAAACTCCACCAAAATTTGCAGGGATCTCGACAGAAATGTGTCCACAGAAGTGAGACGGTTTAACCGCTCAATTTTTGACCTGAATGTTTAAGATTATGTGAGGCAATGGATACTAGGTGTTCAACGGTTCCAATTTAATTTCTTTTTACTAATTAATTACTGTGATTATTGTGTGAGTGTATGCGTATCATTAATTGTTCGTCTAAGTTTCGTGACGCAAAAATGAAATCCTGGTTCAAATCCTGGTAAGGGCAAATATTTGTGTAATGAGCACGAGTAAATTGTTCCTGAATCATGGATGTTTTGCTATCTATTTAATATGTATATCGTCGTCTTGTACCCATAGTACCTACAAGCATTACTTAGTTTGCGACTAGGTCGATTTGTGTAACATTGGCCCCCAATAAAAAAATAAATAAACAAATCATCCAGTGCGCGGGAGCGTATATAATTATAAATATGTCACCTGGGGCTTTAACACAGTGGTATGTTCATAATTTTGCGTCTGGCTACTATATCTGATTTTGTTTTTGCGTACCAACCAGGAAAGCCTCTTATAAGGCCTGAGGTTTATGATCATTCAATAATCTAATATCTAGTAGGATACACTATTTATTTTCTTCAAAATGTCTTTTACAAGTGCGGAAGTATTTTACCACATCAAAAAAGGAAGTTCTCAATTGGTGTACATTCTTTTA
Source organism: Eudemis profundana (assembly GCA_947034925.1). NCBI lineage: Eukaryota > Metazoa > Arthropoda > Insecta > Lepidoptera > Tortricidae > Eudemis > Eudemis profundana. Next base: position 14,961,312 of record OX344811.1, on the reverse strand, counting down.
CGTCCCCATGTATTTACTCGATATTAGTACTTTTCTTTAATTTACTTCAAGAGCGATGAAACTCAACGATGAACATCTCTGGACTTAAATTCCAAGTATTCGCAAATTCCTGTTCTTGACAAAGCTGCCTTAATCAACCTATCAACAGCTCAAAGCGGTCTCAAACGACGTCACTAAGCTCCGGAACTGAAATTGACTAATTCGGGCAGAGGCTTTTTGCTAATGGGTCCTACTGAGTACATGCTTACTGAGTACTATGTACTGGCACTTCAATTTCGTGGAAAGTAGTTTCCTTGTTCATAATCTAACTAATTTTCATTAAATTAAATCAATTGATCGTGATTCAACGCGGTAGGTAATGAAAGATAAAAGAATGTAAGAAATACATGTAAAAGAGCCCTTGAGGGCCTACTTACAGAAATAAATTATTTTATTTTATTTTTTTATTTTATAATGCGGCAAGTGTATTGTGCAATGTGCAAATGTGCACCTTTGCATCTGGAATGGCGCGGGGCGGATTATTTGACTAGGGTTATTTGTTATCAATTACATTTAATTGTACATTATTTTAGGTTTTAGTTTTATTATAGGTTTTAGTTTGTGTGGTACACTATATTCTTGTTATTGTGTGTTTTAATAAATATTTCATCATTTATTAAAAAAAAGTTTTGTAAAAATTAAAAATATTTAAATAAATCAGTGAAAGAATGAAATGTTCCCCTTTTTTTAATAATGACTTCTGGAATAGAATGTTGCATACAGGAAACTGGTAAGTAACGGTGCTCCCACACTAGCTGTTATAAGTCAATGTTATTTAAAGTTATAAAATATTTGTTATCGAACATGTTATACCTAATTACTATAAGTTCTATGAGATGTTAGTGAATGTTATCGTGTTTTAAAACATTTACAACAGCTAGTGTGGGAAAACCAAAATACGTAATAATTTTCTTTCTTGAAATTTGATTTCTGAATTCTGGGTATAACAATCAAGATGATTCGAAGGGCAGGGGGTGGTGGCTGGAGGAGGAGAGCTGAAGCTCGAGCTCAGTGGCGTGCCATGGGAGAGGCCTATGACCAGCAGTGGACTGATACAGGCTGATGCTGCTGTATCAAGATGCTGAATCAAGATATATTAAGGTAATTTGAGTCGGTCGGTTTTCCATTTATGCATAAAGAGGGTCATCAATTGATGCCGTGAAAGCAAACGATGACCCTCTTTATGTTTCACTGACGAGAACTGTCATGCTAGATTAAAAGGCATTATTATATAGAAGATTTCTTGGCCCATATAACTTTTTAGAACTAGAAAGGCCAACAGTACCCGATAATCTGATGAAGTTCTGGTCCGCATCAATCAATACTGCGAAACAACTGTCATTAGGACTTTGTCGCTTTCGCTCAGTAACTGGTTACTAACACCTTTCTATTTGCTTAGTGTTGTTGTTATTTTGATAAGGGTAAGGTTAGATCGTTCGCGCAATCAAGAAAGAGTTTGTTGGAAACAAATAAAGGTTTAGCAGATAGGAGTTGGATTACTTGGATTTAGTTTTATGAGGGATGCGGGGCTATTTTCAACTTCTTAATAATTATGTCTAGTATCTAATCGAGACTTTAAGTACTAGAACGACATCGATATTTTCGAAATTAGTGCATTTTCTATACCTACTTTGACGGTATAGATACCATCTCTCGTGCATTTCTAAAGAAGTCTGTATATCAATTAACGAATCTTTAATGATACCTATGTTGTTACCGATATTTGAATGAATTTATTATCGGCTGATGCGTTGTTGATACATTTTGGATGATAAGGATTATTCTTGGTAAAATCTTAATTCTAAAAATAAAGAAAAACAACATTGTTTATCATTAAACAAAATAGAAAGAATAACGACTTTTATGACAATCGGCGTATCCATTTTGTATAATTTTTTTTAAGAAATGCTCTCCGTTCTTTTGTCTATTTATGAAAATTATTTTTGGCATATTTATAGTTAATAACAAAAATTGTAACCTGGATACCGTTAAGTAACTTCGTTGTTTATTTGCAAAAGCGAAAGTTTTCAAGAACCTCTAATATTTTGTTAATAATTTGGAAGACTTGAAAGGTACCGTTAATGAACTAAAGATTACCTCGATTCTTCAGTGAAGTGGGGCTTGGAACTCAGTTATTGGAAACTGAGTGCCTTCATTATTGCCAGTTACGAGTTCGGTAAATACTTTGAAGTCTTTATTGCCCGCAAAGTTTCACGGAACAGTTTACCGTGATACTCAAACTCAATACTTCGTCTTTCGAGAAATTTTGACACAACCGACGCAAAAAATATCTTTTTACCTAGCTTGAACATCTACATATTATTCGGTCAAATACAATTTTGAAATAAATTAATGTGGACATTTTTATACTTCGAAATAAAATATATATCTGGTCAAAATTATACTAGGGTACCATGCCACAGGCGGTGCTTCTTGAGGGGGTATTCTTTTTATAATATTTTTATTTTATTTTAGGTAGTTTAATTTAGTTTGTAGGTCTATTTAGTTTCGGGTATTTTAGATTGTATCTTGTTTTTCTTGTTTTATTGTATTGAGTATTTGTGTATGCTTAGAACCGGGACCAAACTATTTAAGTGTACATTTTTATACATCGTGGTTTTTGAGTCCAGGATTGCTTTATTATTCACATTAAATTAAAAACACTATATTTAGCCGTAAAATAAAGTTAACTTATTTACTAAACAAGGTAGATAAACACTACTTTAGTGTCCATATTCCGAAATGTCCATTAATCTTATAAAATCATACAAATCTCACCAACACTGCTGAAGTCGAGGTTGGTGACTGATGAGATCATGACAAAAAATAGTTAGAAAAAGTTGATACCACAGGATTTCTTTAAAAAGTATCATTGTTAACAGCGCCATCTCTTGGATGATGTATGTCGTGTACGTCCTTCACCGACGAAGTTCTTAATTTGGTTGTATTTTTGCTGTTTGTTAGATACCTTAGAACTAATAATAGTGATTAATTCCACAAAATAACTGTAGCTCATCCAGTTTGATTGGCTATGTTGACGATCGACAATTGGGTCAGGCGCGTGTTGAGGCAAGGATATCCTCGAATGAAAACCTTTTAAAAATTGGATCCAATTAATACAGGGTGAAATGCTAATGACGAACCTTTTTATTTCTGGTGGATTTCGTAAAATAATCGCAACGTTTAAGTAGTAATTATAATTTTGCAGCATTAAAGATATTCACAATAAATTCATCCTCATAGTTAAATACTTTATTTTAATAATTCATAGTTAACTACCTTATTTTGCGTCTCAATTGCCAAAGATTTGATTTAAACATAAATGTGATAAATTTAGACCTAAATAGGGAGGCTGACTGAGTGATTTACTCACCAAATTCTCGAAATTTACAGTAGTCACTAACAGAAAATAATTGTACAGGACTACTGTAGCATATCCAGCACAGAAATATACCGAGATAAAAGGAAAAACGTGTATGTACCTCGCGTGCTAAAAAGAAGTGGCGGCGGCCTACTTTGAATGCCGTTAACTTCAGTTTCTGTGAATATTATTAGCAGATTTGAAGATTTGATAATAATGGTATAATTATTTGTTCAAATACCACCAAATGAAATGGAAAATGTATGTTTTCCATCACTAAATTGCACTTTTGGCGTCAAACGCCAAGCGAAAAACGTTACACGCTTCTTTGCCATACAAATCGACGAACTATTAATTTTCTTCTAACTCGATATATTTCTGTGATATCCAGTTTGATGGGGAAAATCGGGTCATGCACGTGTTGAGGCCAGAATATCCTCGAACGAAAACCTTTTTAAAACTGGACCCAATTAATACACAGGGAAAACCTGACAACACGTTTTATTTCTGGTGGATATTTGGCTTTGTTTGCATCTTAATTGTCAAATACAGTATTATCTCATAGAGGTAAAGAAAGAAATCCAGGACAACATTATGTATCTAACTTTGCTAACATTGAGTCCAGGATTGCTTTATTATTCACATTAAATTAAAAACACTATATTTAGCCGTAAAATAAAGTTAACTTATTTACTAAACAAGGTAGATAAACACTACTTTAGTGTTATTTTCAAATTACAAGTTTTTGGTGTACGGACGGAGTGAATCACGCAGAAAATAATTTAAGTCAACAAATACAAACGATTCAAACAATCAACAACATAACAGAAAATATTATTAATGGAGACACCGATACTTACACACCTACAAAGAGATTTATTATTTAAGAGGACTTGAAATTTCCGGGCATTGTAATTCAAAACCTAGAATATATTAAAAGATACTTTTCGTGAAGTAAGTCTGTAGGAGCTAAGATAAAACGCCGTATCAGAGGCATAAAGTACTTGAATTACAAATTTCTCTTTGATTACCGCTCTGGGATAACTAGGCCGGAAAAAAATATTTTTAGTCAAGTAACTGTGGCCTTACACACCCTACTTGATTTATTTCTTCTATTCTGGCCTATGCTATTTCTGGCCAAGTGTAGACATAAAATGATGTACACAACACGGGAGGTAATAAAGAAAGCCCTCTATCGCATATTTACGCTTGCAGCTCGAGCCGCAAACATCTGCGATCTCGGCCTTTCTTTATATTACCACCCTAGTTGTGTAATGTACTATTATCTTTTCCAGTTGGCTTATGATATGATGCTTTGTCAAAATCCAATTAAAATCATTACACGTAAAAAGATGCAAGTCTCGCAATGCAGTTCTTCTATAACAAAAAAGTTTTGAGATGTAAAGTTAAACCAAGTCAGTACCCTTTGGGTCCACAGAACTTGATTTACACCGACTTGCGTATTATTTATCCGTGGAGGGTTCTTTATTTGAGAAATATAAAATGTGTTCTTTCCCCGGTTAAATAATAGGTAAGTCGGTGGAAATCGTCTTCTGTGGACACCACTTTCTACGTTCATCTTTGTTCACGAGATACTATAGAAGTACAAATATTGCTATACAAATTGGAGTTCCCTCAATTCCTCAGGAATCCAATCATCAGTGCTGGATTTAGAAACAAATGCACGAGTTAGTATAAAAAAACCGATCAAGTGCGAGTTGGACTTGCGCACCGAGGGCTCCGTACAAACTCGTCAGTAGATACGTGAATAATTTAAGATAAACATATTGTGGGACAAACTTAACTTTGCTCCTGACAAACTGTTGTGCCCATACATCGACATATGTCGCGGTTAGCTCAGTAGGAACAAATAAGTTTGTCTTACGATTTTTGCGAATTTCAAAAAACGGTGCAAAGGCCGTAGCAGGATAAGGGAAGAAAAAATGCCCTTGAATGATTAAGAGCTGTTTATTTTTTCTATAGTTGCTTTCATTTAGTTGTATAATTGTGCAAAGTTTGGTTGAAAAATTCCCAGTGGTTCAGCCGGGAAAAAATAAAAACAAAATTTATGAAATTTCATGTATCTCTAAAACTATAAATCTTTATCATAATGTCTTTAATTTATTTTGGTAAATTGATAGGTATGTATGCCTTAAAAGAAAATTGAGTCTCTATCTTTGCAATTTCTGTAAAAAACACGTAAGTCAAAATTTCAAAAAAAAGTTTTTTTGATACCTGAAGGAGTGACCACTTTAAGTGACATTTTTAAAAAAGCCTTATTTAACGATCTGTCAGTCATATAAGTTTGACGGTTAAAATCGAAAAGCAACAGTGTCAAAATTAAAAAACTATGTTGGTCGGATTCTGTTACATTTTATTCTTATACTATTCTAATCTAATACAGCCAAAGAACTTAAAAATAAATCTTCTTTGTAAAAAATTAAAAATAAATCAATTATTGACATTCCCATTAATATTGGCTTGAAAATATACAGGGTGGTTTTCGATAATCTGTACATATGAAAAGGGTTGAAATTTCGGCCAATTTTATCGGTAAAACTGATTTTAATTTTTGTTTGTGGTCATTCGTTTTTTTTTACAGATTTTTAAACTTTCAGTGAAATTTTCGGCAGTACATCTGTTTGCCACGGTATAACTTTTGAACTAATTGCTTAAAATTGTAAGAAAAAATTGCAGGGTCATGGCAATAGACACGTTATTTAGTAGCAATAACAATAAACCACCGACTTGAAGAAAAACTCGTCAAAACAAATTATAATTGTGAAAAACGGCTGCAAAACTTCAGTTTTTTTTACGGAAAACACCGTTTTTCTCGAAAGTTTGCGAATATTGTGACCATTTTTTTCATGCTTATCTTCGTTTAGCACTTAATTGTGATCTTACAAACATTTTTTTCTTACAGCTTTGAACAATAAGATCAAAAGTTATACTGCGTCAAACAGATGTACTGCCCAAAATTTCATAGCAAACTGTAAAAATCTGTAAAAAATTTTTTTTTGCCCAGAAACAAAAATTAGTCATTTTTACCGATAAAATTAAATGGAATTTCACCCCTTTTAATATGTACAGATTATCGAAAACCAGCCTGTATTTGTATTAATTGTCGCCTTTTAACTTATAAAACCTTTTTTTTTCAAATAGGTAATCATCATTATTTCTAATTAAGCCTTACTTATCGTTTCACCAGATATATTCATTCGTAGGTAGGGTGTTGTTCACACATTGCCGCAATTGTGTATTACCTATCGCACGCAAGATATTTATCAAAAATTATTCAGCCTGCCGAAATTCTTAGTGGACCTTTTTTGAGAAACGGTATTAGTGTTACCGTTAATGAAGATAGCGATAGTGATTAAAATAAGAAGTAAAAGACATTTTTAAGTTGATACATATACGAGTAAATGCCATAAATTTATTTTATTTTTAGTTCTTAACAAAGAATATTTATGTTTAAGTTCTTTGGCTGTATTAGATTAGAATAGTATAAGAAAAAAATGTAACAGAATCCGACCAACATAGTTTTTTAATTTTGACACTGTTGCTTTTCGATTTTAACCGTCAAACTTATATGACTGACAGATCGTTAAATAAGGCTTTTTTAGAAATGTCACTTAGAGTGGTCACTCCTTCAGGTATCAAAAAAACTTTTTTTTGAAATTTTGACTTACGTGTTTTTTACAGAAATTGCAAAGATAGAGACTCAATTTTCTTTTAAGGCATACATACTATTTAATTAACCAAAATGAATTAAAGATATTATGATAAAGATTTATAGTTTTAGAGATACGTCAAATTTCATAAATTTTGTTTTTATTTTTTCCCGGCTGAACCACTGGGAATTTTTCAACCAAACTTTGCACAATTATACAACTAAATGAAAGCAACTATAGAAAAAATAAACAGCTCTTAATCATTAAAGGGCATTTTTTCCTCCCTTATCCTGCTACGGCCTTAGGAAAACCGTTTTATTTATCCTGTAATATATCAAATCATATTAATAATCGGTATTATTACAGATTTGTCTGTTCAGTAACTTCGGAGATAATATGGGGATGTGGTATTTTCTTAACGTTTTTTGTCTTAAATCAATAACTACATGTTTACGGTTTTAGAATCTACACCCTAAGCCCTTTCATTTGATATCCCATTCGATATAATAGCTCTACTTTTGATTTTCGACATCCCATTTCGGTCCCCTTTAAAAAAAAAGTAATAAAGGTATAAATTTTTTTTTCTGTCTAATAGGCTCAGGTTAGCGGTTTTTAATACTATTCCAAACTTCAAGTCGATAGCATCAGTAGATCCTGAGATATCTTGCTGTGACAGACAGACGGACAGACGGACAGACAGACAGGGTCGCACCATAAGTGTTCCTTTTTTACCATTTTGGTACGAAACCCTAAAAACTGACATTGTTATACATGTGTGCCTACGTTTGAAGAGTTCCCCTCAATTTCACATAGATCTCTTCACCAGAAAGGGATTTTGAAAACTTGAGACCCACCTGGAAGCGAATAAATCGGCTCAAAAACGACTAAGTTCTGAGCATTAAAAAAAATACATTTTACTAGAGAACCTCATTTTTTTGTGAAGTCGATTAAAAATCAAAATACTGTGATAAATGTTCCACCTGCTAATTCGGACACTATCGAACGTACGCAGAAGAAACACTCACAATCAGTATTTATAGACGATTGAGATGTGCAGTTTGATGTGCAATAAAACTAACTTGTTGATTCGCCTATTTTGAGGGATCACCGGTGACCGGTTGGCCGGCTGCCAGACATTCTCGTTGGTTTGTTCCGACATTTTCCGTTTGCGTTATGTAAACAGACGCTTAGTTGCAACCAATTAGTGCTGCTCGTACTGGTCTAAATATATGGTCAAATGTCCTGAACAGAGGGAGGATTTTACTAACGATTATCGATACAAAGACCAAATACAATAGTGTTGCGCCGTTGGTATAGGTTAAAACGTCATACGTGATTTTCTGTTCTTGAGAAGCGTTTTCAGCAGGCTGAAAAGTGATTTCAGGCCGTTTCAGAGGTGGCTCTTTCACATACTAGAAGATCGAAAATTCACCCTAGTTGCCGTTGTTTTCAGGCGCCTGTAACAGGTTTTCAGTCCGTTTCAGGACACCCTCTATCAGATAGCGCAATACTATAGATTAAATTCCACAATTTCAGATACAGAGCGCTTAACATTCGCAGTCAATGCATTCCTTTAACAACAAATAAAATTAATACAGTTTATGATTTAGATTTACAAGTAACATCTCATCCCGTCTTTCTTATTCATTTAGATACAAATAAAAAATAATAAAATCAAAACTATGAGCATAAACTACTAAATCAAAATGGAAACCCTGTCACTCAACCAATATAACGTCGTCGATCAAAATTGTTTTGTCAGCTTTATTTACTCCAAGTTGACGTGGAAAATATTTGATCCCCTAAAATAAAGGGCTCGTAACTTGCTGGCTGGAAACCTGATATACAGAATAGGCATGTTGACGATTGATTGGAAACTACATGTAGTTTGGAAACTATGTACCAAATTATTATAATAAAGAAGAAATAAATAAAACATATTTAAAATTTTTAAATGTTCGATATTTTTTTATTATATATTTTGTTTTAAGAATGCTTAAGTATTTTGCCATTTGTACTATTTGTATTGTGCAATAAAGATTAAATAAATAAATAAGAGGATAAATAAATAATTGGTGTGTGCAGGCGAGAATGAATGTAAGCAGGGGTTGGGATCGGTTGTAAGGCGGATTGGGATTTTCTTCTGCAAGTGAAATTGTACATCGGTAGATGTTGCGATTGGGTGAAAAACGGATTTGCATTTTTTCCGTCTAGTGGTACTATAGACTGGTGAACATTTCGATTGGAGGAGGGGTCGAACGGATTTTTTTCTGCAGATGAATGGGAGTGTCGGGAAGTCCATCTAACAAATCATGTCTCATTCGTTGATCCTTTTCTGTTTTTGTACTTGTCAACTGTTTTGACACTTAGAGACATCTCTAAGAAAAAACTGTATTAATTTAATTTTAATTTACTTTTTAAGTTATATCAAGTGAGTAGCAGAATTTTTTACATTTCTTTAAGATATTTAGTAAACATTCCCATTTTATATTTTGACGTTTGGAGGTCCTTTACACCTCCAAAACTTAATATTTTGACAACGGAGACTCTTCACATCTCCATGAACTTTACTTTCAATTTATTTTCTATTATTTTAATTGTCTTGTTTTGACGCCTAGAGACCTTTTACATACAGAAATAGGTCGAATTATCAATCACCCTGTATTAATGACTTGGACTGTACTAATATCAAATACGATCACCTAACCGAGCTGTAGCGTAACTGTCAAAGACGTCAAAGTTCTCTAGAATTAAGACCAAAATATCCTTCTCATAAGACCGTCTGAACTGAAATCGGGGTTAGTGTTACGAAGTGTTTACCGTATAGCGAACTTACAGCAAACAAACTTTGGCTCATGTAAACACCCTCATTATGTAACGATGATTATATATTACGTTCATGTTCTGAACGTATAAAATCACAAACCCGCGCGAACACAAATAGACGTATCTGTAAGTACATTAAAGTAGCCAACAATTTTGAAAATGAAAACTATAGCCACTTGTTTACTTGGTAGTTTAGTTAGTTGAACTCTGATGCTATAGAAATAAGTGCTTCGGTGACAACTGTCACCGAAAGCAAGCTAGTATAATGCAAGAGACAATAACACATATTTAACTATTTATGGTCTACTTAAATATGTAATACTAGAGGGCGCCCACTATTTCGTTCACAGAGATGAAATAACGTAAATGAATCTTTTTTTGCTTGAGCTTAGACGGAACCCTTTTCAGCGTTCGTGGTCGCGGGTATATAATAAACGCGATTTAATCCGTTAAGTTATTTTATTACAATGAGTGATAATCGTGGAAACCGACGATATTTTTTTTTATATTATGTTACTATTTTTATGCCACACCTGGCCATAAAGTGGCTTTTTCCGCACGCTACGCGTTCGGAAAAAATCGCTTTCTGGCCAAGTGTACACATAAAATGATGTACACAACACGGGAGGTAATATAGAAAGACCTCGATCGCATATTTACGTCCCTCGCCTGCGGCTCGGGCCGCAAACATCTGCGATCTCGGCCTTTCATTATATTACCGCCCTATTTGTGTAATATACTATTAACACTTACCTACCAGTTATTAAAAAATAAATACCGTAAGGTCGGGGTACTTTGGCCAAATGTAGGGCAACTTTGCCCACTTTGTAAATCACATAGGTATCTCAAATCTATAAGGTCTGATAATAAATATAAAAACATGAACGGTCAGGTAAAACCAACCACACGGCAATGCGGTGTAATTTAAATGCAATAATAAAACCTGAATCGAGCTAATCCCTATGGCCAAAGTTACCCCCCAGGGCGAAAGTACCCCGACCTTACGGTACCAACATAGTCCGTCTACGGTTTTATTACATGTATAGAAAAAAATGTGTGACTTATTCAATGTAGGCGTTTATTTAACATTACGTAACTGCAATACGAATATAACCACAGGATCAATTGCGTACTCAACCTTAAAATTGCCATTGGTTGCCATCGCCATCGGCAATGCGCCAAACAAAGTGACATTGGTAGAGAACTAAGCGTATGCCAATAATTAAGCTCATAATGTAATTAGTTTTCTGGACTCCGATGCAATTAGCAACGAAATTGATCTTCAATGGATAACCTAGGCACCTAACTATTACTAGTAATAATTATTCTGCAGGTCACTCAATGTTGCGGATTAATCAGGTACATAATTAATCCACAACATTGGGTGGGTTGGCTGCACTCATATACACTCATGACACTATATCACAAAACTCTGACCTAATTTTACCATTGGAACACCCACAAAATTCCGATTATTTCATAATTCCGAAAAGATTTTTATAATTCCATAACATTTAATTATTTCATTTGGGTTTTTTATAATTTCATTTTTTTATTCTGAACGATAGATAAGCGGTTGATGGTACAAAAGAAAAATATAGTACGTAATACTACGAAAGGCAAAGCATTAAACCCATTGATGGCAAAGTCGAGCTTAATACTATTTCGCACTTTTTGTTAGTGTTTATCGATTATCTTTCGATTTATAATTTTATTAAAATGAACTAGTTTTACCTTTAACTAAGTCGGTTAACACGTCTCGTATCATCCTGTGAAATGTCATGTGAGTGTCATAACAAAACCGCACTTTATTGGATGTTTGTTACTGAATAATGGGGTAATAACTAGATGGATTGAACTGAAATTAGGCATGCTAGTAGACCAGTCCTGGATTGAAACATAGGATACTTTATATCCCCGTAAATAGTTCCCTCGGGACGGTAACGGGAACAACGCGAGAGAAGCTGCGAGTAAATTCTAGTCACATATTAATATAATTAGGTGAGGCTAAGTTTGTGTTATATTCTAAAAAAACTAAGACACTAGCAAATGCCCGAGATACTATAAAAATAGACGATACTGAAAGTTCCCTTAATTTCTTATGGCTCCCATCATAAAAATTTTGAAATAGATGGGTGGTTCTATCTAGAAGTTTAATTAAAAATGATTCAAATTCGTTTACAGACGACGAAATTCTGAGACAGCAAACGTTACAAATACATACAACTGATTAGAGACCCTCCTCTATTTTAGGAAGACATTTAAAAATAAAATAGCACAACATGGGTTTCGGAACTATGAAATTCGGAAGAGTGTTGTATTTGGAATAATGACTCTTCAGATTTCTAGTGTATCTGTAATATCCATTAATATACGAACAATATAAAGCAGATAAGGCCCTATTTAGACGGGGCATGAACTCTTTTGCGAGTTTGATTACATTGCCGACTACCATGGTACCATGAGTACAGTTGATCGATTAATCGCCGTAATGAAGTGAAAATCGCGTCCGTCGCATTCATCCGTCTAAATGGGGCCTAAAAAGTATTTTCTTTGTGTCTAGGATTGCCAGATTGAATTACCTTATTATTGGGAGCAGGAAACAATATGTCGGGATTTTGAGACTTTGGTCGGGATATGCCCCGCGTACTTTTTCACTTCAGTTTTAAAATGAAGTCGTTTGTCGGGAGATTTTCTTCTTTGTTGGGAGTCGAGAGGACGTACAAAAAATTGGGAGAATCCTGCCAATTCCAGACCATCTGGCAACCCTATTTGTGTCCCTAAAGCACCGGTTACTAACGATAGCTTTTATTCTCGTAATTTCGCGGGCACTCTATCATCTAGATTGTTCGCCCACCGTTATATTGCGGTGAAAGAATTATGAATGACCGCATTTTTGTGCGAAAAGGAGAAACGTGTAACTTGTTAAGATTTACTCATATAGTCGTTACAGTTCCTTTTCCTCCAAGGAAGTTTATTTCTTTTTTAAATAAAAATGTTAGTTTAATGAGACATGAAACTTTAAAAGAAATGTAAGGTAACTTTTAAGGCAGCGTACACGACGAACTGGCGTTCCAAAACACACGTCACGTCACGTTTGTCACGTGACGTGACAAAATGCTTCGTTCGAAATTCATATCCTGCCGTCCCGTTCACTGGAATGTTGTATATGGCAAGCACGAGAGAGATGGTGCGAGATGAATTTCCAGGCCTACTAGTCCATCTTGTATAAAGTTTCTCAAAAAGTTACTCGATGTTAATTCGAATGTTTCACTTCTCATTAAACAGGTATTTTTACTGTAAAATGAAATTGACTTCCTTCAGAAAAAAAGGAAGTAATAGAATTGAGTTAATCATCACAAGCTAGGTGTTTTTTTAAACACAAAAATGTGGCCAGTCCCCGGTTCAAGTGAAAGGCGTCGGAGGCTATCATGTGGCCGTTTGTTGTGGAAGTATTTGGGAGAGAGTTTGCAAGTTCCTCTGTTAATAGCATTCCGGGAAAATTCCGTTGCAGGACATTGCGTGACAGATTTCTAGCTAGCTAGCTGTCTAGTTTTGGGGCCGCCCACACGGCAGCTTGAGTTTCCCTTGAAATACTTGTATATAATAATTATAATTAGACAAAGATAGGGTTTTGAAATTTAGAGTTATGAATAACGAATTAAGCGCTATGGATAGCCATGGCGTACAATAACCACATTTTTACTTTGAAAAACCGGACCGCGGTGCTCTTTAAAAGTGCATAAAATCCGCCATTTTGTTTATTTTAACAAACTTCTTACCTACTGACACTCGTGCCAATAAGACGAATCTAATAATGTATCATTTGTCAAAATCGGTTGTGCCGTTGAGTAGTTACGAGCGGACATAAGAACGGACATACATACATACAGGTCAAACACACCCTCCTGTTGGGCTTCGCCGCAGTCTGGTAATAATACTTTTTTGCATATCAAAATAACATTACAATTCAAACTTTTTTATGTAACTTGAATCGTAATGTTCTTTTGATGTGCACAATGGTAAACAATATAAAAAAAACGCTAAAAAGCGATATCTACCAGACAACGTACAGGCATACATTATGGGTCCTATGTATAAAAATCGCAAAAAATACGAAAGAGTGTGATTAGGATCATATCAGTAGCAAAGGTGAAGGATAATGAATGACATTCAAAGAAATTAATGAAAACCCTTTTTTCAGCATCCACCAATCACATCACAAGATCAACATCAAAGTGACATCTATCGTCATTTGTATGCTATTTTTATTTAGAATAATGGGATTTTGCAATCCCAATGGGACAAAAAAAATCCCAAATGTTGTTTCCTATTGAGTTACTGCTTATATGCCACACCTGGCCATAAAATGGCTTTTACCGCACGCTACGCGAACGGAAAAAGCCGCTTTCTGGCCAAGTGTAGATATAAAATTATGTATGAAGAAAGCCAATAAAGAAAGCCCTCGATTGCATATTTACTCGCTTGCAGCTCGGGCCGCAAACATCTGCGATCCCGGTCTTTCTTTGTTTTACCACCCTAGTTGCGTAAAGTACTATTCCATATACTTTGTATCACGGTAACCCAATAGGAGGGGAGCGGCGTAATCGTTCAACGACCAAGCTCCTTAAAATTAAGTTTTAAAAAAAAACCAATAGGTAAGTTCCATTAATCTATGGGAAATTTGGGACACTTTTTTTCTTCTATTGGAAGGAAAGGACTCATAATTCTAACTTTCTAAGTAAATATAACATAAAATCGGTAGAAAACTACACAATGAAGAAATTGTCATTTTTTTAGAAATGCTTAAACACCCTCTTTGTGTTTTAGCCTTGAGTGTCCTGTTGCGTGGCGCACTCGGTTCAAAATGACATCAGCACAATTTGGTCTCAACCCAACAGAATCAGCTATATTTTCTCCAGAAATTTAGCGCTTTATGCTGCACTAGTGAGATTATCCGATGAGATAATTATGTTAGTATAAACGTTTAAATATAGGTTAACGTTTTCCATATGAGTGGACTTCCTGCAATCATTCCTTGTGACTGGATGCCAATATTATTGCAACGTTGGTGACATTGACATGCTTACTTTGCTTCTTTGCCAATAGTTCCTCATTATTAAGGTTTTTAAATGTTTTATTTAACTTGCTCGCATGTATGTTAGTTTTGATCAAAAGGTATTGAAACTCAATTTTGAAGCAATTGTCCTCACCCGGTTGAGCAAAATTTTGCGTGCATGTAAATCAGATGACAATGCAATACGATATTGAGCTGATCTGATGATGGAGCTGGCTATATAAATGACGTAAGATACTGCCGTCCAATATCTAAAACTAGACTAACCTCTACAACTCCATAGAGGTTCATAGTCTAGTCAGTAGATTCAACCTCCTCATTCGTCTAACTGAGACTCAACGGAGTCAAATCAGAGTAGCCAGGCCATAGTAAGTCTAGGTAAGTGTGGGAGAGATCCCACACTCATCCCCTGTTAGCTTTACAGGTCCAGCAGAAGAGCAGCAGATGTAGTCCGGCCTTGGAGTCCTAGTCGTCAGGACAACACCCTCCACAACCCCGGCCGCGAGCTCCTGAGGAGTTCCGGCCACTTCCGACGTGCAGCAACGGGTCGCGGATGCAGGCCCCGCTGCAGAGGCTCCATCATCGATGTGGTTTTAGTGAGCTTCTGAGGGGTGAGCCCACTGAGCCCCACATAACCTCCCCGCAGGGTCCTTTAAAGCCTCGGTCGGCAAATAATTTGTCTCAAAAATAAATTATTTGACAGAAAGTTATAGATTTTCTGAGTCGCAAAACCGGTGATTCGAATAGCCTTATATAACCACGGACATCCACTGCTGACCATAAGCCTCCCTCTTAGATCACCACAGAGTGCGGTCTTGTGAAGACCGCATCCACCAACAGCCCGTTACTCTCATCATCTCATGATAATTATGAGGCCTATCCACCGAGTCTGAGGCCGTTCTACGCTACGCTTACCTACGCGTGTTTACCACTCCAGGACCTTACTGGCCTAACGGTTATCATTTCTCGAGGCTATATGCTCACTGCCGCTTCAACCGTGAAATCCTGCAAGCTATCTACTTTATGTTGTAATTACTTTAAAGTTCTTCTGAGAATATCATCTGATATTCAGATAACCGTAATCCCTTTTTAACCTTGTTTTGAGCAGACCGTATTCCTAGCTCGTAAGATTAAAATGTGAATTGCAAAACTCACGGAAACCGTTAGGCAATCTACGTTTACGACTTGGAAACTTTCCGCATGGCCAGCGAAAAGTGGCTTTTTAAATCGCATTGTATATTTTCCGACACTTTGGCAGATTTATGGCTAAAACTTGCTCAGTAGTCTTGGCTTCGCAACTGTTAACATATGTGGAGATGGAGATAGTTATAAGCATCAATTTTATTACATATTTCTAGTGGCAAACTTTTCTCTTCTTTAAGATAAATATAACTTGGGTCTCTTTAAACCAAGAGAAAATAGGCACTATCTAGTTAAGCGTACTCCATCATCGACTTCATCGTCACTTACTAATCGGTCGAGGTTTGGACCTGCATTCTTATCTTATCACGAATTAAAAAAAGAGATTATGTTCCTGCTGCTCCCTTTTGCATACGTTCAAATCGTCCCGCCATGTCCTTTTCGATTTTTAGTACCAAAATCTCAATTTTAGGAGTTCCGTAAGTAGGAAAAACGGAAATCTTATAAGATCACCGTTGTCTGTCTGTTCGTCCGTCTGTCTATCTGTCTTGTCTGTCTGTCTGTCTTATGTATGAACCAACAAATTTGTACGGAACCCTCGGTGGGCGAGTCCGACTTGCATTTGTTTTTTTCAGGTAACATCATTATAAATGGAGTTAGCAAAAGGGCATACATTCTAAAGAAAAAGTGTCTTCTTTGTTCTATTGCTTACGCCATCGTTTACTTCTCCAATACGAAAGAACGTAATAAATCAACGTATAACGCTCCTTTAAGCACAGTTATATTCCGGCAAGTATAATCATGAATCAAACAAATATAAAGTGCCCTTTGCCTTTGTCTGACAATAAATATTAAATAAATAATTGGGGGACAATCGTTATGTTACAAACTAAGCAATGCTTGTACTATGGGTACTAGACGACGATATACATACTTATACAGATAAAGTCGCCGTCAATAGAATTTGCTAACTTTGTAAATAAACCGCCATATTGTAATTGTCTCTGACTGATGAATTTACTAGTGATGGGGAAGACTCTTACTTTGCTCTTTTATGTCAAAACATATGGACTTTTAAAGTATCGAACGCAAGAAACAGGTATTTTTAATTTGCTTAATCAGAAGACGAATCTTTACTTGAAGATGATGTATCCACCAGTATTTATCACAAAAGGTGCCGTTATTGCATCCGTAGCTCTATCGATGATGCCGTCTAAATATTTCATTTTATTTTCTTAGGTACAGAGCGTAAGTTAGGTAGTGTGTAGCAGCTTTATAATATCACCAACTTTAGTCACAACGCTATCATCATAGACAATTGTAGAATTTAAAAGAAACAAAAACGTCATTCCATTATGACATAATAACCTATGTATGAAACTATTTTAAATTTTTAATGAAATATCCTAGATTCAATTATTTATTGTATTATTTTGTATTTTTTTGTATTTTACGGCAACGACCGTTTAAATAGTGTATGGTTTCAGTGGTGTTTGATGAGATGGTGTGAAAATTCAAGGAAAAACAGTGACAAAACAAAGTTACGCCTTTTGTTTACATAGTTAGCAAATTCTATTGACGGCGACTTTAAATACATGCTTAAATAGATAGAAAACATCCACGACTCAGGAGCAAATACTCGCGCTCATCACATAATAATTATTTGCCCTTACCAGGATTTGAGCACGGGACCTCTAGCTTCGAAGGCTGTGTCACTACTAAGCTAAACGTGTCGTCAACAATGACGGTAATACAGTCATATTGTTGCACATGGTGAAGTGACAATAGTGGCAAATGGTTGTAACTAAAAAAAAACCGGTCAAGTGCGAATCAGACTCGCGCACCGAGGGCTTCCGTACAAACTTGTCAGTAGATACGTGAATAATTCAAGGTAAACTGTATGGTGGGACAAACTTAACTTTGCTCTTGAAAAACTGTTGTTCCCATACATATTGTCGCGGTCAGTTCAGTAGGAGCAAATAAGTTTGTCTTACGATAATTATGCCGTGATACTTAACTATTATTCAGCAAAAATGAAAAATAATCTCGTGGACATTGGATCTTTTTGTGTTAAATACGTCCAAGTGTATACGCTTCTTAACACACTGATAACAGTTAAAATATATGAACCGAGAGTGCTATTAGCTCCATGAAACCTGATCGACGACTCAATTCTTCGGCGTATGACCAGTTTATGCGTAGTAAAATCTTTCTCGTACTAACCATTACGCGGGTGATTGAATTCGGCGCTTCATTAACTTTTACGAGGGCGGGGCTTGGCAGTTGTTTTTTTGTTTATTTGACGCCATTTTATTGCTGGCGATTTACGTCTGTTGTGAGTGGAATTTAGGTAAACCAAGTGAAGGTTTTATTATACAAAACTGGACTTAATCGGTTTTGGACGGTCGTAAGGACCATGGCCGCAAAGGGGCTATGAACGATACGGGGTGTCGCTGTCGAATGGACCGAAACGTCGAGGTAAATCTATCATGTTTTCACGTTATGTATGAGTTAACATGTTTATTATTAACTCAAATTACAAAAAATGTAGTATTATAAACTCAACCTAAAAGAACCTAAATTAAAACTTATTTATTAAGTCCCGTTTGTTTTATTAATAAGTGAAAATTGAAAAAAAAAATTATGTACCTAATATGATTTTGCCACGCACATAAATGAAGGTTGCAGTAAAAATTTAATAGATAGCATCCAGTTTTTGTTATGCAAAATAAAATGATTAATGAAAACAGCAAAAATCATAACACGCCACTAAACATAGAAAGGAAATGAAATAGAAATAAAACTATCCAAAGTCCAAGTCGAAGCAATTTTATATTAAGTAATTAGACATCCGTATCCGTCAAAGTAAATACACCTTTCCGTTTATACATTGCATCGAGCTTGAACCGTATTATCTCCTAAATCGTTGTCCTAATTGCTCAAACTGTTCACGCATATCTCATTGGTTTCGAAAATCGGCATGTGCCCAATTGGCTATCCTTTGCCACCTTCATTTCCGGCCATATTGCTCCTATTATTAGAAAACCTACCTACATAGGGGAATACTTGTTACCCATAAAGTTATAAGTTATAATGTATTGTTTGTCATAATTATTGAAAGTCATAGAAGGTTACTTTTTCAAAAAATATTTCCTATATTTATATTTTAAACCGCTAGGGTATGGAAAACAACAGGTTAGGTTTATTTTATAACAATTCTGAAGACGCAACGGTTTCATAGAAAAAATGCTTTATAACTTACAGTATGACTTTTAAAAATTATGGGAGATATCATATCAGACAATATAGACCTCGTACTCATGATTAAGTGAATGCCGAATGCTCCCGAAACATGTCGAGTGGATGTTTCGTCTTTTGTATAACGTGACGTGAGTAATCCGTTTTTATTTCAAAACGTTTGAGTGTTGGTGGTTTTCTAAGTAAAATGTAGACCCCTACATATATTATATGCCAGTTTACACTGGTATAGTGACTCAGCAGAGTACTTAGTCTTATCATCATTAATTCAAGAGTTACACTCATGTCAGTGGAGTAGCTTCCAATCTTGCCTGCTGTATGCCAGCTTCTTAACCAATGATATTTTAGTGAAGCTACGTTATACCCTTACGTTCTAACCGAAAAAAATGCTTCCCAAAAAAATTCGTACTTCTCTTTTATTTTTAAATACACACACATTAAAAATTGCGTAAAAGGGATGGGACAAAATAAAGGATCATAAAATACTGAAATTTAACACATCATAGTAAATGGCGATTTTAGCGCTGATAAGCGATCTCTTCCAGACAACCTTAGGGTAGTATACAGTTGTGGCAATATAAAGGTGGAAGTGAGTAGGTTGTGCACAAGGATATGAAGGACAAATTATAATTACTTACATTTCTAACCAGAGAAAGGTTGAGGGTACCAAGCCACGAGAAATATCGTCTATCGGGTGGATTGACCAGATAAAAGCGACAGTAAATGGCTCATCATCACTACATGAGGAAGACGGCCATCACAGAAGAGTGGCGGCGAGTTGTGAAGCTTCCCACCAACACCTGAAGTGATGACCACGACCACTCTGTCAAGAGTGATACCGACAAAGAAGAAGACATTTCTAGCGATGTTTATTGTATAGCATAGGCTGAAATTTGGTCTGTGTCCAATTGGCCATTGTGCCACCTTCGTTTCCGTTCGCGTTGCTAGCTAGAGTAATTAGCAAGCCCACCTACATAGGCTGAATGTTAGTTATAGACCGGTTTACACGAGTACAGTGACTTGGCAGAGTACTTAGCCTATTATATCAATAGAAAAGAAAAACTTTATTGTGTAATACTGTGAAGGCACTGGTGGACTCAATATTTTAACTACGCGATTGAAATTTTACCGACGATACACTCGACAGATCATCGGACAAATAAATATACAAAGATAGAACGCCAATACGCACCCTTTCTCGACACATACCTATTTCGCTTCGCTCGCTCAACCGACCATCATAAAATTATTTAAAATTATTTGAAAGCCTTTTCTATTACCCAACCTGAATAGGTATCATTGGCACCGAAATTCGACTTGTGCCCAATTGGTTACAGGCTCCCCTTCATTTTCGGCCATGTTGTCGCCGTGATTAGAAAACCGACCGCTATTTATAGGCCGGATTACACGAGTACAGGGATGACAGGGTAATAAATATGAAATATGCATATAGCAACGTATCTTAACGTACCTCTATAAGGCATTGGCCTTGTACATACCTATGTATTGACATAGGTAGGGACATATTATTTTTTACGTCACACCTGGACCTGGCCATAAAGTGGCAATTACCGTAGTTTTTTTGCTACCCACTTTATAAGTATAAAAAAAGGAATTCTCAATACGGTCGTATTTTTCTAAAATGTGTAGGTATTTTATCAAGTTCTGATCGTTATAATTTTAACCGACTTCATAAAAAGAAGGTTCTGAACACGGTTTTATTGTTTTTATCTTCGTAAACTCAGAACTCTGTTATTTATGAACCGATTTGGTAATTACTAATACAGTTACTCTTCCGTGTAAACCAGGCTTAATAGCACTGCGTGGGTATATGGACTTATAAGTAGGCGTATGTATGGCTCGCCGTGTATTAGTAGGTCACTCCTGCCGATACAGTGATTGTGTTAACGGCAGCCAATCCAGCGCGATCCTCCGGGCTTAGTTGGACCGTATTACTTCGTGTGCAATTAACTTGGGCTTAGTGTTCTATAATTGAGTTGTGGGTTTAATGACCTTAAAGGGCTACATATGACGCAAAATCCTTTAGTGGCTTAGAAAATTTGATACAGAAAATTGAGAGGCGGAGACGAAAGTATTTGTAATATCAACCAATTGATTCGATTAAGAGTGATGTTTGAATATTTCCCACGACACGAACATTTATTCCGGTAAAATAAGAACTGTGATTTTCTTTGTGTACCTAATATTTACCACGCCTTGAAAGTCGCCTTAGCGTTCTTACTTCATTTGAATGAACCAGTGGGCGTATTCAGCTTTAGTTTTTTATAGTTAAAAAAAATAGACTATACTGTTCTTACAATCTATTACCCATTGAAAAAGAGTAGATAAAGTAGTAAAGTTTTGAGGCGCTTGTGAACTTTTTTTAAAAAGTGGTAATTATTGAGTTTTGCGGGTCATCACTTTACCATAAAATGCAATGTTTTCTTTAATGAATTTGTCAGAAGCAAAAACGGAGCATTATAACTCATTTTGCCCTCGATTTCACAAATGGTCATCATCATTTCATCCTTGCAACTGCTGAACAACAACCTCAACCCTAAAGAAGACTTCCACAACGGACGATCGCACGCTTTTTACGTCCATCGACATCAGGTGCCCTCAACCAATAGGCTTATGATGTTACGCTTTGTTACGCGATAAACATATAAAGCATCCTTCACTCTCACACACTTATTGTCAGAGCGTGACGGATACTTTATCACTTATTTATCACGTGACAAAACGTAGCATTATAAGCCTACAGGTCGTCAGACCATTATGCATGTGTAGCTCGCTAGGGAGTGATTCAAAAGAGCTATATCAGTTGGTCTAGCTCACCGGCTCACTAGCTCAGTTCCGATTCAAACAACTCAGTACATCTTTCAACTCACTCGCTCACTCGCTCTCAAGTAGCTCTATTGAGCCGTGAGCTGCAAGAAAATACACGATTAACACGAACTTTTCGTCCCTGTCTTGTCACCGTATACATAAATGCTCTCTCTTTTTTGTTCGGCAATATTCGGTTTGGAGCTAATGAGCTATAAGAACTAGTGAGCTGTCGACACACCACCGAGCTACTGAGCTTATAAGAGCTAATGAGCTGTTGACACACCGAGGAGCTACTGAGCTCAAGGAGTGATAGGTACATATCTTTGAGAGCCAAAGATTTATATCACTCCTTTGACTTTAATGACACATTTTACGACCATCTCGTGGGAGGTCGGCCTTCGCTGCGTCTTCCGGTTAGTGGTAGGTACTCCTTCGAGAATCTTTACACCCCATCAGCTGTCAGAATTTCACAATTGTGACTCGTTAAATGTAACAATTAGCAAAACCGCGCAGCGTAGGACGGCCCGAGACTCGGTGGATGGACGACCTCGTGAGATACGCTGGGAGTGGATGCGATCTACACAAGACCGCACTTTGTGGTGATCTATGGAGAGGCCTATGTCCAGCAGTAGACGTCCGCGGCTGGCAGATAGAAATGCAACAATTTGTCGGGTTACCCACCATTCCCACCGCGTGGTGGGAATGAGTAACCCGACAAATTTTAAGCACGTATTCCTAGGGTTGCAAATAGAAAAAAAACCAAATGTTTTTTTTCAAATTTATGAAAAAAAACATGAAAAAAAACCTGGCACCATGGTTTTTTTTCTAAATTAGGTTTTTTTTCAGATGAAGAAAAATATGCCACAATAACGATTTTTCGTGATTTATTTAACTAAACTATTTTTAGTAAATGCAAAAAGAACTTTAAACCTATTCACAACAATTTTTGGGGAATCCCTGAATTCCCCGATGCGGCGACGAGAGGTGTTGGTGTTGCCAACAGTAAATTGCGATAACTACCACTACAGATTTTATTTGTTGTTATTAAAATCAAAGTTGTTAAATTAAATTGGTTTAATGGTTAACATAAAGTCCAAAACAAGTAAAACAACCGTATAAAAGTATTAACTGCCTTGCAAATTTTGAGTTTTCATACTTTTGAAAAAAAACGTACTCCAGAAAAAAAACGGTTTTTTTTCACGGTTTTTTTTCATGTTTTTTTTCAAGTCAGAAAAAAAACGGTTTTTTTACAACCCTACGTATTCCTGATGGTATTACAAGTAAATAATGTTATATCTACATAGAAGAAGTAAAATTTTGTAGTTTTACATTGAGAGTTTTATGAAACAAATCAGTAAATTCAGCCCCTTCATGTCCTTTTTGGAGGAAGAGATATCAAAAAGGAAAAAAAAGTTGAAATGGAAACAATAGGTCATTTTTTTTGCCTCATAGTCGCTGACTATCAAAATTATGAAGGTTAATTGGGTTCAGTTAACGAAATTAAAAAATTAAAGTATCTACTAGTACCTATCTATTCACAGTTATTAGAGTTTGTTACATACCTGGGAGTTTTCACATAAAAATAATTAATATCTTGGTAAGTAAGCGTTTTTCGACTATACATCATAATTATAACTCCCGATAGTCGTTCGAATCTATAGTTGAAGTTTGTCGGGTTACTCATTCCTACCGTGTATATATACATACTTATAGTCGCGCCATTTACCCAACGGGGTAGGCAGGGACTACGTCTTTCCACTTGCTACGGTCCAGGCATCTTTCGCTTCATCAACATTCATTAATTTTTTCATACATGCTCGGTGCTCCTTGTCCTTTTTTCAAAACGTCTTCGATCAGATTGCGTAACGTTCATCTAGGCCTTCCTCTTCCAACGTACCCATTTAGATTCGCTTTGTAGATTATGTCGCTTCTAATAATTCATTTTACGTCACAATCAGAAGGGCTGCGAATGATTTGAAACGTGACTTGAGTATAAAACGATACACGTGATGTATTTCGTTTAAATTGTTACATTTTCCATTGCACTAAATTTATAGCAAATATATATATCATTTCTGAGTAGTTCCGCATTTTAACTGGAACGTCTGAGTTCCTAAAAAATTGATTTACTAAACTACATATAATCACTTTTGCGAAGCGAATAGTCAAAGGGTTTCTGACAGAAATCTTAGTAAGCAAGTGCTAAAAGTCAAAGTTTATTCTTCAATTGTACAGTCTACACCATAAAGTTTCATAAATATGTATTTTATTTTTATTTATTTAAACTTTATTACACAATAATAAAAAAGTACAAATGCGGACTTAATGCCTTACTTGTTGTATACATGTATCATGGCAGTAAGTTTTTGTATACATATTTTGCAACTTTATGTGGACATTTATCTTTACCCTTGACTGTATGTGTAGTGGACTGCATTTATGAATGTCACAGTCGACTTCTAGCAGTATCAAATGTCACAAAGCATGAAACGTAGCACAGAAGTTCCCGTAATGAGGACGAATACCGAGACAGTCAATAGAGTATGCGAAAATTGTACGTCCTCCCGACACAGGTGAATAAACACCAGTAGCGTGTCAGCACGCTACGGCGTCTAAAGAACTCGATTCCCACCGGCTTGCCTATTTTAAAGCACATGGCACATGGCGTATCTACTACTCCTGTAGAATAAATAATCTTTGGATGCTCCGGCTTTACTAAGAATATATTTGGCACCACGCCACTGATAAACACGTACCACAAATCTAAATGTACCAAGTAAACTTAAAATTAAATAATTATTTTTTCATTTTCAGTCAGGATTTTTGAAATGTTGTGCTATGCTATAGGACCACACTGGATGAGGAAAGCCAGAGACAAAGCGGGGAGCCTTACACCAAGGAGGCGACTATTACTTAACGGCGTGACTATATTTTTTTCTTTACAATGTATATTGTGTGTAGGAAGTAATAGAATAAATGGCTTTTTTATTTTTTTTATTTTATGTGCTATGCCAAAAATTTAAACATAGGTGTATATAAGCGCATATCCCACGGTTTAGTTCAAGGAAACTGTGAAACAACTTCGCAACCTACAGTCATTTATCTATCAATTCCATTAATTATGCAACAGTCTGTCGACGTCGCGCTCCGCGACAATCAGACGTGTCACTTGTCAGACCAACTGGCACCAACTCCCACCCCTGGAACAAAAACGACGCATATCCGTCTAAGCAGCGTTGCCAGATGCAAAATGTCAGTAACGCGTAGAGTGTGCAAAACTGGGAAATTTTAGTATGGTAGTACCGGAAAACAAAACATTCCCGGTTCTGCACGCACTAGTAACTCGAGTCTAAAAATCGGTAAAATTCCGCATATGGCCTCTCAAATCCATAGAAGTTCTGAGTGTTTTATTTTGTAAGCAAGCTGGCGGCAAAGTCAATAACAATGTCTATGTCAAAAATTATACAAATTAATAATAGGGTTGACTGATTGATTGATCTTTATTTTTTTTTCTCTCTCGAAAATTAGATACCTATAGATACAATTACCCCATAGATAAAATTTGATTTCTCAGTACCTACACCTGTATTCTAAGACTAAATTCATACATCTATAGACTATTCCGTCGATCTAGCAATACTGCGAGGTAGGACACGGAGATACGTCGTTATAGAAATAAAGGAACAAATTCTCGCTTCAGAATATCTATCCGTGAATTTAGAGTGCTTCCTGATTCGCCGCGGCTTCGAGCCGCTTCGAGAATGCAATTGCTTTGTTAAGACTGTTCGGAATACGGCGGATTGGATTATGATAGCACATTTTTGCATAATTTCTATCTGATAGAAATCCCATCTAAATATATAAAAGAAGAAACTGACTGATTGACTGACTGACTGACTGACTGACTGACTGACATATCAACGCACAGCCCAAACCGCTGGTCCTAGGAATTCCAAATTTAGCATGTAGGTTCCTTATAAGGTCTAGGGGTGCACTAAGAAAGGATTTTTCAAAATTTACCCCCTAAGGGGTTCAAATAGGGGTTCAAAGTTTGTATGGAGAGTCTACGAGTTTAGAAGTAAGAGATTTGAAACTTCATGTTTAGACTCTTTATTAGATTACAAGAAAAGTATTTTCATCGTTTTTCGAAATTCATCCCCTAAAGGGTTTAAATGGGGGTTGAAAGTTTATTTATCAACGCACAGCCCAAACCGCTGGTCCTAGGAATTTCAAATTTAGAACGTAGGTTCCTTATAAGGTCTAGAGGTGCACTAAGAAAGGATTTTTCAAAATTCGGCCCTTAAGGGGTTTAAATGGGGGTTGAAAGTTTGTTTATCAACGCACAGCCCAAACCGCTGGTCCTAGGAATTCCAAATTTAGCACGTAGGTTCCTTATAAGGTCTAGGGGTGCACTAAGAAAGGATTTTTCAAAATTCGTCCCCTAAGGGGTTTAAATGGGGGTTGAAAGTTTGTATATCAACGTACTGCCCAAACCGCTGGCCCTAGGAATTCCAAATTTAGCACGTAGGTTCCTTATAAGGTTTAGGGGTTTACTAAGAAAGGATTCTTCAAAATTCGTCCCCTAAGGGGTTTAAATGGGGGTTGAAAGTTTGTATATCAACGTACCGCTGGTCCTAGGAATTCCAAATTTAACATGTAGGTTCCTTATAAGATTTAGGGGTTCATTAAGAAAGGATTTTTCAAAATTCATCCCCTAAGGGGTTCAAATAGGGGTTCAAAGTTTGTATGGAGAGTCTACGATTTTAGAAGTAATAGGTTTGAAACTTTATGTTTAGACTCTTTATTAGATTACAAGAAAAATAAATTCACCGTTTTTTGAAATTCATCCCCTAAGAGGTTTAAATGGGGGTTGAAAGTTTGTATATAAACGTACCGCCCAAACCGCTGGTCCTAGGAATTCCAAATTTAGCACGTAGGTTCCTTATAAGGTCTAGGGGTGCACTAAGAAAGGATTTTGCAAAATTCATCCCCTAAGGGGTTTAAATGGGGGTTGAAAGTTTATTTATCAACGCATAGCCCAAACCACTGGTCCTAAGAATTCCAAATTTAACATGTAGGTTCCTTATAAGGTCTAGGGGTTCACTAAGAAAGGATTTTTCAAAATTCATCCCCTAAGGGGTTCAAATAGGGGTTCAAAGTTTGTATGGAGAGTCTACGATTTTAGAAGTGAGAGGTTTGAAACTTTATGTTTAGACTCTTTATTAGATTACAAGAAAAATGATTTCACCGTTTTTCGAAATTCATCCTCTGAGAGGTTTAAATGGGGGTTGAAAGTTGGTATATCAGCGCACCGCCCAAACCGCTGGTCCTAGGAATTCCAAATTCAGCACGTAGGTTCCTTATAAGGTCTAGGGGTGTACTAAGAAAGGATTTTTCAAAATTCATCCCCTAAGGGGTTTAAATGGTGGTTGAAAGTTTGTATATCAACGCACAGCTCAAACCACTGGTCCTAGGAATTCCAAATTTAGCACGTAGGTTCTTTATAAGGTCTAGAGATGCACTTAGAAAGGATTTTTCAAAATTCATCCCCTAAGGGGTTTAAATGGGGGTTGAAAGTTTGTATATCAACGTACCGCCCAAACCGCTGGTCCTAGGAATTCCAAATTTAACATGTAGGTTCCTTCTAAGGTCTAGGGGTGCACTAAGAAAGGATTTTTCAAAATTCGTCCCCTAAGGGGTTTAAATGGGGGTTGAAAGTTTGTATATCAACGTACTGCCCAAACCGCTGGCCCTAGGAATTCCAAATTTAGCACATAGGTTCCTTATAAGGTTTAGGGGTTTACTAAGAAAGGATTCTTCAAAATTCGTCCCCTAAGGGGTTTGAATGGGGGTTGAAAGTTTGTATATCAACGTACCGCCCAAACCGCTGGTCCTAGGAATTCCAAATTTAACATGTAGGTTCCTTATAAGATCTAGGGGTTCATTAAGAAAGGATTTTTCAAAATTCATCCCCTAAGGGGTTCAAATAGGGGTTCAAAGTTTGTATGGAGAGTCTACGATTTTAGAAGTAATAGGTTTGAAACTTTATGTTTAGACTCTTTATTAGATTACAAGAAAAGTAAATTCACCGTTTTTCGAAATTCATCCCCTAAGGGGTTTAAATGGGGGTTGAAAGTTTGATTATCAACGCACAGCCCAAACCGCTGGTCCTAGGAATTCCAAATTTAGCAGGTAGGTTCCTTATAAGGTTTAAAGGTACACTAAGAAAGGATTTTTCAATATTCATCCCCTAAACGGTTTAAATGGGGGTTGTAAGTTTGTATATAAACGTACCGCCCAAACCGCTGATTCTAGGAATTCCAAATTTAGCACGTAGGTTCCTTATAAGGTCTAGGGGTGCACTAAGAAAGGATTTTGCAAAATTCATCCCCTAAGGGGTTTAAATGGGGGTTGAAAGTTTATTTATCAACGCATAGCCCAAACCACTGGTCCTAAGAATTCCAAATTTAACATGTAGGTTCCTTATAATGTATAGGGGTTCACTAAGAAAGGATTTTTCAAAATTCATCCCCTAAGGGGTTCAAATAGGGGTTCAAAGTTTGTATGGAGAGTCTACGATTTTAGAAGTAAGAGGTTTGAAACTTTATGTTTAGACTCTTTATTAGATTACAAAAAAATGATTTCACCGTTTTTCGAAATTCATCCTCTGAGAGGTTTAAATGGGGGTTGAAAGTTTGTATATCAACGCACCGCCCAAACCGCTGGTCCTAGGAATTCCAAATTTAGCACGTAGGTTTCTTATAAGGTCTAGAGGTGCACTAAAAAAGGATTTTTCAAAATTCATCCCCTAAAGGGTTTCAATGGGGGTTGAAAGTTTGTATATCAACGTACCGCCCAAACCGCTGGTCCTAGGAATTCCAAATTTAGCACGTAGATTCCTTATAAAGTCTAGGGGTGCACTAAGAAAGGATTTTTCAAAATTCATCCCCTAAGGGGTTCAAATAGGGGCTCAAAATTTGTATGGAGAGTACGATTTTAGAAGTAAGAGGTTTGAAATCTCATGTTTAGATTTTTATTAGATTACAAGAAAAATCATTTCACCGTTTTTTGAAAT
Source organism: Eudemis profundana (assembly GCA_947034925.1). Classification (NCBI taxonomy): domain Eukaryota; kingdom Metazoa; phylum Arthropoda; class Insecta; order Lepidoptera; family Tortricidae; genus Eudemis; species Eudemis profundana. The sequence continues at coordinate 14,932,036 of OX344811.1, read as the reverse complement.
TCATCCTCTGAGGGGTTTAATTGGGGGTTGAAAGTTGGTATATCAGCGCACCGCCCAAACCGCTGGTTCTAGGAATTCCAAATTCAGCACGTAGGTTCCTTATAAGGTCTAGGGGTGCACTAAGAAAGGATTTTTCAAAATTCATCCCCTAAGGGGTTTAAATGGTGGTTCAAAATTTGTATGGAGAGTCTAAGATTTTAGAAGTAAGAGGTTTGAAACGTCATGTTTAGACTTTTTATTAGATTATAAGAAATGTGATATCACCGTTTTTCGAAATTCAACCTCTAAGGGGTTTAAATAGGGGTTGAAAGTTTATATAGAGAGATCGGAATAGGTAGAGTATATTTACCTAAACTTCGAAGAAAAAGTCGAAAAGTGGAGACTCCCTTACAACTAAATTTTTTCCGGGACTTAAGCCCCGGAATTTTACTAAGAAAATATATTATTGGTATTCTTTCGCACATTTTTCGAGCATTCTCAGTATATAGCTGTCTGTTTCTAATAGTGCTGTCTCTTTCACTCCTTCGAAAATTTCGCCATAACTATACTGAAGTGTAGTTCAAAGGCCCATAAGGGGTCCTGAAAACGCCTGAAAACGGGTTTTCAGGTTATTACGCCATCTTATAGAGGGTGTTCTTAAACGGACTGAAAACATGTTTCAGGCGCCTGAAAACAACGGCAACTTAGGTGAATTTTCGATCTTCTACTATGTGAAAGAGCCACCGGCGCAAAAGTAATGTGTGTATGTGTGTTGCGCCGATGGTATAGGTTAAAACTTCAAACGTGATTTTCCGTGCTTTAGAAGCGTTTTCAGCAGGCTGAAAGGTGATTTCAGGCCGTTTCAGAGGTGGCTCTTTCACATAGTAGAAGATTGAAAATTCACCCAAGTTGCCGTTGTTTTCAGGCGCCTGAAACATGTTTTCAGTCTGTTCCAGGACACCCTCTATCAGATGGCGCAATAACCTGAAAATCTGTTTTCAGGACCCCTTATGGGCCTTTGAACTACACTTCAGTATATGGCGAAATTTCTCGAAGGAGTGAAAGAGACAGCACTATTAGAAAGAGACAGCTATACCTACTGAGAATGTTCGAGAAATGTGCTAAAGAATACCAATAATATATTTTTTTAGTAAGATTCCGAGACTTAAGTCCCGGATAAAAATTTTGTTGTAAGGGACTCTCCACTTTTCGACTATGTTCTTCGAAGTTTAGGTAAATATACTCTACCTATTCCGATCTCTGGTTATATTAAATTGTATATTTAAACTTTTAACATTCGAAAATCTTCACACTAATATTATACTTAAATGTGAAAGTTTGTGAAGATGTTTGTTACTAAATAACGGGGTAACAACTGGATGGATCAAGCAGAAATTTGGCATGTAAGTAGACCAAGTCCTGGATTGAAACAAAGGATACTTTATATCCCGGTAAAGAGTTTCTTTGGGACAATAACGGGAACAACGCGGGCGAAGCCGCGGGAAATAGCTAGTTATGGCATATATTTTATGTTATATTTACTATGAAGATTCGAGTAAGCACTTACTTCGAGTTTCCTGTAGAGTCTGTGCGGAAAGAGAATAGGCGTGGCGGAAAACGGAACTAACCTAACCAGTATGGCATTTTTTTTTTGCAAATACGGTAGAAAAGCATTACAGCGCCCCCCCCCATTTAAATCCTATTCTCTTTCCGCACAGACTCTAGGCGTATGATGCTACGCTTTGTCGCGCGACATACATAGACATAAGGTTTGGTTGTTATTTTAAATCTCATCTTACAGCTAACTCTCTTCTTAATTAATCTTGCAGCTATGGTTAGCTGTAAGATGCAGGGCTCGGAACCGGTATTTTGGAAAAACCCCGAAATAGCCCAATATTTTGAATTATTTTATGCTTTTTATGTAGAGCTCAGTAATGTATTTAAGTCATGATTTCGTATTATTAGATTGTCTGGTAAAAAAACGAAATAATAAACCAAAGAACGATAAGAACGAAAAGAATACCGGTACTTTTGTATGGAGCAAATACCGATTTTCGAGCCCTGGTAAGATTAAATACTTTTTATGCCACACCTTGCCATAAAGTGGCTTTTTCCGCACGCTGCGCGTACAGAAAAAGCCGCTTTCTGATGTACTCAACATGGGAGGTAATAAAGAAAGCCCTCGATCGCACATTTACGTCCCTCGCTTGCAGCTCGGCCCCGCAAACATCTGCGATCTCGGCCTTTTTTTATATTACCACCCTAGTTGTGTAATGTACTATTTCTGTTAATAGTCTATTTCTGGAAATATAAAATAAAGAAATTATGCCATAATGGGATGCAAATGTGCTACCATAATCCAAATCTGAGCGGAGGATGATGATGATGACTTATTTTTTATATTATTATGAAATAAAGAATTTTTGAATTGAATTTGAATTTTAATGATGAATTTAATACAGTAGGTGTATAAGAGTAGTTGGATAATTTGGTACAGTCTGCAACAAAGAAAAGATTAGTTCTTTTGTTAGGCAGTATAAATAAGTGTAGCAAGTTTGAAGGTTGACTGTGACCGGTTTAGCAAAGATTTCCAGAAATTACATTCACGTATCTTAACAGTGTTATAAAACCAAGCATTAAACAAGTAATGTAAAACAAGCTTGAAAAATGACAGTTTTCAGTGAGATTTTACTGCAATTTATGCTATTTTGTACTTAGAAGTCTGTATATAGACTAATTTGCACAAAGTTGCAAAGACATTTAAGACTGTGTTTGGTAAGTCAATTAGTGACTCGGTGTCTATTCATACGCTATTTGCAGACCATGACAATCATTGTGTGAATCACGTAAGTGTGAAATTGGTTATAATTACAAGTTTTATAATGCTTCGGGTGTTGTAAGAGGTGAATAAGGGATAAAACTGTCCGTCCACTGAAGAAATAGAAATACACATTATGTAAAAATTTCAAGTCTTCACCTATTACGATTCAAAAGATACACCGCAGATAGACAGTGGAATTTTTAGTACTTACTTAATACTAGTGCGGAATCCAAAAAATAAGTAAACAGATCTTATAGTTAATAAAAAAGAAATCTATATCTATTATATTTACATTTTTACCCTAAGCAGTAATGAACACATTTTATAATTCTCAAATAAAGAATCCTAAGAATCCTCCTCGGGTTAATAATAGGCAAGTCAGTGAAAATCGAGTTCTGTGGACGGACACCCCCCCGGTACTGACTTGGTTTAACATTACATCTCAAACCATTTTTTTGTAGAAGAACTGCGTTGCTAAACTTGCGTCTTTTTACATGTAATGTTTTTGATGGTGTGTCGTTGAGTAGTTACGAGGTCAAACACATAACCTTCCTGTTAGGCTTCGCCGGAGTCGGGTAAAAATACATCGTTTACCTATTTCGTAAATCGCTTCACACCGTTCAAAGGCTCTTTATCGTGTTGACGTGGACCCATCAAAGCCAGCTGCGTTATCGACTGACCGGTCGGAACGCCTGAATCGGACATTCGAATTCATAAACGAATGTATGTTTTCGATTTCATAAAAAAATAATCGAGTAATTTAGCCAGTCACTAAAATGTTCAAATATATTGGTACAAAGGAATGACATGTGGCAAGAAATATTTTTGAAATTATCGTGAGTCCCTATGACATTGCGAACATTTTTTCTCCAGACAGTTTTCTACTTGACAGCTATTCAAAAAGCATGGTCTGTTGCAGCCACTGTTATATTCCAACAAATATTGATAAAATCAGACTCTGACTCGAGACACGAGTGGGTCACTGCGCGAAAAAGCACGCGTTAAGTGATAGAGAGAGCGAACATCAGTTTTGTTATAAAGATAAACTTCTGTATGTAACTAGCAGTGGCGTGGCGTCCATAGAACCCGATTCCCACCCGAACCCGCTTGCCTATTTTAAAGCATATGACCTACTTACTAATGAAGAAAAAGTAATCCAAATCTGCTCCAACTTTACTAAGAATATATTTGACGCCACGCCACTGGCAACTATTAAGTACTATTACTTGATCGTTTGGTTTTATTGAAAATTTAACTCTGATCGCCATTTGTTGTAAAAATATTTGTTTGAACGGTAATGACAAGAAATCCTCGGTAAAAATGTTGAATATTGACCAAACGTTATTTGAATATGGTAGAGTGCGACTACGCATAACTTTGCAGAGCGGAACATGGCAACTAGTATTTGTAGTTTATAAATTTATAATATTGTGAGTGTAGTTATAGCGTATGTATGTTAACTTACTCTCTAATCTCTCTGCACAACTTTGCCGACTAAGTAAAAAAGTGGTCAATTACCTGAAAAAAAAGACATGATATTAAAATAATGTCAATTAGTAATCAAGAAATACATTTCTAAAACACGTTAAATTGCGAGTTCATGTTCATTTAATATCGAAAGACTACGATAAGTATTTATTTATTTATTTATTTAGACTTTATTGCACAATACAGGAAAGTACAAACGGCGAACTTAATGCCATAAGGCATTCTCTACCAGTTAACCGCTGGGCCAAACAGAAATATTAAATTATCAGTTTGTAGTTGTTCAGTAAGTATCTAAATAATGTAACATATACGCTTATGCAATTGTAATTATTAATAGCCATTCCTATTGCATAATTCTTTCAAGGGAATGTATTGATTTAGCAACATTATGGTATTGGATAATATTATAAATTTTGAGTTGGGTAAAAAGGGGTAATGGGGATCACTTGAGCGAGAATTGAAATACTAAAAAGAATTGAAATAATTAAAAAAAACTTAGGAAAATATACGAGTTCAAAAAAAAAACAGTTTTGACTCCCACTGCACAGAGGTAAGGGAAATCGTAGTCACCCTGTGGGCAATGAGAATAAAACAAAATTCGGACACAAACGGCAAACTTATCCCTTGCCGGACTCCCACCCAGCGCAATTTGACCAGTACTTTCGTCATCTCAAAACATAACAACAAAATAACAAATGTATTAGCAGCATTCCATGAAAACATCAACTTTTTGTCCCTTACGAAACGCTATGGCAGCTACCCTAATAAAACGTATTAGCTGCTAAGAAACACTACTAATATCTTAAAGCCGTGTTATGATATTACAATGCTGATAATTAGCTTCCTGAATGTATTTCTCGGAAGTATTAAAACGGTGGTGTCTCTTACGAAATATTTTCATGGAATGCTCCATTATGTATTAGTCACTAGCGGGCAAGCATAACTGGCCACGACTTCGTTTCTTGCGCGACAGAGGATCACCTGTCACTGTCACACTATATTGAGTGGATAGAGATAGGTAGTGTTTATCGCGCGATAAAAAGTCGCGTGTCAAATTTGTGCTAGAGGTCCTCATTACCCACAAGCACTCAAGGAAGAAAAAAAATAAAAATAAATATTAGCAACACACGTGATTGATGTTTGAAAATTTTGAAATCGTTGTACTGAATGTACGAATTAAGGCGTACAAAAGTCACATACAACTAAATCAATAAATGTCATACTTATCGCTAATTTTGCGTCAGTGAATATTTACATCGGCGAGCCGCAAAAACAAAAGGGTGTATTTTCAAAAACGTAATTTCGCTGTCATGACATATTGGCGAATACTGAGAAGATTCTGCCTTATTAGAATTGGACTTTTGGTTACAATGTAGAATCAGTCAAGTTCTAACAAGTAACCAACGAATGCCAGTCTAGTGAGGAGGAATCTTTTAAATATTGGTAGCCAGAGAAATTACGCCAGCGAAAATACACCCAAAACAGACCTTTGGTTCCCGATGCCGTTGCTAGCTCGCAACGATAGCAAGGGGCTCAGAAAGCGGCGAGGAGGCCGTTTACGTGTCTCTAAGTCTAGTGGTTGTAGTTTTGTATATCTGGGGGTAACTACCATTGCCCGCTGACTCTCATTACCCAGTTCTCCCCTACCTGGCAGCATTTTGTCGTGTTTTTAAGAAGGTAGAACTAAGTACAAGCACAGAATAAGTAAATATACCACATACATAAGTTTCTCTTTCTAGCAAAACTGACTTTCGGGTCCGACCACCGAACGGAACGCACCGCATCCGATCGTCTCTCTATCGCATAACGCGTGCTCTTTTAGGTCGTTCGCTAAGCCCCGCCGGAGGGGCAAACATTTGGTACTAGTAGGCACGCGGCGAAATCGCGGAGTGAGTCACTCCTGGTACTAGAGTCTGTGCGGAAAGAGAATAGGATTTAAATGGGGGGCGCTGTAATGCTTTTCTACCGTATTTGCTAAAAAAAAGTCATACTGGTTAGGTTAGTTCCGTTTTTCGCCACGCCTATTCTCTTTCCGCACAGACTCTACAAAGTTGACTGATGATCTGGTCTGGAGGTGAATGAATGAATCTTGTGAATACCTAATGATGGTCTTCAGAAGGCCAATGTTCAGCAGGAAACGTCTTATGTGTGATTAAGATACTATTTTGAAAATGCGCATTTTCAGTTAGTTCCCCAATACTAGGTATTTTATCCAAAAAACAAAAATACGGACGCAAATATCAGAAACAATTATTCAGAAACAGAAAATATAAAAGTAAAAAGCAACAGGTATTGTTAGGTACCATAACTGGATACTCGTAATGGAGCGGGAACAGTTGGAAGAAGATTTTTAATAACAAATTCAATTTAGCCCTCGAGAAGATATGAATTTTGCATACCTACGCAATGTTTATTCTTTGTAAAACGTTTTTGTCAGACTTTCTTTGTGAGCGCGCCTAATCTAAGAACTGATTATGGATTACTAGCATTTACCCGCCGCTTTGCCTTTTTCATGCTTGATGGGTTTGCGTTGGACTTTATGTAGGTACTGATGTAATCCTTTTTTTTAGGAGCTGACAAACTCGCAACCTTTATGGGCATAGCGATTGTCGGACCGGGTGGTCGGCCGTGGCGTTCCCTGGGGTCGAACCAGGTCGCTAGCCGGACCACCCCGAGTTGGGTCGGACTGGGTGGGTGCCGGGGGTGCCTGGGGTCGAACCAGGTCACCTGATGTAATCCGAAATAAGCATCCGTAGGGGTCTTCTACACCACATGCCAAAGCTTTCAGAGCTTTGAGAGCAAACTAGTGGCAATTTCAGTCAATCTCCATAAGGTTTTCGAGAGTTCGACATTGTCCCAGTAGTCAAGTTATTCTTCAGAAATATTTTAGTATGAAAAAGGGCCAGAGGAATAAGGTGACCGCAGACATATTTCTGAAGAATAACCCAGTCGCCATCTTGTACGTTAAGTCATTAGCAATAAAGGTCACAGCAGGGTCTCGACTATTGGGCATTAGCGTGTCGAGCGCTGGGACGTTTACCTTATAGTAGCTATGAATACGTCATCGCCTACATTTCGACTTAGTTTCCCTACTTTGAATATTAACACGTTCGCCGGCGGTAACGAGTATCACTGTCAAAGTGACCGCGCTATAGGGAACGTGCACAAACTATAGGTGGCAGCACTAAACGACAAAAGAGACACGGGCGGACAATAAAGGAAACTATCGCCCCTGTCAAATGAAGCTGTCAATGTCAATGATAATATGTAAGTGTCAATATCAAATATAGTAAGTCATAGCTACACTGACGTTAATCGTCCTTCAACGTGATAAATTAACGTTATTAACGGCGTTTTCGTCAATGTGGCCTCAGCATGAGAGGGTATATGATTTAGATTGGCGGCACCAGTTGGCAGCACCTTCGTCGTGCACGTTCATTTTGCAGTATTTATTCACGATTGCCTATAAGAAGTACGGTGCTTGCCAATCAAAACCCATACCATTATTACAGAGGCACTTTTTACTGTCATGTGGGGCACAACAGCGACTGACTCACACAGATGTAACGCATCTGTGCAAGTCAACACACACACACGCAGTAGGTACGCTCGCCGCTGTCGTTCTATAAGGTATTAAGTATTTTATAGCGAAATTTTACTGTCATTCTAGTACATTCCATAATTTGGGTACCGCCGGCAAACGTGGTAACCGTGTTATCAAAACTGACATAAATTTTCGTTCTTTAGATATTACCGAGTTGTATAAACTTTAAATCCACTCTCATTACAGAGATATTACAGAGTTCAATAAACTTTAAATCCACACAAAAGAAAAATAGCAGGAAAATATCAGCAGCGCAAAATTAAAAGAATACAAAGGAATTCGGTGTTAAATGTATATTGTATTCGTTATTAAATAAGTACTTGTAAACTTAGGCTAATCACGCAACACATGCAAATCTTACACTAATGTAAGTATACATTAGTGCAAGATTTGCATGTCATACTGTGGCGTAACATGCATATATGAGTGAACATGCATATATTTGATGACAGAAATTGGCTTCTTTTTATGAAGTGTCAAACCGCTCAGAAAGTAGGTACCTATGCAGTTTAGTATGAAATACTTACTAACTTGCAGTGGCGTGGTGGCCTAAGAGATATCCTTGGTCAAGCCGGTGCAGATTTGGCGTACATTTTCCTTAAGAACTGTAGAATAAGGTACTCTAATGCCTAATATTACGCAAGTAGGAGCGAGGCAGGTATACCTTACCCAGTTTGAAGAGAGCTCATCCACTTACCTGTACTTACAATAGCATTGTATCTATACAATGCTATTATCTACTTTTGTTCTCGAACCGCCAACCAAATACTTACAAAAAAAAGGTTAGAAGTAGACTGTATGTATATCGAATTTTCAACCTTATTTCTTGTCGGGTAGGTTTGAAATGGAAATGAAATGCAACAAATGTTATGATCGCCATTATTCTGTTAGTGTATTTTGTAGTCTACGAGTATTGTCCAAAAAAATTAAGTAGAAAAATTATATTAACCTTCCAAGGCGTTTATTATCTTCTTTTACTACAAGCTCATTATCATAATTTGTGGTTAACCACTCAATGGTATTGTAGTCTCAAGTAGAAGAGCTCGCTTCAAACTGGGTAAGGTAGGAATAGGAGAAGAAAGTCTAGGAATCGAGTTCTATGAACGGCACGCTATTGCTGACTTGTGATTGTGACGTCATGCTCAACATGGTGCCATATTATTAGTTTCCGTAATTTTAATATCGTTAGTGGCACGAAAATGGTATTTTAGATTTTATCCGGGCAGGTTTAGAAACGTAATTCGATGGTTAGAGTTAATTAATCAATTTTGATATTTTATTTATTTAATCGTATGGCACATCGTAAGAACAGATCGAATACAAATTATAAATTAAGATTAAGATCTATTAGCCACTTAATGGCTTCGTCACTGAGAGAGATCAGGTCTTCAGGAGGGCCACCGGTATAGCGCGTTATGGGGCAGTCGTGGATGATGTGCTGGATGGACTGCTCTTCGGCTCCGCAGGCACAGGCCGGAGACTCCACCCAACCGCAGCGATGTTTGTAATATATTTGCGAATTTTGATATAAATTTGTTTGACACAGGCTGCCTTGACGCTTGGTACATTTTTCCTTTTAACGATTTATATACTTGAAATACTTTTGCGCCAGCACGCGCGATCGTTCTAAAAGCCAAATGATGAATTGTTATAGATCACGATTGATTGTAACACGATTTATTTTGGCTATGGAGGTCAGATACGATGCTCACACAAAGCTATATCGAGAGTTCACTGGGAAAACCAGCTGTAAAAACAACACACATGAGACAAGAGGAGCTATATTGATGTTTAGTTTGTATTTACGCAAGATGTACGTAATAAGAGCTAACGATTTTGGTTTACCACATGTCCCCTAAGATTTATTGTTTCTGAAAAAAATGTTATAATTTTACGAAAAAGTACACTGAAAAAAAAAGTTTGTTAAATGTAACCGCACTTTCGTCTACCTATAACTTAAAAAAAGTGACTACATAACTACAGCTATATCTTACCAAACTGTTTTACTGCTTATAGACAAACCAGATTGTTAAATCAACTTAACTTGAATAACGCCTTATCAAATTATGGTTATTGATAAAATAAGCGAAGTCGTTCGGTTAAATATTTTTTTCAGTGTACGTGGATCACAATGCTATGATTGCTATGGCACCAATATAGTGAAAAAAAACGGCAGCTCTCTTTCGTGAAACGTTTGTAACGTGAGAATGTTACCTTTATCAACCTAAAATGGTAATTATTTCGATTTTCTATTTTTGGGATGCAATGCCATTGTACTTAGAACAAGTACAATGGAATTGCATCTCATTGAAAATAAAAATTAGAAATTGTGATGCCGGAAACTAAAAAAACCGGCGTTTTTGGTAAGTAACAGATATCTTTTTAGGGTTCCGTAGCCAAAATGGCAAAAACGGAACCCTTATAGTTTCGTCATGTCCGTCCGTCTGTCTGTCCGTATGTCACAGGCATTTTACTCAAAAACTACATGATGGATATTGATGAAATTTGGAATATAGGTGTCTTTTATGAGCCGCTACTTAGTTTGGTATATAAATAATTAAAATAAATATTTTTATGGGGGGCACTCCATACATGTTAAAGACAGTAAAAAAAAATTTTTTCAGCAAATATCAACGTGTGGTACATAGTTCGACAGCTCTTTAAAAAACACTATAAGGTTCCTAAGTAATGCTTTTGATTAAGTGAATGTATTTGGAAATAATCGCTCCGAAAGTTGTGTATATTGTGTCCCCCCCCCTCTATTTTCTAAACCGTGCGTCCGAAAAATATAAAAAAAATCACGAAGGTAACGCTTAATTAATACTTTCAACGAAAATTATTTTCAACAAGATCGAATGTACCGTTTTTGAGTTATTGCCGATAAACTGCGCTTCTCAACAAAAGGACGTAATTGCTATGAAGGTACGCTCTTTTGTTGTTGTACTTTTTTTACATCGTATTTTTTACCTTATATTTACGGCTATGGAACCCTACACTGAGCATGGTCCGACATGCTCTTGGCCAGTTTTTTAATTTCTATTTGAGGTTTGCTGCTGTTTTATAGCTGGTGCGGCGTAAAAGCCTGACTTTCAAACAATACCAAGACAGTAAAGTACATCCGTCGTACACCGTTCGTCCAAGATTTGCCGTTGATTGCCAACCTCCGATAGCAGCACTTCTTACCGTGAACGCCTTGGTGCAACTCTAAAAAGGCTTATAAACCGTATAATATCAAGCATATAAGCTCTCCTGAACTACTGGATGGGTTTCCTCATTAAATTCCTTTTAGACGCGGTATGGAGTGTGCACCTAGAATCTCCACGTGTGTGGTTCATAAGGGCGTACGTGCCACAGTTCTTCGGGTCGATAGTATATGTACCTAGGCATCAGTGGCGTGGCATAAAAGATATCCTTGGGCAAGCCGGTGCAGATTTGGCGTACATTTTCCTTAAGAGCAGTAGAATAAAGAGGTCAAATGCCTGATATTAGGCAAGCCGGTAGGAATCGAGTTCTTTGGACGCCACGCCACTGCTAGGCATAGATGTAAGATACAGGCAGGTTCTTAAAAGCTGTTGTAAAGTGGGTAAGCGGTTTCCTGTAGGTACTGTAAAATTAAACGTTACCTGCCTACAGCAGGCAAGGACGGGTATTTGACTACTACTGTTGTAAATAGGTATTTATATTGAAAATTAAACGTAACCTGGTCACGTTTAATGTTTCAATGTGTTTGGTCTTTGTAGCAGTAATCGTAATAAATAATGGCGATTATGAAAAAACGTAACATAAGCTGCACTATTTTAAAGCTCAATAAAAGCGAGTTAATATTATGAAGAATATGTTTTAATATTACATTGTAAGTACGACTGCGAGCGAAGCGAGGAGTGGAAGACGTCTTGCAACAGTAAGGGTGCGTTTGCACTGACGCGAAACAGAAAGAGTTAGTCAACTCGCGATCCGTGGTCCCCTCCGCTCTGTCTAGCTACGCGTCAGCAGGACTGACTCACGCCGCGATTCCATTGCGTGGCTATTATTATTAAATTTATTAAGTTTCGCCACCCATGACATGCTATCGCGCGTCTTTGTGAGTACGTGTCGCGCGCTCTTAAACGAAGTTGGACTACTTGTTCCTCTTTATACTTTGCCGCTGTATTACAGGTTTCAACAATTTTACATTACCTTCTAAGAATAACATGCATTTAGATTTAAAGGTTAGCTAGAGCGCTACAGTAGGTAATCACTAAAAGTTATTTTTAGCCCATGTAAATTTATAGTCTCACATTCGACTATCTCAAAACACGTGGCGTGTGGAAAAGCGCTGCACCGAAAATAGCGTTTATTTTGTTGCAAATATCTCTTTTCCATTGTCTACGAAAAGCACTCTGAATTATCAAATGGCAAAATGTGCAATAGTTTCATTTCAAAGAATGTAGTCTTTGAGGGAACCAAAGAATATTTTTACAACCGTTTAATTTTGTCTGAAACTGAGCGCGTAAATTACAAATACAACGTAAAATAATGTTATAATTTTCCTATTTTCCTGTGTTTTAATTTAGGGCCTAAAGTTTGTTAACTAATAACAAACATTTGGCCCAACATAGTTGTCTCACACATGCTTAACGCGCACATACTTCCGATGTTGTATTTGTATTGAGCACATTTTTGATTTTCATAGTAATTTCGCAAAATAATGAATCACAGAAAGACTTTGCCAAATTTGTCAGAATAAACGCTCTAAGGGGTATTTAAGTACCTCGGTTCTCTATGCAAACAAATAGGGTGTTAACTTAAATTATTATGTTAAAATAGGTTTCATTTATGCATGTTGAATGCGCAAAATAACATGAGAAAGAGAGCCATTCTCATTTTTATGCACATGGTCAATACCGTGGATGTCACTACCGTGGGCGTCATTACTCTTTCGAAACGGTCGACCTAACCGTCATAGTATCAGAATTTGAACGTCATAGTATCATGCATGAATTCTTTTTATTACATGGATGAGTGAATTCATGATAGTATATATATTTTTTCATCACACTTGCTCGAAAATGGTGTCATTACACGTAGGTTCTGCGGGCCGTAAATAACCTATTACGCCCTAGGGCGTAATGGTTTTCTTTTTAAACTTGAAACGCTGGTTCTGTTTTACTCTTATTTGTCATGTTCAAAGGAAACGCCAACTTACTTTTTTAACTTTTATCACTGAAATATTTGTATAAAGATAACTGTTATTGCAAATACATGTAAAAACATATGTCGGTAACATTAATGAAATGTTTAAATAATGTATTTCAGTATTTTGCAAATATAAAATCAACTAAAATGGCCGTTTTAGGTCTTTAGCGCTATGGTTTCCGAACGTGACTTGACATTCGCATTGTCTATGGACATATGTCACTAATGTCACTGTCTGTCTTAATATTTTTTTGTCATACTGGGGCGATTAGTAAGGTTATATTATTAAGATTTCCTCACAAGTGTGATGAAAAACATTGTGTGTGCCACGGGCGGTAAAGGAATTACAAACTCATGTTATTAAAGCCCTCGGTTTCACCTCGGGCTTATAACAAACACTCGTTTGTAATTCCTTACTTACCGCCCTATATACACAATGTACTATTTATCAATTAGAAAGAGTAATAACGCCCGCGGTAGTGACCAAACTGAGAACTGAGGACAAAAATGGAGTGGAAAGACAGGAGAATATTTACAGAATATGCATTTACAACAATTACAATAATTATACAGGAAAGGCATTAATTTACGGCGCGGACAATGTAGTCAGTTTTCTTCAAGTGACAAGTCTGACAGACTTGTTTATTCGTCGCGGCGGCGCGCTGTACCGCGCACTCTACCGCGCAGGCGTGTGGTAAGTAAGCGGGTGGTGCAGATAGGCTACCACAACCCAAATACGAAATTAGTAATTGATGCTACAGCGGCAAATCAGTCACGGCGACGACATTTGTACAGAAATTCGCTTCACTTAGCAGCCCCTTAGATCGCGTCACACCAACGCACTGGGACTCTTCCTCTGGTGCGTTGGCCCTTCACAGATCTAAGAATAATCTGTTTCTCTAACGCCGCGGTTCCTTGGTGGCAAATGTATCTAGCCATGAAATAAAGCATATTTCAACCTCTTTATTTGCATGGAGAGTCGTGTGATTTACGAGTAAACCAGAACTTTCCGTAATTTCCCAGCAACCCTAAAGTAACCAGATATCGCCTTCGTTGAATATTTGGTTTCGTTAACGAGGTGTAATTAATTAGTGCAAATTAATGTTAAGGTTTTATGAGTGGTACGGTGTTACCCATTTTAATGTTAGAATGTAGGTTTTTATTTTGGTGTCAGTGGCCAGTCCTTAAGGACCAAAACCACAAAATAAGTAATATTACTAGGTACAGAAGTTGCTCTTTCTAACAAAACTGACGTTCGGGTCTGACCACTTGACCGAACGCACCGCCGACCGTCTCTCTCTATCGCATAACGCGAGGGGCAAAATTTGGTACCTACTAGCAGCCGCGCGGCGAAATTGCGGATTGAGTCCACCCCTGTAGGCTTATGATGCTACGCTTTGTCACGCGATAAATAAATGATAAAGCATCCGTCACGTTCTGACAGATAGTGTGTGAGAGTGACGTATGCTTTATCATTTATTTATCGCGCGACAAAGCGTAGCATCATAAGCTTACTGGCAAAGATCAGTCCGAACAAAAGATGTATACTTACAAACGTCATGTTAGCGTGAAGGCGAGGGCAGTTAAATTATAGGCGCTAACTTTAAGTGAATTCATGAAATAAGGAGGATATTATAGTCGGTTGTATTTTTTTTTTAATATTGTTACCTCAGGAATTCGTCGATTAGTTAGAAAGTAATATTTATTTAATCGTTTTCAGGGTTCCGTACCTCAAAAGGAAAAAGCGGAACCCTTATAAGATCACTTTGTTGTCCGTCTGTCGGTCTGCCTGTCCGTCTGTCAAAACCCTCTATCTCGGGAGCGCATGAAGGTATAGAGTTGAATATAAAAGCATATACTGAGGTCTATGGTCCCTTGAAGCTGTGAAAAAATCAAGGTACCTATGGCCATTTATGCCGCAAAAAATATACATTTTGACTCCCTCAAGGAAATTAGAACTATGAAATTTGGCAAGTAATACCATCTTATACTACAAATATAGGGAAAAATCTGAAATTTATAAATATTATACACTACCAAAGAAAAATGCACTGGTTCTTGGTAAAACAAAAGTGTAATGACATAAATAGAAAAGTCAAAAACATAAAGAAAAGGGTATAAAAACACAGATAATAAATTCTTACAAAAAAGGATGTGCAGTCTTGCACAAATATATTTTTAATTAAATCATCGAAATATATTTTTAAATTTAAGTATTGGTATGGAACCCTCGGAGGGCGAGTCCAACTGGCTCTTGTCCAGTTTTTTTTTCAAAATCCGGTTCTGCAGGCTTATGATGCTTTGTCGACCGATAAATAAAATTGTTAAAGCATCCGTCACTTTCTGTCTGACCAGTATGTATGTAAGAGTGAGAGAGACCGATGCTTTTATCATTTATTTATCGTTCGCCAAATCCTAGCATGGGATCCATGATAAATAAAGAGAACTCGTCAAATATTATAGGCACATCTATTAATCTTTCAGTATTTTTTAAGCATCTCGTGCATTTGCTAGTATCGTAATTAAATAATACTAGCATTTATCCACGGCTTCGCCCGCGTTATTCCCATTAATATCCCAAGGGAACTCTTTACCGGGATATAAGTATCCTATGTTTCAATCTAAGATATGGTCTACTTGTATGCCAAATTTCATCTCAATCCTTTAATTTGTTACCGCGTTATTAAGTAACAAAAATCTATACATCAAAAATCCAAACCTCCAAGCATCTAAACATCCAAACATCTTACATATATAGATACAAGAAATCAAAGTACATAGAAAAATTAAATGGCACTCACCTGTGTCCAGACCGGAAATCACACCCGGTATCTCTGGATACGGGTATCCGGTTTCGATTCCCTTGTAATTGCGATTGTATTCCGATTGTACTTTGATTTCTTGTATCTATATATGTTACATAAAAATGTGGTGTAATTTACCCCCATTATAAAACTAATAAAGAAACATCATGTTTCTTTTGTATATAGTATCCAAACATCTTCACAAACTTTTACATTTATAATGTGTTTATGTATAATGTGTGATAGTGTGTTTATGTTGGAAGTCGGATTTATTTGATTATTTATTGATATTCTTTGTATCTCTACGCGTTGCCGTATTATAATTCAAAAGTCTCTTTATCGGCTTGTTGGTTTGCTTTTCTTTAATGGTCGTACACATTGCCTTATGATTGCATTGAGCGCGGGTATGCGGATTATTGTTTTTACTTTCTTATTGCACAAATATTCAGTCCTTGAAAGGAAAATAAAATATATTCGCCATGCGGCCGCAGCCGCGGCAATAAGCTAGTCCACGATATAATGCTACAGTGTTACAACTAACCACCTTATGCGTAGGTTACGCACGAAGCCCCATCATGAAGATGCCAATGAGACGCCATTATCGTCTAGTAAGGAGGCAATTCGAATAAGGATGTGGAATTTGGCGATCGTGTCTCGCCCATTACTGAGTCTGAGTGTACGTTGTATAGTCACCAGTCCATTCAAGGATAGGACTGTCCATATAAAGTTTGTCTCAGTAGATACGAAATTTATTTAATGTTGTTTTGTGCTGTTTAGCTACTATTGATGTTTGATTATTGGTATACTTTATCTTTGATGTTTAGTTTTGGTTTTGAAATGAAAGAAAATAATTAGTAGATTGAATGTCGATATACTTTAAGTAACGGTATCTAAGGCAGTTGTATGTATGTATGTAAACACTTTATTGTACAAAATAAGACAAAGTGCAGTGTTACAAAATAAAGGTATATGTACAAAGGCGAACTTGTCGGTCTAACAAGTTACAGTGTGATCGACCTTTCTAGATCCGCAATGTGTTACTCGCGCAGTTTTACTCGCTTACCAAGCAAAACTCCACGAAAATTAACTACTTTATAATTCTCCTCCTCGTAATGTAAACGTAGAAAAGCAATCCAAATTGCATTAGTACACACCCCAAGGGAAAAGGGCTTACCCGTGCCCAAAATTAGTAATCAGAATAATTCGCATCAAACACTACTCGGAACTTGGTAGTTTCCCTTCAAAAGAAAACAGAACTAAAGTAATTCAGAAATATTTTTGTTAATTTCGTACAACGCAGGACAGGCTTCTGTAAATATTGGCTTAACTTTGTTACCAAGTTTAGACAATAGGACGTATTTAGATAGGAAATTTTTGGTCCTTATGGCTTTTTATTATGAGGGTTAGCGTATAACTGCAGGGATTTTTGGAGGTGTGCTTGGTTAGGAGCCGTGACAATATTACAGGCGGAATAGAGTAGGTAGGAGAAACAATCAGGGCTTTAGAAAAATAAACCCGAATATGGTCTGTGGTCTGTTTAGTCCAGATAAGAATATTATTTATTTAGGTACATCCATGTCATAATTTCCCTACAATATGTTCAGGAACGATAAGCAAATGGCCTATCTATATTTATTAATTATTATAGGGTTGTGAGCTGGTTGGTTCTCCATGCGACGAAATATAATATTGGTGGTCTATTTTATACCTTGATACATTTTGTATTCACAAAACAACATAACAAACCCCACAAAAACAATAAATGCAATCGTCTATTGATGCCACAGCGCCATCTATTATATTAGGTTATTTACACATACGTCATTTAGTTGTGTATCATCACTGTTCTCTTTATACTTGCAAATACATTATTAGAATCAGATTTATAGCCCTCCAACGAAATCTTGTGGACCTATCTTTTACGTACGTACCTACACCGCTTATAGCGACACCGTTTATTGTTATAAATTCAAGCGATTAATAGGTAGTGATTTAAATGAAAACCTTATTTTTAGTGTCATTATATTATAATACGATTCCGGTTAGAACGAATAAATATCGCTGGTTCCTTGGAGGTCGTTATATCCGGATTTTAGCATATTGCATAATTCTGCGTACCGTACCTACATAACCTATTATCGACAACATGTTTCACACCGCTCTTAACTGACCTTCTGTGAGCAGCAAATCATTAGTGAGATTTATGTATTCTTCTTGTTCGGTGAGTAATAGGATATCCATTAATTTTCAAACTTGGAGGAAAAAGTTCCACACCCATTGATTTGAAGACAGTGAGGAATTTGCTTTCGCCGCCTGCTTCGTTAGGGTGAAAAAAGTTTGTAAATAAACTGTGTAAAGTGAAACTGTGTGAAGAGGCGATAGATGATGTGTGAATTTGTAAAGGTTTTTTGAAAAGGTGTTTCAAGAACTCGATACCTATCGATTTTTAGAAATCTTAGCTATATTATAACAATAGTACCTATACCTATTGTTCGTTTCTTGATGTTTAAGTAGTAGTTTTATATGCAGCTTGTATGTATGTATGTAAACACTTTATAGCATGTACAATCATACAGAAACAATATAAAGGTCAATGGTTATTTAATATATGGTATACAAAGGCGAATTTATCCCTGTAAGGGATCTCTTCCAGCTGACCTTCGAGCAAATGAAAAAAAATAGCTAACATCAAAGAAGACAGAAACTAACATATTTTATTTATTTACTTACACAAAGAAGATAAGGCAAGTTTTGAATACCTACACATAAAAACTTATCGTCGATATTATAATAACATATCGTAATAAATAAATATATATATATATAATTATAAATAGCTTGCAGCGTTTCCTAGAGATAATTAGAAAAAAAATCAACTAGGCTAAGGGATAAGACACCCCAGGCAGGACTGACATACTCCGTGATTCCATTGAGCGGCTATTATTATATAGCGCGGATAAAGAGAGACGGTCGGATGCGGGTGAGCTCCGTCCGGTCGTCGGACCTGATCTGTAGTTTTGTTAGAGAGAGAAGCTTTTGTAGTAATACTTATTAGCACTAATACTTATTCTGTGCCCTGGGCTACAGAATCTATTCTGATTCGTAACGTTACTGATTGGAACACCCTTCCGGCAAATTATAAAGACAAGCAAGTAGTCCAACTGCGGCCGTTAAGGAGTGCGCGACACGTATTCACACAGACACGCGATAGCGCGTCTGCGTGAGTGCGATCCATACTGGAGCATTCTTATGGCGCGTTCAGATTGGTGTAATGTAACATGCAATGAAATATTTTGCCATCCACATTGGTGCAATGTAACATACTCTGCAACAAATTGCCATCCATAGTCTGTACGCCTTCCGCGCACGAACCGCGCATCGCATCGTCTTTGCCTGTAGTGCGTTCGTACACGGCGCGCACACAATGAAGCGCTCGATCACAGACTACCTCCAAAAAATATTGTTAATGTAAATAACATCATGAAAAAATGTATTTTACTTTACTATAAAAATATATGACGTCGCTGCCATAAGCTGCAGAAAATAAAACCATACAGTTTTCCACCAGTAAAATGCAAAGCATCTAAAAACGTTTTCGTGAATATTTTGAAATGATCGTACTCATAAAAGAAAAGTAAAAAAATGACCGTTGTACGTTCTTAACTTTTTTAATCATTCCTGGGCATTTTCACTAAAAAGTGCACTTTCCGTTTTTATGATGTCCCCGAGTTCTATTGTTTACTATTACATTAAGGACTAATTTAATGATTAATGAAATAATTGTATGTGAGATATGCATAATGCAATTCGTATTATTTTTTAAGGCTGCAGACTTAGCAGTTTGTATGTGTCCCTCCGCAATATCTATCTCTGTCCTATACAGTGTGTAAGTCTAATACGGGCGGATCTCTTAACGGTGGTTAGTATAGGACAAAGTGAAGGTAATTAGATAACATTTACTTAAAGTTGCAACAGTAATTTTGTCCATACAAAATAATTCAGCCCGCAATGTAATGCAAACACACTCACGTTAAGCGCTCGTTGACAGTTACGTTGACATTTCGGTACCGCCGTACCGCAACCATGTTTACAGTAAATTGCTGCTGAGAAATTAAAAAAATAATAATGATGGGGTCGTAATGAACTGCAACTTAAAAAAACCTTTTACTTTATGATTACACTAATGAATACCATGTCCGATTTAATTTATCGCCCGTATTAGACTTACACGCTGTATACAAACATAAAACAAAGTCGTGTTAATGACATCATTTATAACTCGAGAAAACGGGTGTACCGATTTTTATTATCTTTGATTTTTTGGGTTTGTCTCTGCCCCGAATTTCAGAAAAAAAGTTAAAAATAAATGTTTTCTAAGTGAGCCCTTTTATGTAATATGTCACACGATATGGTTTGCTAACTTTTTTTTATATTTTCTAGTTGATCCACCAAAAGTGGCCCCATGATTAAAATTCATATTCGTGACATGTCCATGTTTGGGTCATTAACCTCAATATATGTACCAAATTTCAACTCAATTGAACCAGTATTTTCGGAGCAAATTGGTGACAGACAGACAGACAGACAGACACACTGAGGGCATTTCTCCAGAAATATGTCTGCAACTCATTCATCTGTCTCCATACATTTAGTATGAAAAAGGGCCAGATGAATGAGGTGACCGCAGACATATTTCTGGAGAAATGCCCACGAGTGATCCTATAAGGGTTCTGTTTGTGATGAGTGATGATGAGCCAACCCTACGGTTGTTGAACATTCTAATGTTTTTGTCCTTGTATAAACTACGGGCATTGAACTCATATTTTAGTTTTACTTGTTTTTATATGATTCTTAAATCACATGTATTGTATAAATATAAAATATGGCTTAAGACAAACAATATTCTTTTTTCTACTCGTCGACTTTAATCTTTCCATTAGGATCCCATAGACTAAACTATAAATGCTAACTTTTCAATGTTATTTAGTCTATGACACTCTCTACTCAACTATAATATTTATTATTATATGCTTTAGACAACTATAATAATTTTGAAAATAGAACTTTCAAATTTAAAAAAGTGTATCCTTGTGTAAAAACCTCCTTTTAATGCAAATTCGATGATTAAATGCGTTTCAGAACGTAACACCTG
The DNA here is from genome assembly GCA_947034925.1 of Eudemis profundana. Lineage (NCBI taxonomy): Eukaryota > Metazoa > Arthropoda > Insecta > Lepidoptera > Tortricidae > Eudemis > Eudemis profundana. The sequence goes on along the minus strand of OX344811.1, from coordinate 14,911,013 downwards.
TCAAATTTGCCTCTACTTAAACACGCTCCTGCCACGCGATTGGTGCAATTAGTCCTGTAATGAGCCAATCACAAACCGCTTTACAACCAATGCTGCCGCTCAATTGTTTTCGGCCTTTAAATAAAACTTTGAATGCATAGTTTTAGTGGAAGTACGGTGATTGTGATAGTTTATTTGACTTACAATACAAATAAAGACTGGTAAGTGTGGTATGTTGTTTTAGTTGACTCATAGAAAAAGTATTGTATACAATAGTTACATAATTAGCTCTTAAAGTTCTCGTACCTTACATAGGCCACTCGGCAAGCCTCGTGGCCTAAACACGGTACTCGACGTTAAGAGCCTTCATTATGTTACGATTGTATAAAATACTATTTTCTACTAAGGAGAATTGAAAACACGCTTCTAAGAAAATTTTTACTTTCGATCAAGTACAAATAACATCTGTTATTATTTTTCTCCGGGCATGCATAAATTGACTTTCTATGACATTCATACAACATCACTATGATTTATTGCTGTATTATATTTACATCTTGTTTATGGTTTAAACCTTTGAGGTTAGAATATGTATTGAATAAACAGAATTCAATATACATTTGCTCGCTGACATTGTATGCTGAAAGGTTATGATCATGTGTGTTTGTGACAACTACGTTCTCTATATTGTAGCTTTATTATTATATTACTTCGAATTGATAACTATTATTTTGTCATAGCAGTGAAAGGGTAGCTTTTGATGGTTGTTAATCAGTAGATACCGAAATTGATTTTTACTAAATGAAAGAGGTTACAGGACAGGAAAAAACATAGATTTATCAGGCACGCCGCTAAAATTATTATATATTACATATTATTTTCCGTATATCTTTATTTGCTTAAGTTAGGTTTTTTACAATATATATGTCGGATATAGCACGTGATGACTGTCTGGTCAGGATGGGTTAGCTGCAGAATCCTGGCCGTTGAGGTATGTTGGTTAAAGAAGTGGATTCATGTCAGATCAAATCATTTATTCGTCTGATTCTTTTGGCCGCTTCGGTAAATGACATTCTGGTGAGAAGAAGGGCCGAAGAAACTCACCAGGTTCTCTTTTCAATCATCAGGCATTACAATAGTTGTTACAATATTATGGCGTAGATACTCAAGAGAGCAAATAGACGATTACGTTACACAATATGATTCTTTTCACTATTAATCGACAGAATTACAATTATCAAGTAGCAACTTTAACTACTGGCAGACGAACTGACAGAATCGTAAGACAAGTGTTGTCGCCACGACAGTCAGAAAGAGAATCGACACTCTTGTCCAACGAGCCCGCCTACGTGCAACGCAACCGGTCGTTACGTCACACGGCGTTCGCGCCATTTTAAATCTACTTAGTACTACAGTAGTCAATTGACGATCTTAGATTTCTTGAATTATCGCTGCTGTCCCCGACACGGCCATCCTGCAGAGCACACGTCCTCGTGTGTCTATCCTGAAACAAACAAAAAAAACAACACAGTACGCCATTCGGTCATTCCTGACAATAATCACCAGAGTGACAAAAAATAAAAACCGACAAAATAATTTTATTTTCATTTCTCCGTAATAGTTCTTTACGCTACAACTAAACACATAGCAAAGGTGACTATGAAAATAAAGTGGAATTTGTGGTTTATTATTTCTCAATATTTACAGTGGTACAAATCAACTATTAACCAATTACCAATTGAATCATTACTTGGATATTTATGGGCTCACATATAGTCTAAGATTTATGTACCAACAGCAATGATTAGCTAAGCAAGAGACTGGCAACTTGTTCGTGGCCTATGGCAATTAAGCCCACACAGCAAGTCACATGCTTGCTTACGCGCATCCACCAAATGGATCGCCGTGCATCCCCCTGGACTACACTACGGTCTGCAGTAGACCCGACCTCCACTAGGGCTAGCCGCGCACCGCGCATCCACGGACTACTCAGAGCAGATACCGACTTCTAACGGACTACGGCTACGATCTAACCTCTAGTATAGTCGACCAACCGAACCAAGAACCATCTCTAACTAAGCAACTAATAAAAAAAAATCATAAAACGATATTATTGTTTCAATTACCATCCCGATTTTCCTTTTCTACAGTAATGTCAATAGGTATTTGGCTTTCAGGCATTTTTCGCAGCCTATCGTGTGCGTACTTATAGGTGTATCTAGAGTTTAGTACTTTCAAAACAAAACACCACTTTGTGATATCAAATGGACCTTTGAATTTGGGGCGAACTTTATTTAGTTCCTTTCTTGTTTACTAAATCAAAATAAAAATTCAAAGCTAGAGTTCAAGTACCCATTACAAATTATAACCAAACATTTTTTCAAAAACTAAAATATCAAGGTAAGTACCGCTTTTGTTCGGCAATTTCTGTAGTGTTACAACCATCCTTGTGGTTACTCGACATAAAACCAACTCCGTAGTCCTATGCGATACATCCGATCACCACTGAGATCATTATGACTCCAAAGGACATTTATCTTGATTACCAAATTTAAACATCTCACAAATTGTACTATACGGAAATTCTGAATTACTAAAATTAACGGGTATTTGACTCAAGACCATTTTTAGCACATCGCAATATTTTCAATCACTAGAATCCATAGAACCGCGCTTTTTCTCACATTAGTAAACTTTACATTACTTCCAAACATGAATGCGTAACTAGGTATTTGTAAAAACATTAAATTTAAAGGTAGTTGAAAACAACGGTTGACAACATTTATTTTCCTTTCGATAAACGTAGTAGTATTGATTCGATTTTATAACTGAGAAAACTATAGCTCGAACGATTACAATATCGTAATTCGAACAATTGTCGGGTAGAACGTAAAAATAAGCGACTGTCATAAATAGCTACTTCGTAAACTTGTTTGGTACTGCTAAATTTTAATTCTTATTCTCAAACGGTAAACTGTAAAGTTTTTCTGTCAATTTAAAAGTAAAGTTTCGCTTTGTGAGAAAATACTCGGGTCAAGAATCGTTGTAAAATGGGTACGACTCACCAGATCGTATTGGATTTCCACAAACTCGCGAATCTTGCAGGTGTTGGTGCCTGTTGTTGACTAACGCGCCTGAAGCGCCGTTGCCGCCCATGTCACCTTGTAGTGGCTCATTCGTAGTGTGCCGTGATGTAGTACAAAACGACGAATCTTCTTTTGCTCGTGGCAGCAGATCAAATGATGATATTTGTTGTGGCTTCAAACCGTACTTCTTGAAGGTTTCTTCATTGTTTGTGACTATATTTCACGGTGTTGACTGTTGTACAGTGTAAGTGCCTCTTTGTTTTCGGAGATCACAATTTATAGTGTTGCGGTCAAACTTTCTTCAGAGACTGCATTTAAACAAAACCGGCAGTGTTGGATATTCTGAATACATTAACGTTGGCTGTGCTGCAGTTGCTGGTCTTGCTTTGAAGGTAAGAAATTGTCTTCTTTTCTAGTAAAACCATTTTTATTCTGTCACAATGATTCTACACGCAGTAAATGCATCCGTTCGGTTGATTATCATTGATTCACATGTCCACTGATGAGATCCAAGCATTTGCAAAGAATGTCCAATTCGCTAGACACAAAATCTCATAACTGCCTTTCACTGGATATTGACGAAGATACATTACATTTGGAAAGCCTCAAACATTGAAAATCATTCACATCCTGTGGGCGCTGATTACATCCCACTTCTGATGTCGGATATAGCACGTGATGACTGTCTGGTCAGGATGGGTTAGCTGCAGAATCCTGGCCGTTGAGGTATGTTGGTTAAAGAAGTGGATTCATGTCAGATCAAATCATTTATTCGTCTGATTCTTTAGGCCGCTTCGGTAAATGACATTCTGGTGAGAAGAAGGGCCGAAGAAACTCACCAGGTTCTCTTTTCAATCATCAGGCATTACAATAGTTGTTACAATATTATGGCGTAGATACTCAAGAGAGCAAATAGACGATTACGTTACACAATATGATTCTTTTCACTATTAATCGACAGAATTACAATTATCAAGTAGCAACTTTAACTACTGGCAGACGAACTGACAGAATCGTAAGACAAGTGTTGTCGCCACGACAGTCAGAAAGAGAATCGACACTCTTGTCCAACGAGCCCGCCTACGTGCAACGCAACCGGTCGTTACGTCACACGGCGTTCGCGCCATTTTAAATCTACTTAGTACTACAGTAGTCAATTGACGATCTTAGATTTCTTGAATTATCGCTGCTGTCCCCGACATATATATAAAAAGTAAAATACAAAATGAAATTACAAAACATAAACACATTATAAAAAACCTAACCTAGGGTGCCGCCGGCAGCGGGGCGGGGCCCAGGCTACCGGTGGTTAGGGCCGCAGAGAGAGGAACCTCCTGACGATGCGCGCCGTGTCCAGAAGAACCGCTTTCTGTATCTGACCCTTGATCCAGCCATCTAGCGAGAGTCTCTTGAGATGGTGATCGAGACTCTTCGCTATAAGCCCGTTCGCCGAAACGACTATCGGAACAATGATCGCCGAATCAACATCCCACATGGCGGTAACCTCGTGAGCCAAGTCAAGGTACTTGCTGAGCTTGTCCTTCTCGGCCTTCACGAGGTTCTCGTCGTGGGGGATGGTAACGTCGACGAGCACTGCACGGCGCTTGGATCGATCTATTAGCACGATATCAGGCTTATTGGCTACAATAGTCCTGTCCGTGATAATGGATCGATCCCAATAGAGCGTGGCACGGCCATTTTCGAGAACTGGCATTGGTGCGTACTGATAGTACGGCACCTCAGACCCCACAAGACCATATCGAACAGCAAGTTGCTGGTGAATGATCCTGGCTACTTGGTTATGTCTGTGCAAGTACTCGCCGTTAGCTAGATGGGAACAACCAGAGATAATATGCCTGATAGACTCTCCGGGACGGCGGCATGCCCGACAGATGTCGACCGTACCGTCCCTCAGGATATATCTCCGGTAGTTGTTCGTCATCATAACTTCGTCCGCAATTGCACAGACAAAACCTTCAGTTTCCCCGAAGAGATCACCGAAGCGTAGCCAGTTCACATTATTTTTATTATTATTGTTGGTACCTATATTCAAGATATTTATCAAAATACTTCTATAATATGCGTAAATGGCTGGCAGGTTGTGGGTTTATGATTTAAAGTTAGAGAAAATCCCTTGCAAAACCAAAATGTGTACCTACTACAAAAGAGCATTTTCATCCCAAAAGCAAAAAGCCTTGGGCGTAATCCTATCAGGTTTGTTTCACCTTTCAAAACTGAGCACAAAGTGAACAAGGTTGAGGTTAAATAAAAAGAGTTTAAACGACATTTTGTTGCGAGTAAAATGCATCCTTCTACTCTCTTCTCTCAAACTAGTTAGAATGTTGTTACGTGAAGTGCTATTACTGTAACGAGGTACGGTTTTATAGAAGCGGCATCATATAGTGGTGTGGTATCCACTGAACTTGATTCCCGTTGGCTTGCCAATTGTAAGGTTTTGTTTTACTCTACTCTATTTAATAAATGTTGCGCTTTAAGAATAGCGCTAAGCGCGACATTTTGTCCGCACCGGTCTCTCTCTATCGCATAACGCGTATTCTTTCTGGTCGCTGGCTAATACCCTCCAAAGGGGCAAACTTTGGTACTAGTCGCCGGGCCGCGAGATCGCGGAGTGAGCCACTCCTGCCATTATGTAAGGCTAAATCACATTTTCTGGTACCTTCTGAATAAATCATGCTACCAAGCGATTTCAGTACAGTTTACGTAAACACGTATCAGATTTCGTGCGAAGCTCTTCAAGGATTAAAAACAAAAGTAATAAGTATGAAGTTACCTTCACGTTGTTTACACAACAGCTCGAGCAATTTTGAGTCTCGGTAAACACATATTTATTTACAGTTCTCTGACATACGAAATGTTTTGTAGCGTTATGCCACAGTAAAGTAAGCGCCAGATACAGAATGAAAAATATTTCATAGGGTAATGTTATGTTTTAACTACGCTCTGCCACTACCTGGACTATCGACTTTAGAGGGCAAATTTAAAGTATCTACAAATACAAATACAATTGTTTATTTCAATAATAAAATATCAAAATTTTACATTTATGCTGACCCCCACACTAGGCATTGCCTGTTCTGTCTGATCTGATTGTTTACTTAGCTATGGACCCGATTATTAAATTCTCTAATCACTAATTTGCCTGCACCCAACCACGTTAAACTTGCCTTATTGAAATAAATCATGAAAAAAATCAAATAAATCATGATATTACTGATAAGTCAATTCTCTTTTTATCCATTCCCTTTTTTTATAGGGCAGTGTGTTCTTTTGGTACTTCTTTCTTATCAGTTCACCATATTCCGAAGCTCTGGTAGTTTTTAAGGTTAGGGTATTAAACGCAATATACGCTTATACACTAATAGGCTACTTGACAGTGTGAAAAATAATGGAAGAATTATGGATATATGTATTAATTATAAGTATTAAAACCAATTTACGTCAATATTACTAAAAATAAATGTATAATTTATTTATAAAACTCGGATGAAAATTGAATATTTTTTATCTGTCGCCATTTTATCGAAAACGGTTTGGATTGGCCGATGACGTCACACCATAGTAAACAGCATCGACAGCATCTGTCAATCCTATTTTTAAAGGTAGAACGTTATGCGATCCTCGTTGACATTTGTCGGTTTACTATTATGTGTCGTCATAGACGCCATATTGTCCGAGAAACCGTTTTGGCGGCTAATTTTAAAAGTGCATTTTTATTTGCTTTTTTCGGAAAAAATACACAAAAGAATTAAAAATTAGATACCACTTTCTGAGTGCTCAATATACATAATTAAACAATCGGATTGACTTTTCAGAAACCTGTCAAGTAGCCTATTCAACTCTTTCGACTCTTGTGTTAAAGATAAAAATTGCAAATCAGAGGTCATGACATAACAGTGTCAAAACCGAAGATGAACGCATGCTACGCGCACGGAAAAAGCCGCTTTCTGGCCAAATGTAGACATAAAAATGCTGTACACAACACGGGAGGTAATAAAGAAAGCCCTCGATCGCATATTTACGTCCCTCGCCTACGGCTCGGGCCGCAAACATCTGCGATCTCGGGCTTTATTTGTATTACCACCCTAGTTGTGTAATATACTATTTATTACGATACTGTCCTGTTGTTTTACTGCGAGTATATGCAAAGTTTATTAAAGCACTGTAAAATTTCCCCACCCGATATGATAATTAGAACATAGCTTTATCTGTTCAAGCTTTTATTGGAAACGTCCAAACTTAACAAATCACCCAACTTGGAACATTATATTTTACAATAACTGAAGTCGTAAAGACCAACTTCATTAATACAGCAATTAGAATTGAAAATACAGAAGCCATTTTCAAGTTTGAATCAGCGTTTTGAGGATTCTATGAACAATCAAAGTAAAAATATGATGTAAGATTCGTGATTGTTATATAACAAACCTAATTCAACCAAGCGGGTTTTGCATTAAAAAAATATTTAAAAGAATAAATTTTCAGAAAAAAAAAATACTTTTGAATAAGTATAGGTCGATTCATAAGAGCTGGCGAGGATTTTGTATGCAGCCAGTGCTTATTTCATATTAAATCCGCGCCAGCTTTTGTTAATCGACCTGTAAATAGAAATCGTGGCAAATGATACGATTATGTCAAATGAAATTAGAACACAGGCAGTGCTCCTAATGATATAATGAAGGCAGGTGAAAACAAGGCAAGCGCAGTTTATTGGTACCTATTTGAAATAATAACATTCTGTTTTTACAAGATTTCAAGATTGATCTTGCAAATCGACATTGGCAAATGGTTCGGGATGTAAAAAATAGCAAAGATGTAGAATATCCTGCAGTTGCCGTGATAATATTTGCCTCAATAATACGAGTAGAATTAAATAAATGAAATAAATAATAAATAAATAAATAAATAAATATACGGGGACAATCTTACACAAATCGAACTAGTCCCATAGTAAGCTCAATAAGGCTTGTGTTATGGATACTAGACGACGATATATTTAATAGATACATACATACAAATACTTAAATACATAGAAAACAGCCATGACTCAGGAACAAATATTCGTGCTCATCACACTAATAAATGCCCTTACTGGGATTCGAACCCAGGACCTCTTGCTTCATAGGCAGGGTCACTACCAACTAAGCTAAAGCGGTCGTCATCTATATATATAATGAAAGGTATACCAGAAAGTCAAAATGCCTAAATACAAGAAAAAAATCCATTCCTATTCCATTTTCGTCGGAGTCTTCATTACTCAAGTCAAGATACTGTCCAATCATAATAAAGGTTGTTCATTTTTTAAATATGGCATTTATCTAATACACATGGTTTTTACCGAGGCCTTGTATGTCGCCATCGGCTCTTGTCTTCGGCTTTTCTCAAGCCCTTTCTTACGAATAATTCGCTCTTGGAATCATACCTAAGCGCATTAGGAAGATTAAGCAAATCGCTTCATGGAAATGGATCAGTGTATCCAAATATACCTAATGCGTGTTCCTGGAACGTATTCTCCCGGGTCTGGAGTGACTTGCACAACCGTTGGCCATTTGATTAAATTGGATGCATGTTGCTGAGTCACAGTACTTACAGGTACAGGAGAGGGTTAAGCTCTGGCTGAATCTACGAGTATTTTCGTCTATCAGGATATTAAGATCTGCTATTTTATAAGATTATGTTTGCTCATACAGGGCTCGGAACCGGTATTTTGCAAAAACCCCGAAATAGCCCAATATTTTGAATTATTTTATGTTTTTTATGTAGAGCTCAGTAATGTATTTAAGTCATCATTTCGTATTATTAGATTGTCAGTACGTCAAGCATAACTGGCCGCGACTTCGTTTCTCGCGCGACAAAGCATCACCTGTCACTGTCACACTATATTAAGTGGAAAGAGATATGTAGCTTTTGTCGCGCGACAAAGAGTCGCGTGTCACAGTTGTGCTAGAGGTCCTGGTTAAAAAACGAAATAATAAACCAAAGAACGGAAAGAATACCGGTATTTTTGTATGGAACAAATACCGGTTTCCTAGCCCTGTGCTCATATATGTACTATCAAAATAATACCAGGTTACCCAAATGGTTGGCACGCCGAATCAAGATTAGGCACAGAACGGGAGGTATGGCGGTTTTTTCTGTCAGAAGCCAAAATCCTTTGCATCACTGTGCAGCATCGAAAATCTATTCATAAATGGTAAAAATCAGACGCAACACAAAGAAAATAACGATACTAAAAGGTACCGCGGATTTGGAGCAAAACACGATAGAACGAAGGATGTCGAATTAGTGCGAGAGCAATAAACCGAGAACAAATTCGTGTCCTAACACTACGTAGCTACTCAGTTTTAGCCACATCTTTACGGGTCGGCTCGTACGTTGATCCTAGCAATAAAAGTCAGAACCAATTTCATGCTACGTCATTTTATTTACGAGAGATGTATGAAGATGAATCTATACGAGTATGCGTAAATAGATATTTATTGCTGTGTAACTTACGGTAATGGAATAAATCAATTGGAAAGCGGAACTTATGATATGTGCGAGAGTGACCTAAGAATAGGCACATGACGTTATGATATAAAAATATGATATTGTATGACTGTTTTGAAAATATCTCACCGAGTTTGTTACACTGGTTCTTCTCGGGGCAAACGTTTCACATTGGAACCGGTGGTAAAGGTGCATTTTAATATGCCTTAATTGAAAAATAGTTTGCTTAGAGCTTTTCACGATGTATTTATACACATTTTGTTAGCGACTTGCCCGCTATATATAGGTTGTAATACAGGTGTACGTATGTAAACACTTGACTGTAGGTACTGTAGGTTGCTTTTCATGTCTGCCTATTTCTAAAGCGCGGTATTGACGGGATTGACGGGTAAAGACGGAAAAGTATCAGAAATTTGAGATTTTACATTACCTACAGTACTGTGTGTGTCTCACTCCGAAAAATAAACTGTCGCAAATATGGATTACGTAAACAAATATGAATAGATAATCGAAAACATTGCAATATTAAAAAATAAAATAAAACCCGAAAAGGAGTCTAAGGTCTATTTTACACTCATTCAAATTCTAACAACGTTTTTGAAGGTTTTATCGCCCATAATTGCTATCGATAGCTGAGTTTAGATAAAATATATCGTTGCATGTGAAAATTCAAACAAGTTTTTACATGCCGCACACGTAAATAGATTCATGCAACAGCTATCCATCAATCTGCGTAAATAGTTTCTGTTCTCTTTCCAGAGCAAAGTAAATAATTCGCATAGTTCAAATATTTGAGTGTCAATCTCAGTTGTTGAATCACTGAGTAAATATGCAGGCAGATTAATCTAGAAAGATTAATCATTGATAATGAATACAAAACAAAACAAATTCTAAGATAACGGACTTCAAACTAGATAAGTCTTTTCAATTAAAAAATGCAAGAGCTACTCGTACTATACAAATATCCAAATCGCTATATTTGTTTATTTATGCACATCCACATCGTATAATTATATTATAGTGTTCGTATTATGTTAGTCGTTATGAGTGTGTACATATTATTTGAGAAATACATGCTTTTAAACAAAAAAAAGTTTCCAAATATGGCCAGTTATTTTCAAGTTAGTATAAAAGATACCTACAGTCTTGGCGATAATATCAAACAGTATGTTTAACTATATTTTATAACAAAAAATGTCGGTTATAAATATCAAGATACGTCTTGAATCATACAGAAAATATTGCCTAAATCGATTAGAGTTTCACACGCCTACAGCCTTTTAATTACTAATCCATGACAAAACACATTGCACTAAAACCAAAACACTACAAACACACACACAAATACAAACACCCAAACACAAAACACTTCAAACAAAACGTCCTTATTAGGGCGTTAACGCATATCGTGCCTTCACGACCTTAAAACTGTTGATTTACCCTTTCAGCCGTCTCCCTAACCACCTACCCAAAAAGAGGCAACGGTACTATTCCGATCCTTATCGCGCCATCGCTCTTACTCTCCTATAAAACAATATAAGAGTGAGAGGGATGGTACTATGCGAAACTTCAAATTTCGAACATCGGACAAAATTACGATTCGCACGTGCTCACTAGTGATGTCACAAATTTTGTTGACGAACGTCAAGGTTTATTGACCAATGGCAAATATTTGCCTCGGTCTGTTACAGCCTCATCCGCACTAATGGACTAAAAGCTCAAGTTATTAAGGATACCGCTCCCTCGGCATGTAGAATGGCATCATCCTATTTAATGAGGGATTTAAAACGTACCTCTTTGTACGATACGTTGCTGGTAGAAAACGGCTCTTAGAGATTGCAGGATAAAGGCGATTTTGGTATGATCTTTTGTCGATAACGTTTTTGATCAGTCGAAATTGATCTGATCCGAGTATGGGAGTATCGGACTTATTATATCCCGGCTAATGAGACTGTTGCTGACATCACCTGTCATAAGTCATATAGATTATTGCTTGCAGTTTCTGGAGATCTGAGAATTAGAACTATTAATATGTAGGTAAAAGTTGATACAGTGCTTGCAAGTAATCGGTGAAAATATAGCTTTTCTTTGTTAGAATTGCAATTATGTATGTCGCCTTGAATAATACTGGAAATACATAAATGCGTTCCAAACATCGAAGGTGTCTTGATAAACTATGACTATGACATTAATTTACTGGAGATATTTCAATAACTGTCAACATCATGTCAAGTCGATGTGGCAATAATTAAATTAGTCTTATAAATGCTCTTGGCATTTCGGATAGAGAGCCGAAACGAAGTCTAGATGTTTAGAAATAAAATAAACTGTCTACACAAAATAAATACTTCTTGTGTTAATAAATTGAGTTTCTTCCAAAAAAAACCATTTATGTTACATCTTAAGAAAATACAATAAATGCTAAAGAAAAAAGTTTTTTTTCAATGTAAAATTGCTAACACTGTTTCGGAATAGTAAAGTCAATTGCTGGTTGGCTTATTTTGTAGTGAGCAATTTTAGTTTTGTTACTATACTGGTATGAGAAAAAAATGGAACTTTTACAAAATTACTCAAAAATATAGGAATCTATACTGACATCTTGGGAGATTTTCTGTATAATATATGAGGAAAAAATACGCCAATCGTTTTATAACTGGCCATGTGATGTATTTGTGCATGACAGATTGAGAACCTTCCTTGTTCTTTAGTCGGTTAAAAAGACGATGTAAGTCTGTTGAAATGAAATAATTTATGAAATGAAATAATTTAATTCTGCAAGTAGGCCTCAAAGGCTCCTTCACATGTCTGATTCTTTTGGCGCTTCGGCAAATGACATTCTGGTGAGAAGAAGCGCCGGAAGAAACTCACCAGTTTCCCTTTTCAAAAAAATTTGCATTACAATAATTGTGAAAATATTACATGCAGTTTCATTAAACAATGCACCATAGAAATACTTAACTACATTATATATATGACAATAAACATAAAACTAATTTTTTTAGAGATGTAAAGGGTCTCTAGGCGTCACAACAAGATAAATTAAAAAGAAAAATAAAAAATAAAGAGATATATACTAAAATTAAAACATAAAAACATACAATATACAAAAAATAACTGGCCAAGAGCATGTCGGACCATGCTCAGTGTAGGGTTCCATAGCCGTAACTATAAGGTAAAAAATACGACGTAAAAAAGTACAAAAACAAAAGAGCGTATCTTCATAGCAATTACGTCCTTTTGTTGAGAAGCGTAGTTTATCGGCAATAACTCAAAAACGGTTAGTCCGATCTTATTGAAAATAATTTTCGTTGAAAGTATTAATTAAGCGTTATCTTTGTAATTTTTTTTATATTTTTCGGACACACGGTTTAGAAGATAGAGGGGGGGGGACACAATTTTCACCACTTTCGGAGCGATTATTTCCAAAGGTATTCACTTAATCAAAAACATTACTTAAGAACCTTAAAATGTTTTTAAAAGAGCTGTCGAACTATGTACCACACATTGACATTTTGTGAAAAAAAATTTTTTTAGCTTCTGTTACATGTATGGAGTGCCCCCCCTAGATTTTTTTATTTTTATTATTTAACTACCAAACTTAGTTGCGGCATCTACAAGACATCTATATTCCAAATTTCATCAGTATAGGTCTTGTAGTTTTTGAGTAAAATGCCTGTGACATACGGACGGACGGACGGACGGACGGACGGACGGACGGACGGACGGACGGACATGACGAAACTATAAGGGTTCCTTTTTAGCCATTTTGGCTACGGAACCCTAAAAAACAATCACAATTAAAATAAAAACCTTAAACTAAACTAACCTACACCGAACCAGAAACCCCGTCCCCAGCCCTTCCCGACGCAAAGGTACCCATAACGCTCGCCGCGTTGCCACGTTGAACCGCAATGGACAACCTTTGCATCAGGAACGACCCGGAGCGAGGATCGAGACCAGCCTCCCGTAAACGCCGCCCAAGTTCCAACAAAAACGATTTAGCCTCCGAACACCAACACCCGGACGTCTCCACAGCGAGAGGAACAAATTCGTAGCCGCTCAGCACCGAATATTTTTCCCGCTTCCGCACAGCCGCCAGCTCGGCCGCTGCCCCTGCCACTCGGATAGTGCGACCAATATGTGAGGCCGCGAAGGTGCTAACACACGTGGCGTCCCAAAGAAGGCACCTACCCCTCTGCCAGGGTACTAAAGTTAGGCCATCAGGCCTCTTCCCGTCCGAGCGGGATAAAATTAATGGTTAAAAACGTTTGATCTTACAAATACGATACCCGATGGAGCCTAAAGGGTCTCGAGTGAAAACCACAATTTGCAAGACGCACAAGATGATCGGTGGACCTGGTTGAAGGTGGTTTTCTACCGGCGGTGTTTTCCTGGCGATGCGCTAGGAGAGGATTGAAAATTTCATACAAATTTCAATTCAATCCTTGTCTCGTCTCGTCTCACCCTGCCGGTGGAAAACCACCTTGAGGTCGTCAGAAGTCAATACGATTTGTTGTGGAAGTCTGTGAAGACCTGTGTTCATCAGTGGACGTCTTCGGGATGAAATGGTAATGATAATGGCATTTATATCCCATAATATTCTTATTTTTACACAACTTTAAAGAGATATCGCGTTGTTGCCATGCCGCTCACGAATGTTAGGTTTCCCTTCTTAATTCAGTTTGTTCAGCTAAAAGTAATTAACTTTGTACTACACTCGCTTAATACCTGGCATATTAACATTCAAACAAGTTAACAATGTTATTATGTAATTACTAACCCGAGTAATTAGTTTGGGGCTTAAAAACAGATAGTATGTACGGAATTACATAATTAATAGATTATTAGTTGAAAATAAGCTTTTATAGTTAAGTATGAGCGATATTTTCGGCCGATGGGGCCGAAAGGTTCTCGAATGGAGACCACGAATCGGTAAGCGCAGCGTCGGACGTCCACCAACAAGATGGACAGATGATCTGGTTAAGGCTGCTGGCTCACGGTGGATGCAGGTTGCTTCCAACCGAATTAAGTGTAAATCTATGAGGGAGGCCTATGTCCATCAGTGGACGTCCTATGGCTGAAATGATGATGATGATGATGATATTTTCGGATGAGCGAAATTTAGAAAATTTGAAATGGATAATTTATATGGTATAAACATGCTGATTGTAGTGTTAACATGCTATACTTCAATCAGTTGTAGTTAAAATAATTTAAAGGTGAGCCAGAATTACACCAAAAATAAATTTCACAGCCCGACGACGATCCTTCGAAACAAGTATATTTCCTGCAATGTTTTTAGGTTTCCAGCGGTGTACAGATTTCAAAACAAAATATATTTTATATTTTTGCTATAATCATGCCCCTTCTTCGGAAATTTCTTAAAGTTCCTGACCCCACATGAAGAAAGTTTGCCCACTACTACTACTATACTAGACCCAAATCCAACCCAAGTTCGTTAGGAATAGTAAATTATTCATAATTATATCGCGATCTTAATTATTTATTTCATAAACCATGGCCAGTAAACAAGGATCACATAATAAAACCGACCAGTATCAGGGTCATTCTCATTTTTGTGCACACAGTCATAACGGTCGGCCTTATTACTCTTTCCAATAGATCAATTCACTCATCTATATGATAAAAAGAATTCATAAAAATATGCCGGTTAGGTAGTGTAGTATCCCAGGACTGTATATATGTGTGCGTTACTATATGTAACTTAGCTCGCCAGCACACCACCACTCTCTGCAACGGTCGGATATAAACTACCCCATTCCGCTGGTCGTGACGTTGGTGCACGAGATAAGGATAGCAACACTACAGGTAGAACTATTAGAAAGAGCAATTAAAGCCACATTAGTTACATCAACGGTAATGACTATGTCCACAAAAGTGACAATGATCCATCTATATTTTGGAAGATGTTTTAAAAGAAGATCAACCGGCTACAAGCCTTGGGTGTCTTTGCCCCCGTGGTAGGTTGGTAACAGGAGATAACTTTGTACTGTGACTGTACTGTTAACCTCTAGTTATCTTTAATTGGACTCGACCTCGGCACGTGGTCAGATACCAAATAGCGTAAACTCTCACTTTAACTTCAGATTATTCCATATTGCGCATCTAATACCGGGAAACACGGAAAACAACAACAAACAAACGGTCTATCATTTCTGGGAGATGGGGATCTGCACAACGTAGGTACACTTATTTGTGGCATTCCATCAGAAAAGGGTTCTTATGGCATTGGATACGCCGTCAAGCAAATTCTCTTGGGTCGTAAACTTTGACATAATACCGAATGGAACCTGCGTGACGACGTAAAAAATAACAAAAAAATAATAACAAATAAGTCAGAGTTTGTCACCCGCTTTGTCCGCGTATTGTGATACAAATTAAACATAATTGCTGTAAATTTTGAGCCGCTCCGCACCATCACCGCTATCCACCACCCTGGGCCCGGGCTGCCATTCTTCGCATGGGATAAGGTAAGCAGGTCTCCCAGGGCAAAATTACTCTTTGGATTAGTCTTTATCTTTATAGCGACGTAACCTCGCTCACCGCTACGCATAGAAACAATTTGCCTATTTACACGGTCTGCCCATCCAGGCATTGATGTAAGTTCCACTATCTGATGGACAACCACATTTAAGTTATTTACTCACGTTTACATAAAAAAAATCGTCTGTCACTACGGTACTGAATACTGAACAATGAATGTAACTATACGACACGACTTCGCAAGGTGAAACGTTGCCGTGTCGTAGCACGTTGCGATATCGTAACGTGTTTATGTGTAAAAACCCTTATTTGTTGACAAAGACCGCCTGGTCTTGTTGCGAGGAGAACGTCTAAGGCTCAGGATATAAAATATACATTCGGAATCACTTAAAATCGACAGTAAAACGGGCACTATACATTTCATTTCATCCACAGTTAATATCACGTGAGTTTTAAGTCAAATGATTGCTTGTTAAGCATATAACGCTCATAAAATAAAAATCTCAAAAATGTATGTTATCTTTTTGCAATGTACCCAATTTTTGTGTTGTGGCTCAACAAATTTTCTTTTTTGTTTATTTCTATAAAAACAAGCTTCTTTATAGGCTTCTTTATAGTTTAAGTAGTAATGATCTAAAAACATTCTAGCTCAATTTCGACTATACTAAAATTTTTCATAAGGGAGTCACCAAGCTTACAAGTAGATATGCGAAATTTCAATAGAATCGAATGATTCAAAAAATGTTTCACAATGTTTTAAAGGGGCAAATTATAGGTATCCGAAATTGCATGTTAAATAAAAGCTTGTTAAACAGAATTCATCACAAAGTATTCAAAAAAGAAACTCCACCCTCAAAACCTTCCTCAAACATGATTGCATGCATAAATTTCATCGCAAAGGCGTGCAATATTCGACCGATACTCTTTCAGACCTATTCCTTTTTCGCACCGAACCGAACCATCAAAGAGCAAAAATATCTATCCTTTTTAAATAACTGACGGAGCACTGAAAGCTTAGCGACACGGCAGTGAAAAAACGTGTTTGTATAAAATTTCCATGAACATTCATTCTTCGGAATTAACGGCACAGTGCAAGGAACGCACAGTGGGTCAATGGAAACGTTTAGTGTACGGCCTGAGTGGACGCTCGAGCGGGGCGTGCATGTTAAACAAATAAACCCCATACTGGTGTCCTGATGCCTTGATCACGCGTACCGAGCAAACGGGCGAGACAGTGCTCGGCCCAGTACGGTTTCTTCCCGTACTGGGCCGAGCACACCGTTCTCACGAACCGAGTACTCGGCCGAGGGCACTGTCTCGCCCGTTTGCTCGGTACGCGTGATCAAGGCATCATGCCAGGGACGCGCCTCTCAGGCCTTACACTTACAATTAGACAGAGCATTGTGCGGGGTAAAAAAATAAATAATTTAATCTGCTTATTTTATATTCATAGACTTTAATCTTACTATAAAAACATTTCAACTAAGTCTACTGACTTAACTTTGTGGCAGTGTAGTGTGTAAAAAGGTAAGTGCCTTTTCACATGCATACGGTCACAGTGCCGTACCGTGTAAAGAAGAAATGTATGAGCTGGCTATGTAGCTCGTACATTTCTACTTTACACGGTACGGCGACCGTGCCGGTGACCGTATACGGGAGTGGGACGAGGCCAGATTGTACTACAACCAGTAGGCTTATGCGATGGTGTTAGGTTTTGCTTGTCGATTAATAAATGATTTATTTATTTATTAATACATGTTAACATGACATTACAGTAAAAAAACCAATGCGTCATGAAACGTAGGAATGAAATATCTATTTAGGCGTTGAAACGGCGTGGCCCCGTTGCATCGTCGTCTCCGGTGTAGGATTCGGCAGGTTGCCCCGGAACCGTCAAAACACGACACCCTTCGGCCAGAAGTCAGCACATGCGATGGTTTCCTGCAGCGGCCGCGGCGCGCGCACCACAAACGAGCTGATCATGATAAAACATGCGTCACACTTTTCAGAACGTGACGGATGCTTTATCATTCGATATGGCTTAGAATCATAAGCCTACAGGAATGGCTCACTCTGCGATTTCGGCGCGCGGCAACTAGTTCCAAATTTTGCCTATCCGGAGGGGCTCCGGTGCATTCCGTCCGTTGGTCGGACCCGAACGTCAGTTTTGATAGAAAAACTCCTGTACGTAGTATTTTTACTTATTCTGTGCCACAACGCAGTGTCTAGAAGTTTGGATTACACTCTCACAACATGAGTATACCGATCGTGCCATAATATTTTGCGTCTGTGGATTGAACTACTAATGGCGAAGTCTAACGCTTATTTCACATGTTTACGTGGTACGGATCAATTCATAAGTTTGCGTATGTGACATTAGCTATTGTCTAGGTTTATTGACGCAAACTTAGGGTTATCGCACACATAACAGCTCCTCCGCTCAGTATTCTTTGTAAGAAACTCCATACTGTAAGGCTGCGGCTCCACTGAGGCGGAGACGAGCAGAGAGGAGAGGAGTGTAGCCGACCAATTAATTAAACCAAATCAAACAAAACGTTAGTTGAAATCCACATTTCTCCGCTCAACCGAGCTGCCGCCTCGCGGTAAGCGCGTTGCCGGCAAGCCGTGAGATTCGCTTCCGTTACGTGCTTGCGTATGTTGACGGCGAAACGATGAGATGAGGCGGTGCCGTTCCGTTGTCGTGCCGGTGCCGAGCTGTTACGTGTGTTTTAACCTTTATTGCCGTAGGCCAACGACTACTTTCTCTCATCCTTTTCCTTGCTGATACTAATGTATGCAATAAGAGTTAAAAATACATACAGTGCGCTAGCTCGTGAGTTACCTCCCCCTATCCCGGCAAGGCTATATTTAATTGGATTTTGTTTATTTCTACTTCTTATTATAAACAAAATTGGTTTAATTGTTAGGCCGTTTCTTGGACAAAGTTGGCAGTGTCACCGATTACTCCGTTCGTTCATGGCCCATGGATGTTGGCCAACTGCAGCTTTGTAAACTATGTAATCGGGTTCGGAAAAGGCTCTGACAGACAGGCTGTCTAGGAAGCCGCAGCGAGCAATGCGTTGCATTCACTTTGCGAAATTGCCTTTCGTCTCTCAATGTGATTGATAAATGGATGGGGCGTCGGAAAAGCGAATGTAACATACGTTTACGAACATAACATGTTTGTACCTACTTAAATAAATTAATATTAGGGGACAATCTTCCACAAATCGAACTAGTCCCATAGTAAACTCAATACGGCTTGTGTTATGAATGCTAGACGACGATATATTTAATAGATACAAATACTTAAATACATAGAAAACATCCAATACTCAGAAACAAATCTCTCTCTCTCCCTCTGGGGTCGGTCCCTTATGTCAGAGGATCGTGGTCAGCATCAGGGTTGCATCTGGCGCGGATGTTCTACTTGCGCCGGTTTCTGTCCAGCTCGTCTCTTACAACCGTGTAGAATTTGGAGGACGACGAGTCTTTCACTTGATTGGTCCATCTTGTTGGTGAACGATCACGCGATCTTTTGCCTTCGGCGTTCCCAACCACCACCATCATCATCATCATCATCATCATCATCAATCATTAGTTTTTCTAGATTTTTGTCACCTCTACGCTTCAAATCGGTCGTCAAACTACTTATTTCATAACATTTCGATTGAATTTAACTTACACTTATCTTACATGAAATGTTGCTTACAACAATAGACCAATTAGCATGTATTTGCCTTTGCGTTCGTTATTCCCGATTTTATCCAAAAGGAACTCGTTATGGGATAATTGAGTTTACTATGTTTCAATCCAGAACTTGGTAACTTGTATGCCAAATTTCAACTCATTGCAGTCATTTGTTAACGCGTTATTTATCCGCAATATCACATCCGTTTGCTTGACTTGAACTTTCCAAACCATTTTTTGTTGAATGGTTTGACTTATCTGACGAAGCTGACACCAATGGTGGTTCGAAATAGCGACTATCAATTCGATAGCACTCGAGAGAACACTGCTGTCGTTTACAATCCCCGAACGCCTAAAATGAACATTATAGCAAAAAAAAATAATTTGTTATTACATATGTGATCATTGATCGTGTTTAGCACTGATTAAACCTTTATTTTCATTGTCTATGTTTTATACATTTTTCCTGTGCGATTTTTCTACATGATTTTGACAGTAGGTACACTTTTTTCTTACATCCAACATCCAACCAGTGTATTTTATTTAAGTAGTTACAATCTTTTTCTAATAATTGCAACAGAGACGAGATGCTCTCTACAACGATAAATGTGCAAAATGTGCTAAATTTTGCCCCTCCAGTGGGGCTTAGCCAGCGACCAGAAAGAGCGCGCGTTATGCGATAGAGAGAGACCCAGTGCGTTCCATCTGGTGGTCGAATGTCACTTTTGTAAGAGAAAGGGAGACATCTGTACGTAGAACTATTACTTATTTTGTAATGTCATTTAAATATGACGCAATTGTAAAATAATTTTCTTGGCAATTTCCATGTTCGACCTTGTTAGACTTATTTTAACTCCCAAAAGCATTAAATTGTGACCGGTCAACGCATTAGATAAACTTGTGACATTGATTATAGTTTTATTGCATAATGATAACGGTTGTGTAAATAACTGACTGTATATTATACTACTATTTAATTATCGTTATGTGGATTCTCGTAATAACTTGTTATTTCTGTGGTGATTTTAGAATTGTAATTGTTATCTAATTTTTTTTTTGGCATTCCTCTTTCATTATCAATGTTGAATTATCATCATCATCATTTCAATCATGAAAAATCCCCTGCTAAACATTGGGCTCATGCGGACCACTCATGCGCAAACGAAGTATCCATCTAGGGCGACATGTTTTGTTACCGGAAGAGATACGACTACTCACTGCCCAAAGAATCTGGAATTTCTTAGATTCAACGGGCCTCTGCAGTGAAATCTAACAAAAGGGCTGCCACAATAGATCAGCAATGGTCGAAGTGGCACATAAAAGGCCCAAAACCTAACAAATAATAATTACAACAATAAATAGGTCCTCCCCAAAAACTCCCACAACGAACAGTCGAACGCTTTTTGTATCCATCTACTTCTAGTGCACCTAACGAGGTCATCAGAACTTTGTGGAGATCGACGCTCCATCGTCCATTGGTTCTTCTGACTGAATGTTATGTTAATCGATAATACTACAAAAGTTTGCCTAAAAAGGGACATAGAAATTGGCTTTCGACCGTTATTTGGCTTGATATACATAATGATGATGATTACAAGATAAGTGATCGGATGATTAGATAAAATATTTAGCCGAGTTGAGTTCCTGGTAAGAATAACAATTAATCACATTTATAAATTTATGCCACAATAATGACATTATTACAACAAAGAACTTTTCTGTCCTCCAGCCGGAAAGCGTCACCTTGCCGCCCGCTGCGCTACAAGAAGATGCCGCTTTCTGGCTCTGTCGAACAGAAAAATAATATACAAACCTTGGCCAGTAAATAAGAAAGCCTCAGATCACATCTTTGTCATCTCGGTTTCGCCTCGGCCGACAATTACATGTGATCTGAGAGATTTCTTACTTTACTGGCCTATACTATTTACTGATCACCTATCTTTGTCTTTGTATAGCTTTGGGTCTGGCTGAACTGCGCTGAGATCCCTCAAATCGCTTTGTTTCTCCTGTTTATTTTTTTTGTTTAATATCAGAGCTACAGATCTTAGTGATTTTTTCTTTCCTATGTATTCCTTGTACAGTTTTACAAAGTATCGATGTATCTGAAGCCTTTTACTTACAATAGTATAATAGCCTTTAACTTTCATCTTCTTCTCTGTTGATAACATATACTGTTGCTTTATGGTCTGCATATTTAAAAGGTGTTCTTCCTTGAAATTTGGTACATTCGTTCTTTTTTTCTGTATACGAATAAGACGTTAAATAATAGGCACTTTGACACTGTTATAAGCAGCTATAAAACAAAACTATATCCTTTCAAACTAAAAACTGCCGTTTATCTTAAACTCGCACCATAAAATTGACAAACTTACACTCTTCTTGGAGTTTCGTCCTCGGAAAACTATAACGAAGTAGCTAATCCAGGATACGTATAAAAACGTTCATAAAACCGCTCGTAAAGAGAAGCACTCCCCGCTGCAATAAAGTTGCTTATTGAAATAACCACACCTAATAATAAGCTTTATAGTACGGCCCTCGAGTTTCAAATGCTTTTAATACTATTGTTTACGAGGTTCCTCTAATCTTGTTAGTTTACGATGCTGTTTCTGAGTTAATTTGCGATACTTTGGTGTGAAACATTAGCTTGATGTTGTAATAAACAGGTGGAAAGTGAAAGGGGTCGTGTGCCAATTATTGCGTTGGGATTTTAAGACACTGACCTGTGCACTGACTGTAAAGTAACCAAGGGATTATAACGATTTCTGGATCAACCTATATATCCGAACAGTTTATGTTAACATAGTTTGTAAATTGACGCTATCTAGTCAATCTACTTGTATAAAAAGCAATACTTATACTTGATACACTATTCAACAAGTGACGCGGCCGTCATCAGTAGAAAGACGTCCACCGTTGAACATAGGCCACCCCCCAAATACCGCCACCATAACCTTTACCGCCGGCGATCTTTACCAGGACATCCATGGATTCTGTATCAGTCCACCGTATGCCCCAGGTGTTTCCCCATTCAATTGTTACCGTGCTTTTTAGTAACAAACACCAAAACGTCCAAACATCCTCACAAACTTTTATACTTATAAAGTTAGTAGGATAGGACTGTACATGCAAGACTGTCCAATCATTACGATGCGACTCTGATCTGTCATACGTAGGTTCCGTGATAAACGCGAATCGACAATTGACGCGGCCTCGATGCCGCCGAGCGATCTTTATCGCTTATTACGCTGAGGAATATTGCCGCCGGCTTGAGAATAGGATCCTGTACGTCTAGCATAACTGGCCGCGACTTCGTTTCTCGCGCGACAGAGCATCACCTGTCACTGTCAAACGATATTGAGTGGAAAGAGATAGGTAGCATTTGTCGCGCGACAAAGAGTCGCGTGTCACAGTTGTGCTAGAGGTACTGGTATTAAACTTAGCGTTTTGGTATTAAAATCAAATCAAACCAAATCATTTATTCTGCAAATAGGCCCATAGGGTACTTTTACAAAACTGAATTTACGGAACCCTAAAAAGACTTGTATTCCACTCGGCATGTTTCAGGAACATTCGGCATTCCCTTACTACATGGCCGGCGCCGGGTTGCCGGGACAATACACATAGGGGTTTTTGACATACAAACCTGGCCAAAATTATTTTATTGTTGATAAATCCTAATATATGTTAGTGTCTGTTAAGCATTTCCAAATGTCATCTTGAAGTATATCGTAATATTTTGAAATAAAAAAAAATATGTATTTTTTAACTTGTTTTTAAACAACGTGAGTAATCTGTTTTTAATACGAAAACGGAAATATTATGAACTGATACGCTTCATTGATAAGGTTAATAGATGTTCAATTAATTGCTTATCTTGCGTGTATAATATTATAGATTGCTATTGCAGACAATCATATACTTTAAATTAACGGACTTCGATCGAACTGAATTCAATAAAAATTGCACGAACTACTATAAAAAATATATAGGTCTATAATATTCGCATAGTTCCCTCGATCCCTTCAAGATTCCATTATCAGATCCTGATCCGGTGCTTAGATGCGATTTTTAATTTCTCATTTTAAAATTACATTACAAGTGGCATTACATGTCCAGTTATAAATTTATGAATATTTGTTATACCCTTTTAAAGATAAAAATAATTTTCTCAATAGGTCCACCCGTCTTCGAGCAATCGAGGAACATACATAAAGTAATTTTCGAGGAAAATTACCCATTTCAAACGTTCATTATAAAATAAAGATGCCTTTGCCCTGAGTGAGAACTTAATCCGTTTTTCAAAAATCGGTTAAAAATTCAAAAGCCGATTTATAATATCAACTTATTTTATCAGACAAATAAAATGATGATGCCGACTTTAATACCAAAGCACTACACAAACCATTATTTCTAGTAAATAAATTCTTCCAAAATATTTAACCACTCACGTGCCAACATCCCTTGTCAAAAGTTCGCGTTTCCCATGGTGCACATAATACGACATAATCATATAGGAATCACTGAACTTTCTGACGTCTCGACCCTCCCATAACACTGCCCTTTCTCTGCCCTTGTTACCCGCTGTCACCCAAAATAAATAGGTTAAAGTGACGCATAACGTATTTATATTTAGACTGACAGAAAACACATGTTACTCACGTTTTTTGCATTATTTTACTGCGTTCAAATGCCGTTGTCTATTAGTTGGTTTTTAGTTCTTCTACGTGGGGGTAAATATACTGCATGCAACAAACACTCTTAGCAAGTAAAAGCCAGAACAATGTTTTATAACATCATAATGTTATGAAATATTTTTGTTTCCGAACCGAACACACATAAATTAGTTTAGAATAATAAGACTCTTGACACGGAAGGGAATCACTACGCATAATTTCGTTAGTATAATATCCAAAAACATATTATTATGCAATTCAGAATAGCATACGAGCATTAAATTGGAGGCGACACGGGGACTGGTAACGCAGTGGTAATTCCAGTAAGAAATTAGACTTTTTTCCTATAAAACGCCCAAAATAATTCATAAAAAACATTGACGCCTGGTTGAGAACTAACGTAAAACTGCACTAAAAATACCTATTACGAGACATCTGCAATTTTGTAAAAGTGTCTATAAAGTTTAATCTTAATTTTAGGCACTAAAAATAATTTTGGCTCACGGAATCCAGTAATGCTGGACGATGGGAAAAATATCACAAAGATCTGTTGCTCTGTTGCCTCGTAAAGAAGAAATACCATTAATCGAACAATTCGAGTCAGGCCACCTCGCATAAAGCTAATCCTGTCTCGCCGGCTAAGAGTCAGATGAGCAAATGAAATGAAACACGCCTACAAAACTATCTGACAAATCAACCAGGACGATTTTAATCGACTTCTCAAACATTAGGACTAGTTATTTGTTTTAATTTTAATGTTTGATTCCTCAGAACTCCATCGGTTGAGACAGATTTGAAAAATTCTTTTTTTTAATGGATAAACATTCTGATGCTTCCCATTTTTATCAAAATGCAGTTCTGTTGATGGGATCCATGAGAAATTCAGGGAACTTTTCAAATATTATGTATAGCAATTTCAGTATTTTTAATGTAGGTAATTCGTGCATTTGTTTCTTTTCTACATCCAGCACTGATGATAACAGAAGGAACTCCTCAAATATTATAGGCATATACAGTATTTTTATATTTTGTTCAGAATCTAAATATTCCATTAGAAGAGAAACATTCTATGCGTGTATATAAATTGGACTGGCTTAACGGTAGAGGGCGCTGCAAACGCCTCACAAGATGGCGTAAAAATGAAGAGACTGGTTGAGAAATTAGATGACTTGGGTATCGCTTCGGTGGCGCAATTGGTAGTGCGCCTGTGTTGGCCCAGAAAGCCGTTGGAGACGCAGGTTCGAATCCTGTCCGAGGCATATAATTTATATTTTTTTGTCTTTTAATGAAACATTTAGAATTTATTAGCAGACGTTAATGTTATAATACCATTTCTTAAGAATTTGCTAGTGGCGTAGATTCGATGTTTTAAGTTGTGCAGTTATAATATTGTCTTCGGTTTCGGATTAAATCGTGTACATTACTTAAAATTATAGTGATATGTGCGCATTATTCCGTTTAAGTTACAATTACAATTGTGTAGGCATGTTTTTAGAAAGGTTTTTGCATAAATATTTATGAGTGGTATTGAACAGGACATTAACTGAAAACGATAAGCATCCTGACATAGAATGGGAATCACTACATAATCTTCTAACACATATTGAATGGCTGACCCCAGTAATGGCGGATGATGGGAATATGAAGAGGCATTCCGGCGCCAGGGCTATTCTCGCTACGGGTATTCGTAATGGCCGCAATCAAACCCGTATTTATGGTTATGCATCTACAATTTAAGGTCAGAGGATAGTGAGTTACGTTAGCAGAATAACCATAGGTACCGTTGGCTTAGGTTATTGTGGTCCAGTGCAGTGGTTGGACTGGTATGTATACAACGGGATTCTCCAAAATTTTGTTTATAGTTGAGTGAATTAGACCTGAGTTTACGGTACTAAAATCTAGAGCGTTTACAGCATATCGGAATAACATTCGGACTTGAAAAGTGGTCATTGTGACACTGGAAAAAGTTAGTTTTAATGAGGTATCGGTAGCAGTTTTACTGTCTTATGAATACTATAATTTTAACGTGTCAAAACGTTTAGACCGTCTACATTCGACGCCGAGTACAAAATCCTATTGCAATTGCGTTAAGTACCGTTTTGTTTCAATTGTGGCCGATGTCAATTGTCTCCAGCACAATACGGTACGATATCATTATTCATTACAGAGGAGCGTGACATGTGCTTCAATGTTGTAATCATCTCCATATAAAGTACAGATATATCGTGAAGCAATTAGATGTGTCGGTCTAAAGTTTAGAGGTTCGCAAACAGGGGTTCCCAAACTTTTTTAGGCACGCCCCCCTGCTGCCTAAAATGAAGTTCCCACGCCCCCCTTCGCTTCGATACAAGGAAACGGAAGTGAATGGGTTAGCTAGCCAAATCATCATCATCTTCTTCCTAGCGTTACCGTTGTTCAAATTTCCTGATGTGGTCGTGCCCCCCACATTGAAAACGCCTGGTCTAAACTGTTCAAGCATAAATTCACCAACATAAATAAGAATAGAAGGGCCATTTTATAGAATTTTGTACATTTTTTTTTAGATCTGACAAATTTCTACTCAGAATCGAGAGTACTATCGACTCAGATAGGAGAAAAAAGTGTCCTCATATTTTTCATTCCAATTTCGTTACTTTTCCATATACTCCGAATACTTCCAAAACCGTCCGGAATACTACAGGCCGATCTCCCTGCTCAGTACGTTCTCCAAAATACTTGAGAAAGTGGTGCACAAGCGTCTATCCAACTTTATTGAAACCCAAGGCATACTTTCATCTAGACAATTTGGCTTCAGGGTGAACAGGTCCACTGAGGACGCAGCTGCGCTTCTGACTGATCTGATCTCTGACAACCTGGACAAGAATCTTTGTTGCGTTGGTGTCTTCCTGGACCTAGCCAAGGCATTTGATACCGTATCCCCTAGTATACTACTAAACAAACTTGAGCGTACCGGTATCAGAGGACTTGCGCTGGACTGGTTCAGGAGCTACCTATCGGATCGTAGTCAATTGGTTAAGGTTAATTCGGTCAGAAGTGACGCTCTCCCAGTCCATTTTGGAGTTCCCCAGGGAAGTCTGTTAGGCCCGACCCTGTTTAACATATATATAAATGACATACACGGTATTAATCTGCAGAACGCCCAGGTGATATGTTACGCAGACGACACCGTGATCCTATTTACGGGCGTGTCATGGCAAGATAGGGTTCGAACAGCAGAAATCGGGATGACCTTAATTAATTCATGGCTCAAAAATAACCTACTAACGCTTAACCATAAAAAAACGAACTACGTGTGTTTTCACAAAACTGCTGCATCTAAGCCTCCTGACAACATACACATCAAAATTCATTCCTGTGCCGTGACTGCCCCTGGACCCTGTAACTGTAACCCGATTGCGCGCTGTAAGGTTATTAAATATCTTGGAATTATGTTGGATGAAAAACTAAATTTCCAACACCATATACTATGCCTTTCCAAAAGAATAAGGAAGACAATAGCAGTCATAAAAAGACTCAGGAATTCGGCGAATCATAGAGTTCTGAAGATGGTCTACATAGCTATTTGCCAGTCTGTGGCTAGCTATTGTATTAGGGTGTGGGGTAGTGCAGCAAAATCAGCACTCCTAGTAGCGGAGCGGGCTCAAAGATCGGTACTAAAAGTAATGTTAAAAAAACCGTATCGCTATCCTACGGCACAGCTATACAAAGAGGCACAGGTTCTGAGCCTTCGACAACTTTTTATTCTCCGCATCTGTACTTTGACCCACAAACGCGTGATCAACACTGAATTGCACAAAGAAATGCTGAAAAAGCGCATTTATAAATTGAATTTACCCATTGTTAAATCTGCATTGGCTAGGAGATTTGGTGGTTTTGTGGGAGCATCTGTTTACAACTCAGTTCTAAAATACTGCAACATTAAAGACTTGTGTGTCGCAAGAGCCAAGCAACTGATTCACAACTGGCTTTTAACTATTGACTACAGAAAGACTGAAGAAATCATTCACTGATCGACTCTTCTCTGATGTTTTTTCTATACGTGTGTGTGTTTTAATTGTGTTTTAACATGTATCGAATAAACTGTCGCAGACTATGGTGTAAAGTCCTTATCCAATACCTAATGCATTCGAACAAAAGTATTCTTGAGCATTTGTACGTAGGTACTATGTATCTGCACTTGACTGTACGCGTTGTTCTTAAGCTAGTTAGTTTTTTCTCATTATATTCAATACTTTTGAACTCCTTTTATTTCCTTGGACTTACCTGTTATTTACTGTAAATGATTCAATCGGCTATACAATGGAGGTGTGCAATAAGTTAATGTAGCGCTTAATAATGTATTGTACCGCACATCTCGCATTGCGTACATAGGCAATATTCTTGCTTTATTTTAAATTTACCTGGTTGCCCAAGATACAGGCTGAGCCTAGTTTGGGAACCCCTGTTTAAGATCTGCAACTATAAGTCCTGTTTTGTGCATGCATCTCCTACAGTTGTAATTATATCTTCCTTATGTATGTGTACTATGTGTGTGCAAATAAAGTTACTTTTACTTTACTTTACTTTACTCTTGTATGGCGGTAACAGAACGGTAGAACGATGTTTGTACGAAAAAATTGTGAGACTGTCATCTATCAGAGACGCGCGATTCTGAGACGTAAAAAACCTGAGATCTAAAGTCCATGAATGGTCGGCTATAAGCCATTAAATCTTTGCTGTCCATTACTGGGTACTTCTGTGCTGAACATGTCCATGATTGGTGCCGTCGACCTAAATCGTTGCTGCATATTGGCCGAAAACTTGTTTATATTATTTTATCAAAGTATAAGATTACAATATCAGGGAAATTCAGTTTACTTGTTTAGGTGTTTATAAATTGCAATAAGGAAAATTATATATACATACGCTTAATATTTATACTTATTTATCTTATACTTGACCCTTGAGTTCAAAATAGTCGGGGCGATGGGAGAAACATCACTAGGCTACACTTAAACTGCAGAGTACACCGAGTAAGTTCACTCCGTCCTCCGTGGCTTTGTTTAATCAAATACATTGATAGGTATCGCGATATTGGAAAAAAAAAACATTGCGAACTGTCGAATACATATATAATAAATAAATAAATAATAAATATTAGGGGACAATCCTACACAAATCGAACTAGCCCCATAGTAAGCTCAATAAGGCTTGTGTTACGGACACTAGACGACGATATATTTAATAGATACAAATACTTAAATACATAGAAAACATCCATGACTCAGGAACAAATATTCGTGCTCATCACACAAATAAGTGCCCTTACCGGGATTCGAACCCAGGACCTCGTGCTTCGTAGGCAGGGTCACTACCAACTGAGCTAAAGCGGTCGTCAAATATATGTATTCACATACATGTTTTTATTTTATATACATACATGTGTTGTATTTTATTGTGCCTCGGTCGTGACGATATCTATATATATCGTCACGGCCGAGGCCAAGAAATGGCCCTCTTAACGATAGACCTATGTATTAACACAAGTAATAGTACCTACTACGTACAGAAGTTTCTCTTTCTAATAAAACTGACGTTCGGGCTGACCGCCTGATGGAACGCACTGGATCCGACCGTCTCTCTGTATTGCATAAGGCGTGCTCTATCTAGTTGCTGGTTAAATAAATTAAAGTAAAACAATAAAGTCAAAATTAATTAATTTGTCTTTCTATAATTATAAGCTCAAATATTGAAATAACAATTTATCATTAACAACGTTGCTTTGTTATGCTTAATCTTGTATTGTAAGTAAGGTAGCCGATACTTGTAGCACAGGTTATTCCTATTACAAGTATCAGCGTCACGTGTTAAAGAGAAACCATTGTACTTACTTATAAGTTAATGTAATGTACCAGTGTTTTAAGCTTCAATAAATAAATATAAACCTCACCCCCGGCGAAATTTGGTACAAGTAGCCGCGTGGCAAAATCGCGAAGCTGACTCCTGATTGAGGCCAAGAATTGGCTCGCTTAATTGATCTATGTATTAGGACTTCCAACCATTTTTTGTATCATCAACACCGGGGGCTTTGGCCATATAAAAATACCGCCATTAGTAGTTTTACTATTCACCTTTGAGACTTATGTAAAGGCAATGGATGAAACAACCGAAATTAACTGTGCCTCTTTCCTTTGGAGACTTTCCAGTTGCCCAAAATGGCCACTAATAGACCAAATAGAATACAGACGAATTAAACAACCGGAATAAATCTTTTACTAGTTACTACTTCTCAAGTATCACTTCACTCATGAGATAAACATGATATTGATAAAATGAAGTTATGTAATTTCTAAAGCAGATAGTTACTACAGCTAGTAGATACTCAGCTCAAACAAAGCAAATGTCCATCAAAGCAAATCAAATGATTTTGTATGTAAATAGGATACAATTTTTCATGTAGGTTCTTGAACATTATCATGCCACTGTGCACACATATATTATTGGCGAATATTCAAAAGCACCAGTTCGTTGTTCAGATCTGCTGCATCGAGAGTACAAGTTGCCTTAATGATCGCCGACCTTTCGATAGAAAATGGCACCCCAGTAAGAAGAAGATTCAGAAGATCTCACCTCTTTAGAATGCATTAATGGTATTTTTGGTTATAATGTAGAAAGTGAATATTGTAAGGAAAAAAAATCACGTAAAGTCTGTTTTTATTTCCGGACACAAAAATGACAGCTACAAATGTCAAACGTAAAATTAACGTGGCGAGCTATTAAGAAACAGTGCTGTCCTTTGGGTCGGTTCGTGGTGTAATTATTAATAACCGATATTATAATAAAAAATACTATTTACGTTAAAACATATATTTTAAGGTACTTATCGAAAATTAATTACATATAATAACTAGGTACATTGAATTCAACCTTTAACCTACTATTAGATAATTAGTACCTACGTGTGTGATTCCGTTGCTTGAAATTATAACGCAGAGAAATAAAGCGGGTTTGGCGTCTATTTAGCTTTGTAAGATAAGTAATGAGTTTCGAATCAAATAAAATGTACCTTTAAATATTAGAAATATTGTGTATTTACAAATATTCTACGTTTCCAAAAGGGTGGCATTTTTACCTAAAGTATTGTATCATTTTGGAACTTCACGGATTATGCACTCATTGTGTTACAGATACTTTAATATCAATAAACATAAATACCTACGAAAATGTTTGTCGGTAAGTATCGGTTGTATCACATCACTATTTATGAGTTGTAAAAAAGAGGCAACACATGACATGTCATTTTTGTCTCCAGAAATAAAAAACAGACTACAGGTACACTTTTAAAAAACGCTCTATTACTAATCTTACGAGAATCAGTCAGTTATTTGTACGTGCTTACTATATACACGTATAACTCAAAAACTACGTCAGAAAGTGTATATTTAGCGAAACACATTACACAATGCCAAATAAACAAAACCATTTGCATGATAATTAACAGGTTAACATCCTATGTTTATAATTAGGAGTATATAAATAGGAGGCCATTGACGTCGGATCAACTACATAATTACCAAATATACGGTTTACCCTTGAATTGTCGACAAACGTTTCATCGACATATCATTTCATCGAAATATCATTTCATCGAAAGTTAATTTTTTCTGAAACCATATTTTTCTAGAAATTAATATAAAACAAACCTAACTTAACCTAACCTACAGGATGACTCTTTAACGAATCCTGAAACGTTAACGGTTTCGGAGAAAAAAGTTGTCGACGAAATGAAAATTCGATGAAATGAAACATTCGATGAAACGTTTGTCGGCAAAACAAGGGGACACCCAAATATACACTTTAAGCGAGGCAAACCCTCTCTATGACGGAGCCAAAATGACTAACCTAACACTGACATTTTTTTCTCAAAATAATTTATCCCATCAAAAACATTACATTTAAAAAGATGTAAGTCTCGCAACGCAGTTCTCCTACAACAAAAAAGTTTTGAGATGTAACGTTAAACCAAGTCAGTACCGGGGGGTATCAACAGAACTCGATTTCCACCGACTTGCCTATTATTAGGACTATAAAATGTTACGGTTACTCCACGGTTAAAATGAAGTCTTATTGTGCCCTATATATCCCGGAAAATTCAGGGTTCAAGCTTTAACAAATTTAGGGGAGGCTGAAAATGGCTTGAATGACTTCGAGAAAAGGATGGTACGGCCGTGACTTTGTTTTGCTCGACTTGGCGGGGGCACTGCCCCAGATAATAATCAATATCATCATCAGCCTATATGCGTCCCTCTGCTGGGAATAGGCCTACTTTAATAGATGAAATACACTGCCCACTGCGAGTTAGTTAGTCACATACACTTTGAATTTCTTCGCGGATGTATGCCGGTTTCTTCACGACGTGTAATGTGCAATCAATCAATCAGATTCTTTTTTCCAGCCAATTCCATAATGTCAACTTTTGACTGACAGTTTTTCCTAAGCGAAAATACACAAATCTACGGTACTGTTACTGCTCTACGGTGGCTGTATCCTCCTGGATCCTGGAGGTGTCGATTTCGCCGAAACTGATACTTTTTTCAAAAAATCGATTTAGTAAGTGCCCCCTCATATAGGAAAAATAGTAAAAAAAATCATAGAGTTTCCCTCTCGATTTTTCTTTATGTCCTCAGGCGAGTACGTGGGGACTTTGTCCTCACACGAGAACAGTATCAAATAGACAGAAATACTATCATTAATCAACTTTATTTTCATGTATATATACAAAAACTACTTATTTCTACTTATTATTGCACAGGATTATAAATTCGGTGTCATAATCAAATAATTCTAAAGTCAGTAACAAAAAAAACTTCGCATGATAAACTTGGACTAAGCGCTTATTTCACTACGTTAACTTGGACTAGAATAAGTTTCTATTAAAAAATGTTTATTTTTAGATGAGCTTTTATGGACGACTCTACTTTTTTATATAATCGCAATCTGCACGTCACAACCAATCAAATTAACCCAAACACGGCGAATTTATCTTGTAATTTAGATGATCCTTTAGCTACCATCCAGCTCCATCATCCGGTCAGCTCCATGTCATGATAGTATTGCATTGTCATCTGATTTACGTATTTTTGCAAAATGTTAGCTCATTCGGTTGAAGATATCTGCTTCAAAATTGAGTTGCAAGATTCCACCCGAACAAACATACAGTATACATACATTGAAAGTTAAATAAAAGCTTGTAAAAATCTGGATCCCCTCTATTTCTATTTCCAAGGCTGGACTAGGAACCGCCGAAGATATATCTTCTGTTATCCTTTGAATATTTTCAAAAATATTGCTATCTTCGTCGTTGCTTTCCGATTTAGATATAACGGAACCATTAGATTCCAGATTACTTCTGACTAAACATCTTCGCCTTCGGAAAATCCGTCGGATTCATCGAAGTTAACGTACTCCTCTATTTCACAGTTCTTTTAGCCTGAAAATCGCTAATAAAACATAGTTAACACTCATCTAAGATCAAAAAATCTGACATCGTTGAGACCGCTTGTACTCGTACGAGAACATAAACATACCATGTTAAGACCGCTTGTACTCGCACGGGTACGTAAACTTCAGAGCTATTTTTGGCTAAAGTTTTTTTAATTTTCAGGAGAAAATTAACTTACTAACATATGAAATACATCAAAAATTTACTAATCAAAACGAAACAACAATATATAATTAGACTTTCGGTGAGATAAATCTAGATTTACTTACCGCGGGGCACGGTCTGGCCAATGGTGTCAGATCTCAAAGCCGCACTGATCGCTGATTGGCCATCAATGACTCGGTGTTTATTTTTTTAGGTTGACAGTTTTAGTTCGGAAACGTTCTATGCATGTTAACTTATTAAGCCGGTGTGACATTTGGCTGTAGATTTTTTTAAATGTTATGTCCTCAAGTGAGTACCGGGGGATCCAGGAGGGTATAGCTTGGTTACCCAATTTTTGGGAACACTGTGACTTGCAAAGTAATTTGAAAAACTCTTTAGAAATTTCATAATATGGTATAAATATTTAATATAATACATATATAAATACAAGAAATCAAAGTACATAGAAAACACACACATACACACACACAGTTCACAGGTGAGCGCCATTTAGGTTTTCTATGTATTTTGATTTCTTGTATCATATATGAAACATAGAAATGTGGTGTAATTTACCCGCATTAAAAACCAACGACGAAACAACATGTTTCTTTCATATAAAGTATTAAATATAATGTTTAGATTTTTGAACTGGATGATAGAATGAACAAGGAAGTTATTCAACGTCAGGAAAGGCTCATTCCGTGATTGCGGCGCGCGGCCTTAAGGCCAACGCACACCGGCTGCGTGTGCGTTGCGTGCACGCAGCAGCTACTTGACTTTGTGCGTAACGCGTACAAAATGGCGGCTCAAAGTCAAGGAGCTGCAACGCGTACGCCACGCGCACGCATCCGGTGTGACCCGGCCTTTAAGGTGGTTTTCCATCGGCAGGGCGAGACGAGACGAGACGAGACGAGGATTGAATTGAAATTTGTATGAAGTTTCGCCGCTCGCGCATCGCGCAACTTGATACAAATTTCAATTCAATCCTCGTCTCGTCTCGCCCTGCTGGTGGAAAACCACCTTTAGCCAGCGACCAGAAAGAGCACGCGCTAGCACGCTTTATGCGATAGAGAGAGACGGTCGAATCCGGTATGTTCCGACTGGTGGTCGGATCCGAGCGACAGTTTTGTTAGAGAGAGACTTCTGTACGTGGTACCAAGGACCATTAAAACAAGAGGACTGTCAATCTCAGTACAAAAAGCTGTTCCCCGAATTTACAACGCCATCTATGTATAAGCTTGGTAAAAGAATTATATTATTTACAATTATTCAACTTTGCAAAAGTGACACAGTAATTAAATGTTAGAATTTATTTATTATTAGCTGTTTACGAACTAATTGTTACTATACTATGTTTCTTTGTTCAATTATAACATCGTTAAATGTTTAGTTTTTTAGCGCCATCTAGTTTTTGCCCGGAAATCCCCTAGCGGTCGGGTTACAAATTTACAATCCAAAGTATGGAGAATGACAGTCCTCTTGTTTTAATGGTCCTTGGTGATTATTTATGTTGTGTCAATGTTTAAAGTCAGCTATTTTTATTCACACAATAACCGGTTAACTGCTACCCACTATCATAAAACGCTCATAGGTACGTTACTGTTTGGTTACTACGAACGCCCTGTATTAACAAATTGAGCAAACTTGACTTCAATGCCGGGGTCAGCTTGATAACGCTGATTCAACCGCGCGTCTTAACATCATCGCGGCATATTACTATATACGAGTACATAGATTACGATGTACAGTTACGGACTTTAATTGATGAGCCACTTTCCTCTATGCGTAGTTTAGCCGTGTAGTGCAAATCGGGTCTAGTCGATTTTATTCGTATATCCAAACAATGAAAGTCACACTTCTTCGTAATAAAAGAAGAATAAAATAACATTTCTATCTTTGTCATTGCATGTTTGACAGTCGTGAAGTGTCATTTACGTTAGAATTACGTCCTAATGCTCATTTTCATGATCATTTTCCTGCAAAATTAACGGTTGGCTAACCTGAGTGTCGGAACAATGGCTACAATTCACCAAACTTCAAAAATTATCGTTTTTCACATAAGCCTTCTGAACTGTGTCTAACGAGTATTTAATGAGTCAAAGGAGGTCAGAATCAAATAAATTGGATCACCCTATGCAAAATTGTATTGATTTATCATTAACAACTCTTTAGTCAACATTTAACTTCCATGGACATGTATAACTTTTTTCCAGCTATGAATAGTGGGTACTTTGACATCTTGTTTACGAGTACGAGCACGCGTTTCGTTATAAAGTTATAAAACTACAAAATTGAGAAGTTTCAAAGTGGGGCTCATCACATCAATTAAAGTCCGTGGCTGTACGATGTAGCTCGGAAATCGGCCAGGTTGAAATGGGTCTGGGCTGGTCACGCATGCTTGATGAGTTATGGCCCAAAATCACCACAGAGTCAAGCGCGCGACACGTATTCACACAGATGCGCGATAACACGTCTGTGTGAGTGCAATCCATACTGGAGCATTCTTATTTCTTTGCTTGTAGTGCGTTCGTACACGGCGCGCACACACAAGCGCGCGATGTACCTTTTGTAGGAAAAAAAATTACTGCTATTATACTATGACAGAGTGGAAGCCCGACAGGCTCGAGACCTCATCGGCGGTGGTGGGACGACTTAGACTCTTTTATAAAGGAAAATGGCCAGACACCGCACAAAACAGCGATGTATGGAAAAAGAGGG
Source organism: Eudemis profundana (assembly GCA_947034925.1). NCBI lineage: Eukaryota > Metazoa > Arthropoda > Insecta > Lepidoptera > Tortricidae > Eudemis > Eudemis profundana. The sequence continues at coordinate 14,874,228 of OX344811.1, read as the reverse complement.
GAAACACCCTTTGCCCAGCATTGGGACAGTACAGGGTCTATATAATAAAAAGTAAATAATAGATTAGTATACAGCTGGCAGCACGGTTACGATATACGAATGGATTTTTTGAGAAGCAACCATTGCCTAAGTTCATACAAAATGTTACATATTGTAAAATAGGTCTTGAATAGACCTATTATCCTATATGTAATATATAAAAACTATCTAAAGAGAAATAAATTTCAAATATATAGCAAATTACTAGGATTTTTAATATGTAGGTATTTATGTTATTCTGCACTAGCATTTAACCGCGGCTTCATACGCGTTGTTCCCGTTATTATCCCAAGGGAACTCTTTACCGGGATATAAAGTATTGTATGTTTCAATCCAGGACTTGCTTTGCGTGTATGCCAAATTTCAGCTCAATCCATTCAGTTGTTACAGCGTTATTTAGTAACAAACACCTAATCTTCACAAACTTTCACATTTATAATATTAGTAGGAGTAGGATAAGATGTCGCGGAAGTTTTGGCTTAAATTTTGTATTTATTATTAAATCCAAATATAAAATAAATAGTATAAGTACTAACCTTATTTATAAATTACCAATACAATAAACACAAATAATTTCAGTGAAGGCTAGTAAATTTGTTAAATTTTTCTACTGCCAACTGTTTTATAATTCTTCAAGTCATGTATATAACTAATAGTCCTACTTTAATACTATATGTATAATATTGTAGATAGTAGAGAAAGCGGCATTAAACAATTCGTTAGTCTTTGTAATACTGTAATATACTTGCTATGGGCATATTAGGCAAAACTATTAAATTTTTTGTTATTGGACAAACTGGCCCCGTTATCTTAAAATTAATTAATTAATAATTTCCACATATATAAAGCGTTAACGATTGAATGCATGCATTATATCGTAACGCGTGACTACACTCGTAATTATTATAAACACTTTATCGTAAACATGATATGAAACGTGTATCAGCAACCGGCAACGCATACTTAAAAATAGTGTATTGATTACCTTATAACTGATAAAATCTAACCACTTAGAATTTTTTTTTAACATTCATAAGTACGTCCTAGCCTAACCTATTCACATCTGTATTCCACTGACATTTTACCAGCAAAATCCGTAATAAATTCAAAAACATATTTACCCGAATCCGTCTCGATAAAAACAATAAAACTATTCACTTAAACTGCACTGAAACTTCACTAGTCACTTCGGAATCCACAAGTTTTCCTTCAATACTTTTCCACTAGACGAACTGTGATGCTCCGGAGCGATCAACGCGCCCGTCTCATACGGGAGATGCGACTATACTGATGTTCGAATCGCAAACTTTCAGAATACACCCCTTAAACTGTAACTTTTTAAGAAGAAAATTGTAGGGTTGCCATATTTCATAAATGGCCAGTTATCTTATTGATGTGTAAGGTCAGGTACAAATTTCTAAAGGTTACTTTGGTAGTTGCGGCTGAATGTTGCAACCCATTTTCGTTTCCAGCGGTTTCGCTGTTTTCCCGTGGTTAGATTAGCTTAATATTCAGTATCCAATCCAAAGTTGTATTATAAATGCGAAAGTAACTTCTATCTGTTAGTTATCTTATCACACTTAAATCGCTGAAGAGATTGAAATGAAAGGAAGTTGCTTTCTGATCCTAACCATCAAACTGATACGTCTTGACATAACGTTAAGTAAGGCTTATTTAGAAATTATAATTAGAGTGGTCGCTCTTTCAGGAACAAAATAAATTAAAATGTTGACTTACATGTTTTTACATAAATGTCAAAAATGGAATTTCAATTTCCTTTTAAGACATAAATAAAAAATAAATAGTGCATATGTCTAACAAAAATGAAATATTAAAAATTATTAGTGTTAGACAAAAGTATTTTTCATTAATTCGCATATTATTTTTTAAGTGCGGAACCACTCGGAATGTTTAAACAAAACTTGTCACAACTGCATTAGAAGGCGTAAAGGGCCTTTTTTCTTCTCAAGATAGTTTGAAACTATGGAAACCATATATTTAGGATAGTTCTTATCCCGTAATTTATCCTGGGGGTGAAAAGAGGGGTGGGAGTTTGTATGGGGACTCAATCATTTCTCAAATAAGGGATGTAAACCTCTCGTGGTCGTCGTTTGTGGAATCATATTCGCTTGACGATGATATTGCAAAAATGATACAAAAAAATCGAACGGGTTATTATTTTTACTTAAGGTGATTCGCGTCGGTCTGTTCTCCATACAAACACAAAGAAGGTCATCATCTGTTTCCACGCCATCAATTGACAACATTTCATATTTTCAAAAGATCTTAATTCGAAAACCATTTGGGTAAAACTGTATTTTATGCTAAAAAAAAATATTTTTGGATTTTTTTTCCCATTCATTTTGGAAAAAATCGTCAATTAGTATGAACCGGAAGTGTGACGTCATTTTCCCTGCATTATCGAGAGAGACCTTAGTGCTGAAACGATTAAAAAGTGTATGGTATCCGGTTGTCATTTTCTGACATACTTGCCGTCTGACGTTTATTTGTTTTGAAAATTGTTACAACTGCTTAGCGGCTTTAGAAGTTTAATTTTCTTACCGTTGGTTCATTTGCACGTTTTCGAAGACCTTAAAAGACTTGGCACTTTCCCACTGGACTCCGATAACGCATTCAAACATTATTAACTTGGCATTCTTTTACCGGACACCGATTTTTTTCATATAATGAAGACATCAGAAGGTTTTTCTCAGGCTGATAGCACGAATCTGCCGCGTGTTGAAATTATGATGATGGAGTACACATCGGCATATGATAAATATAATCCAGCCCAAATAAGAGGAGCAAAAGCATCGTTGTCTTCCCGAACTTCCTATGTTGACAACGCTGTAACGCCTGACAGTTATTTTTTTAATCGTAATTGTCGCTCTGGATTCTAGTTTTTAGGGTTCCGTACCAAAATGGTAAAAAAGGAACCCTTATGGTGCGACTCTGTCTGTCTGTCTGTCTGTCTGTCTGTCTGTCCGTCTGTCACAGCAAGATATCTCAGGATCTACTGATGCTATCGACTTGAAATTTGGAATAGTGTTAAGAACCGCTAACCCGATCTTATAGGATGTAAAAAAATTCTTGTAACTTTTTTACTTTCTTTTTAAAGGGGTCCGTAATGAGACTTTGCAAATTGAAAGTAGGGCTATTATATCGAGTGAGGTATTAAATGAAAGGGCTTAATTTGTAGATTAAAACAGTATTTTTGTATTTTTTTTAAAATAATTAGTTTTTGATTTATGGCCAAAAACGTTAAAAAAAATACCGTTCCCCCCCTATTATCTTCGAAGTTACTGAACAGAAAAATCTGTAATAATTACCAATTATTAATGTCATCCTATATATTACAGGAAAAATATAACGGTTTTCCTAACTTGCACTGTTTTTGAGAAATTTGCAAAAATCTTAACACATACTTATTTGCTCCTACTAAACTAATCGCCATATAGTTTTTCTTGAACTATTCATGTATCTACTTATGAGTTTGTACGGAACCCTCGGTGCGCGAGTCTGACTCGCACTTGGCCGGTTTTATTTTTTTAAATCGTAATTGTCGCTCTGGATTCTAGTTGGGAAAGTGACGTCATTTTCTACATACGCCCTTTTAGAATGAGCTACTTTTCAAACTGCTATTTTTAATTGAAAAATTGAGTTAAAACGAAAAAGAAAAAATACGGGTAGCTTAAAATTCCACCTATTTTCTATCCAGCTCATAAAATGAAGGAGTAGAAAATTTGAAATATTGTCAATTATGTTTGAAATTTGTTTTATTTCATAGATACATTTTGTGCGTGCGAAATGAAACGAGAAGTTTCAGAATTAAAACGTCAGGTCAGCGCCATCTATTAGCATCATTTGAAACTGGACGTCTTTGGTAAAATATACAGGGTGTTTGGAAGAGGGTTAGCCAAACTTAAGGTCGAGTAGGTACACCTATTTAAAAAATACAAATTTAGTAATATGTCTATTGGGGCCCAAATTCTTTTTTAAATAATTTTTAACTATTTTTTTTTAATTACCGGAATATGGCCTTTAAACCCACACATTATTTTTTTATGAGTTTCTACGTTAAACAAAGTACAGTGATATGCCACATCCAGCACTTTACCTTCAAAACTTGTAAAAAAATTCTAGTCAAATTAGAGAGAATGAAGCAACATTTGATAAATAAAATAAATTTAAACAATTTACAAATTCATCTAATATGTCTCTAATTGTTAAAATTATTTACCTAAGTTAGTTCTTCTTCTTATTTTCTGTCGTTTCGCTCTTGGCAGAGCGGTCGTGATTACACTAAAGCGCCCTCAACGGTGATAGAGACGGACACAGCTTTCCGCACGTTCTCCCGCCATCTTTCCCGTTTTGGCAGACTGTCTGGCACATTCAGATACGCGGTTTCCTACAGCGGCTTGGTCAGTCCAGCGTATATGTGACCTGCCACGCGATCTGGTTCCCTCCACTTTTCCCTGCACGACCAACCACTCTATGGAAACCGACGTAGGTACTACGCGACCCACGTTACCTCCTACCACCTCCTCGACCACAGAAGGGCATTTCTCCAGAAATATGTCTGCGACACATTCATCTGTCTCCATACATTTAGTATGAAAAAGGGCCAGATGAATGAGGTGACCGCAGACATATTTCTGGAGAAATGCCCAGAAATATCGAGATAGAAGGAATTAGTTCGTCGATTTGTATGGCAAAGAAGCGTGTAATGTTTTTCGCTTGGCGTTTGACGCCAAAAGTGCAATTTAGTGATGGAAAACATAAATTTTCCATTTCATTTGGTGGTATTTGAACAATAATTATACCATTATTATCAGATCTTCCAATCTGCTAATAATATTGACGGAAACTGAAGTTAACGGTATTCAAAGTAGGTGGCCGCCACTTCTTTTTAGCACGCGAGGTACATATGTCGCCGCCAACTAGCTTAATTAGCCATTTAGCTAACTGCCTAGCCTTTTCATTTAAATTTTAGGTTATGTTTGTTAGTTAGCTCGTGTCCCCCAGAGCAGAAATAGAAGCCCCGCGTAGCGGGGCTTCGTCGACCTGCTGGCGGGTCATAATTTAGTGAAAATGCTAGCATTTAACCAAATGGCTGATTAAACCAGTTGGGTTCCACTTCGATATATTTCTGTGTCCTCGACCTAATTTAGTTAAGTGTATGGAAAACCGCCTGATGGATCACCTTAACCAAAAACTTATCTCTGTTCCTAATCTACTCAACAAATAGGTTCCATTAGTCTCGTGACATGAATTACACTTGCCAGCAATTATAGGTCGTTTTGTCGTTCAAGTGTCAAATAAAGTGGCTTAAAATGCCGTTTGGGTAAAAGGATATACCCACAATAGGGTAATTTGTGTTGAAAAGTGTCTAATACTTTTAGTTTAGACCAATATACCCGCAACTCAAAGGACTGTATTGTAAAAAATAATTTGTGCAAAATATAATCAGCTTTATAGTTTTTGATTAAATTTCAGAACATAATATGATTATTGTTATATTTGAGTTATCATTTTTATAGTTTCTTTATGAAAAAGAAATTAAGTGAGTAAACTTTGATAAAGTTTTAAAACAAAATAATTAAATTTGCATATTGAGCATGTTTTTATTGAATCTTGAACTTATGTAAAAGAATGAATTTTATTGAATTTCGGGACGTAAGTTAGTTTAGTTACGTGGTACGTCGTGTAGTTCAATTAAATCTTATTTATTCTCATTTTGATGTTAGGTATCCTCAGTTAGACTTTTTCGTTCTAAAATGGCTATTCTAGCTTTTATTATGTTGTAAGTAGAAAACAAGCAGACAGGTCGCCTGGTGGTATCATCGCCGCGCTATGGATATACAGGGTGTCCCTAAGCTCTGCACAAACCTGAAAGGTAGGTATATGTTGATTAGGGTATTTGTAACTGATATACAAAGTATCATAACAGTTAGAGCAGAACTTACGGAGAAATTAACGAATTACTATTTTTGCTTTTGAACATCCTGTATGAAGGCACATGGTGATCAAAACTCCTTCAGCAAATGCAACCTCATAGAATTGCATGTTAACTTTTTCTATTGTACGATTTTCTTTTAAAATATTGACACAATTATTTGGTGTTACATTCACATGTGTCCTATTGAATATTCCGAAATTATTTTTTTTTTCATATTTTTCAGAATGGAAAACTATTATTCTGCTGAGGATTATGTAAACATGATTTTAATTTACGAAGATTGTCACCATCACCTTGCGTTAAGGACTTACAGAGAGAGATACGGAGAAAACAGGAGATGTCAGTCCAATGAGGGTATTTAGAAATCAGAAATCCACCAGCTGGCAGCAGGGTGGTGAAAGGTCTATTTGGCAGTAGATGTCAAAATCAGGTGGTGTGATTTGTGGATTGTGACGCCTACTGTCAAAAAGACTTTTCGCCACCCTGCTGCCAGCTGGTGGGTTAATGATTTCTAAACACCCTCATTGATCTCGTCATTACGTTTGTGTGATACGGTATACTACTTTTTGTTGATTTTTTAATTCTTGAATTTTGATAGAAAATTTAAATATTTTATCTAAGCTCCAAATTAAAAAAAATATGCTTATCAGAGCATTCCTGAGAAGTAATTCTACGGGGGATTTCAGGCTATGCCCAAAGGCTATGGACACACTGTATACACCGTAGGAGCTACTTATATGTTGCCGACCTTTTAGAGTCCTCTATACTCAGTTTTTTAAGAACCCCATTCCATAGCGCAGCGGCAGAAGTGGCTCACTCTGCGATTTCGCCGCGCGGTTACTAGAGTGCGTCTAAGATAACTTTGCAGTGGAACGATTTGGCGACCACCATTTGCATCACGTTTTCATAGAAATTTGACTTTAAATGAAGGTGTTGCCATCATAGACGCACTCTAGTACCAAATTTTAGCGCAAGCATTGCTTAGTTTGGGTCGATTTGTGTTAAGATTGTCCCTCAATTTTTTTTTAATTTAAATTTGGCCCTCTGGAGGGGCTAAGCCAGCGGCCAAAAAGAGCTCACGTTACGCGATAGACATTTAAAGATTTAAAAAAAGATTTTTATTGAACAAAAAATGTAATACACAAAACAAATGCACGTAAACAACCGCAGTAGTTAAAAAACTGTGTCGCAGTATACGCCCTCCTTCAAGTTCCATAGACCATGTTCTAATCTTAAGTTCTTAACAAATACAAAGTACTTAATCTATATATATATATATATATATATATATAGAGAGAGAGAGAGAGAGAGAGAGACGGTTGGATCCGGTGCGTTCCATCCGTTGGTTGGACCCGAACGTCAGTTTTGTTCCAGACTTCTGAACGTAGTACATCGATTCTGTCATGTGTAAATAAGTGCAACGTCAAAGAATTACAAAAATTATATTTTTCAACGGCAATGGTTGTTTTCATGTTTTAGACATGAAAGACTTTTTCTGTGGCAGCGGGAACACGCTCTAAGAAGGGGAAAGATGCTCGTTTCACAGCCTGTTCAACGGGTGTTCGTAACAAAAATGAGCTACGCTATTTGAAAGCGAGTCTAAACGAGTAACATTTTTCTGTAATTTGTGGCCCGGCAACTGTGACCATTGAGCATCTTGCTTTAGCATACGAAGTAAGACAAAGATAGCAAGACTAGCCGGTCACAAATTACTGAAAAATATTCTCCGTTTAGATACGTCTTTATCAAAATAATATCGTTCATTTGGGATTATTTCTAGTCCCACATTCATTATCAAAATTGTAATCAGCTGAGCTAACCCATGACTAAATGGGATTAACAGATTGTCAGTAGCATGTTGTTGATAAGATTTAAAGTGGTACTTGATTACACTGCTATATAGATTATCGAAAAAGTATAGAATCATTTACATGCGTAACAGTTTTAACCTTTTCGCTGCTACGTATAACATAAAAGTATCAAATCAGACGCCATGACATAACAGTGTCAAAACCAAAATTGAACTTTATGCTGGTGTATGAAGGTTTATATCGCTCTGCGGTCTGTGACCAATATATACGTCGTTGGCGTCCAACCTGCGGTGCCAATTATATACGTCGTGGGCGTGGAAAAGGTTAAACGAAAATACACTACCGTTTGTTTTTTTTTACCCGACTGCGGCGAAGCCCAAAGGAGGGTTATGTGTTTGACCTGTATGTATGTCCGTTCATATGTCCGCTCGTAACTACTTAACGGCACAATCGATTTTGATAAACGATACATCATTAGATTCGTCTTGATGGCGCAAGTGTTACTCGGTATGAATTTCGTTAAAATAAACAAAATGGCGGATTTTAAGCACTTTTAAAGTGCGCCGCGGTCGGGTTTTTTTTAGTAAAAATATTTAGCTTCTATAAAGAAGAATAAAATAAAGACTACTGTTTGATTCCATGTCTACCTAACGTTTAAACGACGAAATGCTGCCAGACGGACAGACGGACAGCGGAGTCTTGCTTAAGGTCCCGTTTGCATCCTTTGGATACGGAACCCTAAAAATGTAGAAATTCCAAGGAACGCTGAAATGTAGCCTTGCTTGTCATACCTCGTCGCAAAAATTTAATTATACAAAAATGTTTAATTATTACACAGTATAACGTCCGCCTCACTAGTTAATTCTTGGGAGATTTACGCACCGCAGGTCATCAGCAAGTTGAACTCGCGCACCGTCCGCGTCGGTGTTTTTAACTTTAATTTGGGGGCACGGCAGTGCGAGTCGGACTCGCCCTCCGAGGGTTCCGTACTGTAGGTACAGTCAGCTGCAGAGATAAGTAGCCCCCCTCTCATACATATAATAAAGTACTCTCTAAATTTTGATTCTCTTAGTAAAATCTGATTTAATTAAAAATGTACAGTTTTCAGATACTTCCCTATACTTGTAGTATAAGACAGTATTTACTTGCCAAATTTCATAGTGCTAGGTCAACGGAAAGTAAGAATTTTGAATTTCGGTTTCCTTGAGAATGTCGAAATATGTATACGTTTTTTTACGGCATAAACGGCTGTATCTTTTTTTATCGCTAACTTAGAAGTTTGATTTTTTCACAGCTTTCAAGGCACCGTAAACCTGAGTATATGGTTTTGTTTTCAACTCGATACCTCCACGTGTTCCCGAGATAATGGGTCTTGACAGACGGACGGACCGACGCACAGACGGACCACAAAGTAGTTCTATAATGGTTCCGTTTTTTTCTTTTGATGTACGGAACTCTTAAAACCAATCTCCTCTTTGTAAAGACAGAACCACTTACGTACATTTTCAATTTACGTAAGTGGTTCTTCCATTTTAGTCTGTAGTTCTTTACGCTTCTGGCCCCTCGAACTCTCTTTAAATAAAAGCCTCATTGTTTTCGCTTCATTTAATTATGGAGCCAATCCTCGGATCGGTTAAAGCCTTTGGTACACCTACGGGGAGTCCACTACTAAGTCACGGTAGAATATTTATAGCTAAGTCAGTAACTCAACTAGGCCTTTTTAGGGTTATTCTTCAGAAATATGTCTGCGACTTATTCCTCTGTCTCCATACATTTAGTACGAAAAAGGGCCAGAGGAATAAGGTGACCACTGACCACAGACATATTTCTGAAGAACAACCCTTTACTTCCCCGCTTCCTCGTCTTGTCCGGATATTACGACGTGCCAAGCGTGAAATTTGTGAGTGAAACCGTATGGATTAATTTTACTGTCCTATAATGAAGTAAATTTACTGTGAATACGTTTATTTTTGATAAAATCAAATGATAACATTAATTTAGTAATAAGGGTTTAATTTAATAAGTGTGATAAAATTGGCAATATACAATGATAGATGAAAAGAAACAGATCGACGTATGTAATATGACGAAAACAAAAAACTCCATTGCCACATAATATCAACAGTCACGTTCTGAATAAAATTTTCGGTACACGAACGATACACACAATATATTGTATTTGTGTAAGTATATACTGTATGTATATTGTAGGTATATTTGTAAATTCATCTCAAGTTTTCCAATTGACGTTAAAGCCCTGCACCAAAGCAATGTTTCTGTTTAGCCCATTGGTTGACTGGTAGAGAATGCGTTATGGCATTAAGTCCGCCAATTGTTCTATTTGTATTGTGCAATAATTTTTTTATTGTGCAGTTATTTGCTCACTAATAGTATATGTGTCCTTTAGTTACACGAAATAAATGATTTTTATTTATTATTTTATAATAAAGAATAAATAAATATACATTTTATGTTATCGCCCCCCCACCTAGTACAACCCTCTCAAGGTGGACCGGGACTAGCAACCTGGTTCGAACCCAGACGCCCCCGGCCCCCACCTAGTCCGATCCACTCAAGGTGGTCCGGCCCGCGACCTGGTTCGACCCCAGGGAACGCCACGGCCCCCATCCTGCCGTCCTAGTCTAAAAGGCGACTTTTTGCTATGGAAGTTCATAGTAAAAAGTCGCCTTTTAGACTAGGACGGCAGCATCGGGTCCTTTTGCAACAGCCAGTAAGGCTTGCAAGTTGGGCAGGCTTAAAAAAAATGGTATCGCCTTTTCTTCTGATATAACACCAGACGCCCGAGATTGACGTTATTATTGGCTGATAGTGTCACGAGCGAAATATTCGGGGCTATCTTGTATAGGCGTGCTGAAAGGGCGCATGCCAGAATGTCGTCTACTTTGTCCCGCACGTGACGACAATGGCAGCTACATCTAAATATATAAAAGGCAAAGTCCTGACTGACTCATCAACGCACAGCCGAAACTACTGAAGCGAAGAACTTGAAACTTTCAAATTAGAATGGTCATATGACGTAGGTGAGAGATAAGAACGGATTTTTCGAAACTCATCCCCTAAGAGGTTCAAATAGGGGTTCAAAATTTGTATGGAGAGACTACGATTTTTTAAGTAAGAGGTTTGAAACTTTGTGCTTAGATTCTTCATTAGAATAAAAGAAAAGTGATTTCACCGTTTTTTGAAATTCATTCCCTGAGGGGTCTAAATAGGGTTGAAAGTTTGTATGGAGAGTCTGCGATTTTTAAAGTAAGAGGTTTGAAACTTCATGCTTAGATTCTTCATTAGAATGAAAGAAAAGTAGTTTCACCGTTTTTCGAAATTCATCCCCTGAAGGGTTAAAACGGTGGTTGAAAGTTTGTATTGGGATTCTAGGATCTTTTTAAGTAAGAGGTTTGAAACTTCATGCTTAGATTCTTCATTAGAATGAAAGAAAAGTGACTTCAACGTTTTTTGAATTTCATCCCCTGAGGGGTTAAAATGGGGGTTGAAAGTTTGTATGGGGAGTCTGCGATTTTAGGAAGTAAGTGGTTTGAAATATAATGTTTAGACTCTTCATAAGAATAAAAGAAAAGTCGTTTCACTGTTTTTTGAAACTCATCCCCAAGGGGACAAAAGGGGTTGCTTCTTAGGGGGTAGTTACTGCTTCGCGCACGGCCAGTTTTACGTGTAAAATAGGTATGTGCACCTTTAACCGCCCACATAGGTATTCGAATTTCACGCGGACGAAGTCGCGGGCAACAGCTAGTTTAAAATATATAGAAAGTCCTAAATTACATTATCATTCAGAAACCAAGTTATAAAATATTGACATGCCAAAAATTTACTTCCTAACTTATTTAGAAGTATGAAAAAAATGGCTTCTCGTACCGGACATTCTGGTGGAATGCTCCAAAGGGCAAAGCGCCGGGCGTCGCGCCGCAATCTCCCTAGGTGTGTCAAAGGCTTTAACCGGTTTCTTGAAAAACGTAAACAATGCCCCATAAACACAATAGACATCGAATTAATTGGAATTCTCGGAGACACGCTGGTTATTGTGTGAATATTCGTTTTATACGTTTTATTGAGTAGATATTCTGAAAGAGAATATAATAATACGACTTTAATTATTAATTGTTGGAGAAAATTAATTTATATTTCTATAATGTGGGCTTTGCCGTTTTTATTTCCTTTCGCTGTTAATTTAATTATTCTAACAGACTTCAAAAAAGAGAAGATTCAATACTGTACAAGTGTAGCATTTTTAGATACCTACTGTGAACTCAGGTTTTTACGGTTCAGTGCGCATAACTACGGCCCTAAAAACTACACTCATGATGATGACAATGAATTCATTCATTTTCTATATCATTGTTGATAGAAAATGACCCGAATTCATTGTCCGTGACTGTATGATGGGATCTCGTATAGACAGTTGCACACCATTTTTAACTATGGTTTATGATGCAGTATAATAATAAATTATTGCTGCATGGAAACATGAGGATACTCCTAGTTTTGGACTTTATAATAATTGAGTTCATTAGGTGTACATCCTTGGTGCGTAGGTTTCGGGCCAGTTTCAACAGCACCCTGAAAATGATCGTTGAACGATTTAACTGCGCGTATGTGAACCAACTGTGATGGTCCACCTAAATAGGGGGTGTTTTTTTCCCCTTTTACTTTTCCTAACAACTTTGGTACCCTTTGGTATTAGACCGAGCGACTGAAATGGAGTGAAGTAAGTTAGGTATATGGGCCGTCAAGGAGCCTGCATCGGTATTGTTTGTTTGTATGTGCGTGTGTGTTTGTCTAACAAAAACTTTACTCAAGTAATATTTCACCAATCCTCCTGAATTTTAGAGGAAAATTGAGGCCAATAGAAAGTGTACTTTACGTCACACCTGGCCATAAAGTGGCAATAACCGCCCGCTACGCGTGCGGAAAATCCCACTTCATGGCCTAGGGGAGACGTAAAATTTTGTGTACCACGTATAATAAAGAAAGCTCCAGATCGCATATTTATCACCCTCTCCTTCGGCTCGGGCGTCAAGTACTGCGATCTGAGATATTCTTTGTTTTATCGCCCTAAGTTTAACCTCTGTACTAATCGTTTTCGTATTTATACAACCTATAACCCTAGTTATAGGATGTCCTTTGGGCAAAATGTTGAAAGTGGAATGACGGTACTTGAGTTATTAGACTAGTGAGGTCACTGTTCGTTGCGAACTACTAAAATATATATACAAGTGACCGCCTTATTGAAATCCTATTTATGTGAAATCTACATTCCAGAGGAAATGACATATCTAATGAACCTATTCAACCCGAGAATACGACAACTTGCGAATGTCGCCATGTTTCAGTATAGCATAAATTTATATAAATATCAAACATGAAATGAAATGTTTATTGCATTCGCATATTATTACAATTTTTACAAAAAGGAAAAATGTAGTGTTATTATAATATGAACCTCTGTTATGCATTCTGAATGTTATTAATTAGTTTATTTCATCCCAACGTTCGTCTGAAAGCTAAATCATAATTTTGACAAATTCACCTGTCTTGTTGAAATAAAACCTTTATTTACAGTATGGAAAAAAAAACTTTGCCCAAACAACTACAATGACAAAGCTCAAAGGCACATTACACATACGCAAACGTTATTTGATTTGAAGTTGACATAATAGAAATGTATATATCTCTTTCAATCGTTATCATTTTCTCTCTGCTCTGTCTTTAATGGGCAGTTAAGTGTGTTGCTGTTTGTAGCTATATAATTTTTTTATAATATAGGTACTTATTTATACTACTAAGTGGCTCTGTGAGCTCTAGACCTGATGAGTCTATCAACCACTTTTATTTGGAACCAATATACTATATTTGATCGGATGCACACATATTAAAGCCTGCCCCGTTGTATTATACCGGGTGTAAAAAACAAGGCCAGTGGCCAATTTACCTAAAACTAAAAATAACTGCACGAGCTTCAACAAAGTCGCTCTGAAGTTGGCATTTTGATCTAACAAGGAAAGGTACCTACCAAACTGTCCGGATCCGATCTGATTTATAAATCAGATCGGATCCGGACATATGTTAGATTTTTTTAATATATGTTAGAATTGTTAGAGAGTAGTCTCTTATTTTTTTTTTAGCTGCCCAATCTCAACCTATTGTGACAAACTGACCTCCAAAGTACTGAAAAGTGACTCCGACACTGTGAGCCGGACAGTTCGGTACCTTTCCTTGTAAGTAATTATAGTTAGAAAGGAATCTAAAATTATCACAAGAAACCTGCTCAAATTGCATTATCAAGTCCTTCCATTATGTAGGTGCCGTACAAAAGGTAAATTTAATAATTCAAATGAACTACGGTTAACTTGGAGTTAAAGTGGAGTTCACTGGGCATACATTAAATTAGGCTCCGCTTCCTACTCGAGTTCTTGACGAATGAGGGCTTACCGAGTATTTCGTGAGTATCGCACTAAGTATTGGTATATTACTCACACTAGGTAAAAATAACACGTATTTCTCTTCTATGCTTTCTATTCTGAGAATTTTTGACATGCTTTCTAGCAAAACTATACATACATGTGAAACTACAAGACGTTTATTGATAAAATTTGGAATATACATGTGTCTTGTATAAGCCGCTATTTAGTTCGAAAGTTAAATATTAAAAATTAATAATTCTAGAGGGGGCACTATACATGTAACAGAAGCTGATTTTTTTTCAATAAACCTCGACATGTGGCACATCATTTCCACAGTTCTTTTAAAATCGCTTTATGGTTTCTATTATAATTTGACCCTTGCACATAGTAGAAATAGCAGTACGTGAGGTTTAAAAATATTCAACTGATTTGAGTGGGCGACGCAAAACAGATTTGAACTTTTTTGTACAAATAGAAAAAGCAATAGTACACTAAATACAACATATAAGTTCACATACATACAGTATAACTATTCGTATTCGGCACCATGCCAAGGGGGCCCAATTTTTTAGATAATTTTTAGTTTTAATTTAAGTTTATTTTAATAGGTAGTTTGATTTTTACTTAAGTTTAGTTTACTAAGTAGTTATATTTTATTTGTATATGACTCTGTTTATTATAATTTTACATAAAATAAGAAAAAAATCCTCAAGCGAAAAGGAAATAATAAAAACAAGTGTTCGTATATTTACTTATGCAATATCGAATAAGGGCTCTGCACAGTGCACGCTTCAAAATTAAATCATAATAAAAATCACACACATTTGTTGCTTATAAAATACAGAATAAGTATATTATAATTATTTATACGTTTGAACCTTGCATATAATCTTGTACCCAAATACTTGTACTTTATACTTAGTTACAAACATACTCGTACCTATTAAATTGGTAAATGTAATTACGGTTTTGTATACTTTAGACAATCCGGGGGAGGTTATGTAAACCGAGTCATTCCTTTGTTTCACTAATAGTCGCGATTCAGACATTTGAGAAAATTTGGTAACAATTGAAGGGATATAAAAATACATGTTCTTATGGGATATAGACATGCACTTAGAAATATTTTTGAAATAATCAACCCTTCATAGGGTTGAAATAGGGGATGATAGTTTGTATTATATACAGGTAAAGTTTTAATCGACAAGCTTTTTAAACCCTGCGGGCAGTTCATATAATAATAACTAGCATTTGCCCGCGGCTTCGCCCGCGTTATACCCGTTGTTGATCCAAGGGAACTCTTTACCGGGATATAAAGTATCTTATGTTTCAATCCAGGACTTTTGGTCTACTTGCGTGCCAAATTTCATCTCAATCCATCCAGTTGCTACCCCGTTATTTAGTAACAAACATTCAAACTTCTAAACATCCAAACCTCCAAACATCCAAACATCTTCACAAACTTTCACATTTATAATATTAGTAGGATAGGATTACAGTCGAAATGTACCTAACTAAATTCACGTCCATTTTTTTTAATTAACCCCATCTGTTAAAATAATTTATTTTGAATATAAATTTTTGGTTTTATATACCTTTTTATACTTACCTATAATTTTCTTTATGACTTGGGCTTGAGGGCTTTGGAGGGCTGAAAACCCTATTACCATCGCCCTCTCGGCATATTTTACCGAGTGGAGAGTGTCGTTAAGTATTTCGAGATTCTTCAATACCTACAGTCAGCTTTATGAGATGAATCGAGTTGCACGGTTCTCCATGTAATAAAAAACCCGGCCAAGTGCGAGACGAGTTTGCGCACGAACGGTCCCGTACTACCAAGGACCATAAAATCAAGAGAACTGTCATTCTCCATACAAAAAGCTGTTCCTCGAATTCACAACGCCATCTATGTATTAGCTTGGTAAAAGAATTATATTATTTACAATTATTCAAATTTGCAAACGTGATACAGTATTTAAATGTTAGAATTTATTTATTATAAGCTGTTTACGAACTAATTGTTACTATACTATGTTTCTTTGTTCAATTATAACATCGTTAAATGTTTAGTTTTTTTAGCGCCATCTAGTTTTTGCCCGGATATCCCCTAGCGGTCGGGTTACGATCCAAAGTATGGAGAATGACAGTCCTCTTGTCTTAATGGTCCTTGGTTGGTACTACCGTCCAAATTTACGGATTTCTGATTTTATTAACTTGTGCTACATGACATTGCTTCTTGCCAAATTTCATGATTCTAGGTCAACGGGAAGTACCCTAGGGGTTTTAATTCCCGCGCGAGTGTCAAAATATGCGGCGTAAACGGAGCATAAACGGCCGCATCTTTTGATTGCGTTGGCTTAGAAGTTTGGTTTTTTCACTGGTCCAAAGGATCGCAACCCGAGTATTTGAATTTAATCTCAGCTTGATACCTTCATGCGTTTCTGAGAAAACGTCTTGTCAGACGCACAGACAGACGGACAACAAAGTGATCCTAAAAAGGCTTCTGCTTTTTTTGCGACATCAAGTTTGGGTATAAATATAAAGGTCAACCCTGATAAACCCTGGTTGCATATTAGAGTCTGTGCAGAAAGAGAATAGGATTAATTTTGGGGGGCGCTGTAATGCTTTTGTACCGTATGTGCCGTATTTTCTGTTCTGTGGCCATACTGGTTAGGTTAGTTCCGTTTTTCGCCACGCCTATTCTCTTTCCGCACAGACTCTATGTGCAATGTTGTTTAATTTGGAACTAGGTTAAATTGAGAAAGATTATTCTCTGATACTCATAAATTTCAAGACTTATTTTTCTTCAGTTAAGTAAACCCAAATATCTCAAACTCTCTCTCTCTACGACGTTGGACACCTACTAGTTGTACTAGTTTGTAAAAATAGTTATTATTATCTTTTTACCGCATAACTCTTTAGATAATGAGTTAAATAGAAATACCGTACTTACTTAGACACTCATTATGTATGTTGGTATGTTATTTGGATTTTATATGCCAAAGAAAATTACGCTTTTGCAATCGGTAGGCGTTCCTTCAATTCCGCGCCCAAATTTGTGATTATAATTACTTATATGTTCTTTAGCACGCTGTGTGAGCTCATTATAAATTGTATAAAACGGTTATCTCCCTCTATCGTACCACTTTGTGGTTAATACTTAATTCACGAAACTTCCATTCAATATCACCGCAAATTACAATTAATTTCCATTGATCCTATTCCAGTATTACCCGCCATTCGTTACCTGAAACATCGTTTTCACCCTTTCGCTCTCTAGTCGGTAGTTAAAGAATGAAAGGGATGGAAGGATTGTACGTTTATTACGTGAACTGTGGAGTGACCGTAGGCCCTTGTAGCTAATTGAGCTGTTGGCTGGTAAATTATGCGACGGAATGCATTTCCATTAGTGTCGACCCTAGGGACAATACAATGAAACTGACCACGGCAATTGGGTACTTGACTGTAACTGAAATTTGTAAAAATTATAATAATATCCTACTTTATATGAAAGAAACATGTTTCTTCATTGGTTTTTAATGCGGGTAAATTACACCAAATTTTTATGTTACATATATAGATACAATAAATCAAAGTACATAGAAAAATTAAATGGCGCTCACCTGTGAACAGACCGGGAATCGAACCCGGTACCTCTGGATTTCCGGCCCAGCGACCCAACCATTCGTCGACCGTTACACCCAGCAAACACCCTCAATTTTGCCATCTACTTTGACTTCCGTATCATCTGTTTTAATAGGACTTTAACCTAAACGCCATCTATGAGAACCCATATTACACAGGTGTCTCACCCCAATGCAATGCAATGTTCACAGGTGAGCGCCATTTGATTTTTCTATGTACTTTGATTTCTTGTATCTATATATGTTATAAAATATCCTGTTAAAATAAGCATAATAAAATAAATAAATAAATAAATAAATAAATAAATAAATAATAAGGAAATATGTTCAAGTTTTGAGTTTGATACCTAACATGTAACGTTTTTTATGAGCCTCCAAAGTTAGATGGGAAAGTCCATTTTAAAAGTGTAACATTTTTAAAAACTCTTAATATCATTAAATAACCCATTAACTGTAATAGTACTTTTTGTTATGAAACCGTTACGATAAAAGCAAGTTTTAACATCTATGCGAGGTCTGTCAATTGTAACAAAACAAAATGTAAGCAAATATTGTGAAAATCAAAATAAGAGAAGTTTAATAGGTATTTAAGTATAGGTACAGTTATCGCAAACTTTATGCTAATGACGAGTACGTATACAATGCTTTAACACCTCTTAATTTTAGCAATATTGTGCTTATTGATCGTCTGAAAATATTCAAGGATCATATTGTTACCTTACTACGGAGGGGTAAGGGGCTTTGCAGAGGTTTCTTGCCCGCTAGGGTGCGGGGAGGGATGTTTGAAGGAAAAGTCACTAAATTTGATATAACAAAGGTATATTAACACTTGCAAAAGCTATAATAACAATAGAAAACGTTTATAAACAGGTGTATTTTTAAGTTAAAACGGCTGGAGGACCGACAAGGTACATTTGTCTGACCGTAAGGGTAAGAATCCGGCTTAAAGCTAGTATGGTATGAGCACTAGGGGTCTAAAGTGGGTTTCTGGATGTATTAGAGTGGTCGCTTTCTTTAATACTAATAAAAAAAAGGTGGTTCTATGCGCTAGGCAGTCATAGGTAGATTTTAATTAATTAAGGTAATGGGCGCCACGCCTGAGGCGAATTTTAAGTAGAAGCAGTCGATCTGGCTAGTTGAAAAGTAAAGTAAAAAGGGGTAGGTACGTCACCAAAAGTCCGGCACAGAGAAAAAAAACACGAGGCAGGTCACTTCACTACATTCACTTCAGCACGAGGTCGTCTCCACCTCGGCCATCAGCACCGCCGACAACGTCGTCCTTGCGCGGGCACCTTGAGAACGACCTCCTCCAACCATGGTTCACCAGGACGAACCGTTACATCAAGCGTAAGAAAAAGGGGGTAAGGTTGGAACTTGGAACCCTGAAAAATAAACACCAGATGTAAGGAAACGATAACCTTTTTACCTAATTACGAGGGATGAGATTTAAATTCTCATAAAATGCTTACCCGCGGAGGAAAATGACGACACCGGCGGCTACATTCGTACAATGTCGACTCCACGGGGTTCCAGAACACATGATCCCAAACGGGACCCTCCTTGTCAGAATACTGAAAATAAATATACCACATCACGAACGGAATCTCAAAACAAAAGAATCACTGTTTTAGGCCACGATTACTTACGGTTTGTAAAAAATAAATTACGATTAGACCAAAAAGGTCGGCTGCTACGCAGAACGCAGAGAAATCCAAGAGGAAATGACAACTGACAGCCACAACAACCTTGCCATATGAAACGAGATTTATACCAATCAAGATATATCCTATTCGACAGACGAACAAACCTGAAAATTAAATTCTTACTACGAAACGAAGTAGAAAAATATCAGCTACCATCTCAGCTAGCAAAAAGGAATTAATTTAAAATACAATTCTTACCTTCAAAGACAAAATAAACAAGTTAATTTGCAACGGCAACACTGCCGGTTAACTTTTTAAATACAGCGTTAGTGAGGTGCAAACACGACTTCAATAGTAGGGATGTACCTGAGATTACGGTATTTTGACAAGTTAATGAAATAAAAAGAATTAAATTATTAAGTAAGGGGGTTTAAAAAAATATACGTAACAGTACCTCCCCACTCACGTAAAATTTTGAGCACAGCAAAATTTTAAGCTGGTCCTCCAGCTTCTATGACTTCAAAACACAACTAACCAACATTACTAAGAACTAAGGGCTCCGGGATAGAGATCCGGTAATACTAAAAAACTACTACAACACAACTACGTCAGGCTGGTACTATACCGTAACAGACTACGAGCGGTAGAGAAAAGGAATAAGACTAATCGAACCCACGCGACTTACCAGGCTATCTATAGATAGGTAGATAGTCCGTACGCAACTACTCAACAAAGCTTAAAGAAATATAGCGCGGGTGAGTAGAGCTACAACGCTGTACTACTCACCAAGCACTACTTCATTGAGTTGCTGGCGGTGCAGCGAGTAACACTAGGTTACGGGGTGCACGTCCAGCCACTACAATGGAAAAGACAGCCACTGGCCAGGTTAAATTGACTTACAAACTAGATCTTTTAAGATTTTGGACATGCCAAGATCCTAAATTCTTACCACTAACAAAATCTTCCAACTCATAAACCAGTGGAGAATATTAAGCAACTATTCTACACTTTAAATACTTGGGTGCTAACTTAGCCATATAAAACTTAGAAAGTGATCCTTCTAAGAAAAAGATTTCCTTCCAAACAATATCACCAATTTGAAATTCTTCCATCAGTCGACCTTTATTGTAAGAGCGAGCTCCCTTATCAGGTGCTTTACTCAAAGGAGACAGTACTCGGTCATAGATGACACACAAATTTACTGAGGCATCAACACGATCATCAGTAGAGGCTACTGACAAATCAAACTGTGAGGACTGCTGCGAACGTTTATGAGCAGAGCAAACATCACAAGTCTGTACAAAATTGACAACATCTTGATACATCGAAGGCCAAAAGTAATGTAAGACTAACCTCCTATAAGTTTTGAAAACTCCGAGATGAGAGACTCCTTCGTAATGACACGATTTTAGCACTGCTAATCGTCTTTCAGAAGCGAGAACCTCCTTCCAACCAAACTCCTTAGCAAGACAAAATTTAGTTTTAGAATAACGCAGTAACTTACCATCTTTAATAGCATAATTCGGACACGAAGTAGGAAACCGTTTACACTTTTCAACGAGCTTGTTGTACCAAGAGCAAGTATGTATCTCTGAGACGGGAGCCACACGAGCTAACGCATCAGGCACAACAGGTTCTTTACTTTTAAGATGAACGGGATCTCCAGCGGTTAAACGCTGCTCCGATGTCGATGCATCCAACAAAGGTAAACGAACCTCAGAAACTAAATCTCCGACAACCTCTGCCGTCGTAGTAAAATCCTGAAACAATTTTGGAGCAATATCAAATGCTTTCCAAAAATCAACCCCTAAAATCATGGGTGTAGTCACATCCGGTATAACATAGAATTTAATTATCCGAGTCAAGTCGCGAACTTTGACTGGTAAATTCAAACAACCACGCACCTTTGCTTGGGAATCATTAGCGGTTGCGATGTAATCAAAATCAGCACGACCGTCTAACGTAAGACCCCAAGACAAAAACAACTTATACAAATCAGATCCTAAGATACAAATAGAAGAACCTGAGTCTAACAGACCCACGAATTGAGAACCAAAAATCTCAACAGCGATATGAGGTCTATCATCCTCATAATTCAAAATGTCCCGAACCACGGAAACACTTGGCGAAACAAAAGTGTTCACCTTCGACAAGGTAGAGTTCGCAGGTACGTTATCTACAGAACTCGAAATATTTTCATTCCGGTGTCTCGGACCAGCTAGTTTAGAGGTAGCTTTAGAGGGACCCGAAGCACGCGGCGAACAATTAGGACAGTGGGGAAAGGTTACGTCTGCCTTCCCGCACTTAAAACAAACTACTTCCTTTGAGGGACAGCTCCTCAAATCATGAGAATCAATCCTGTACACCTTTGAAGTAAAAAAAATTAAGTTTACAGAACCTACTTCAAGTGTAACACACACAAAAAAAAACTAATTGTAGGTGACTGTACTTCCAAAAAAATGTCTAAGTATAATAAGTGAGAGTGACCCGAAAAGAAAAGATATTATAATTATTTTTAAGCAGAAAATACAAGTTGCACACTTAATTCACGTTAACTGTACCCTAAGTTATTTATAAATAACACCACTGAAAAGTTAATTTTAAAAGTTAAATAACAATTCACCAGAATATGATTATTAAGGAAAAGAAACTAGCTGTGTTTCCTTAGAATTGGTCCAAGTCGACTGTACTAACAAAATACTTAAGGTATAATTTAATTAACCTTGATTTCAATGTTGTAAATTATAGTATAGGTATATTGTATTGTAACAAAGATACTTAAACACTGTGTGAAGGAATTAAATATAATACTAAGATGACCAGCCCATAGAACAACAAGGAATTAAAAGTAATTTTTATTTTAAGTTACAATAAGTTTTTAAATAATTAAGCGATCCACTCCTGCCTGAACTACACAATTAATAAATGTAATGATATTTAGTAGTTACAAGTTTCCAAGAAATTTGGCCCCACGTTGGGCGCCACTGTTACCTTACTACGGAGGGGTAAGGGGCTTTGCAGAGGTTTCTTGCCCGCTAGGGTGCGGGGAGGGATGTTTGAAGGAAAAGTCACTAAATTTGATATAACAAAGGTATATTAACACTTGCAAAAGCTATAATAACAATAGAAAACGTTTATAAACAGGTGTATTTTTAAGTTAAAACGGCTGGAGGACCGACAAGGTACATTTGTCTGACCGTAAGGGTAAGAATCCGGCTTAAAGCTAGTATGGTATGAGCACTAGGGGTCTAAAGTGGGTTTCTGGATGTATTAGAGTGGTCGCTTTCTTTAATACTAATAAAAAAAAGGTGGTTCTATGCGCTAGGCAGTCATAGGTAGATTTTAATTAATTAAGGTAATGGGCGCCACGCCTGAGGCGAATTTTAAGTAGAAGCAGTCGATCTGGCTAGTTGAAAAGTAAAGTAAAAAGGGGTAGGTACGTCACCAAAAGTCCGGCACAGAGAAAAAAAACACGAGGCAGGTCACTTCACTACATTCACTTCAGCACGAGGTCGTCTCCACCTCGGCCATCAGCACCGCCGACAACGTCGTCCTTGCGCGGGCACCTTGAGAACGACCTCCTCCAACCATGGTTCACCAGGACGAACCGTTACATCAAGCGTAAGAAAAAGGGGGTAAGGTTGGAACTTGGAACCCTGAAAAATAAACACCAGATGTAAGGAAACGATAACCTTTTTACCTAATTACGAGGGATGAGATTTAAATTCTCATAAAATGCTTACCCGCGGAGGAAAATGACGACACCGGCGGCTACATTCGTACAATGTCGACTCCACGGGGTTCCAGAACACATGATCCCAAACGGGACCCTCCTTGTCAGAATACTGAAAATAAATATACCACATCACGAACGGAATCTCAAAACAAAAGAATCACTGTTTTAGGCCACGATTACTTACGGTTTGTAAAAAATAAATTACGATTAGACCAAAAAGGTCGGCTGCTACGCAGAACGCAGAGAAATCCAAGAGGAAATGACAACTGACAGCCACAACAACCTTGCCATATGAAACGAGATTTATACCAATCAAGATATATCCTATTCGACAGACGAACAAACCTGAAAATTAAATTCTTACTACGAAACGAAGTAGAAAAATATCAGCTACCATCTCAGCTAGCAAAAAGGAATTAATTTAAAATACAATTCTTACCTTCAAAGACAAAATAAACAAGTTAATTTGCAACGGCAACACTGCCGGTTAACTTTTTAAATACAGCGTTAGTGAGGTGCAAACACGACTTCAATAGTAGGGATGTACCTGAGATTACGGTATTTTGACAAGTTAATGAAATAAAAAGAATTAAATTATTAAGTAAGGGGGTTTAAAAAAATATACGTAACAATATTATAGCCATCTCACAAATTCTAGTCTTCGCGCACGAACTCATTATGTTTTTGGCTGTCGCAAATGACACTTGTCAGTCGACACACCACAGACCTCAACAGATGTGTTAAGACGGACGTACACACTCGACATTTTAGCGTCCTTAATTCAAAGCTGTCATATTGGGAATTGAAAAAAATTTTTTGCAAAAATTACAGGGAATAAAAATGCAACAGCGGTATTTTCTAGTTCATTACGTCGGGAACTCGGGAACTATCGAAATAGTATTTTATGCAACAGTTGTATAAGTAGGCTCAAAAAATGCGAATGGCGCGAGTTGCGATACGAGCCGCCGTGGCGGCGAGTATCGCAAATAGAGACGCCATGAGCGTTTTTTGACTTAATTATACAACGTTGCATACAATACTTTTACTACGACTAGGTTTTAAAATATAAAATTAAATTAAACAAGGCAAATATGACATGTGACTGACAGTATATGTCTATGGTAAACTTTTTTTTAATTCGCCGTATACTCGCTAGTGACACGCAGTGACGATATTAAAAATACTTTTTATGTTGTCATCAATGAATTTAGTTCGGAAAGTTTTTTTTTTAAAACCGTAGGAATTTGTTTTTTAAGTTGGTAGTTGTGCATTTTTATTGTAAAGTTAGAATTAGGTTTTAGGTTTTGCAAAGACTTAGCAAGTTAATTATATTAAATTTCAGTTCTTGTAGCCAAGCTAAATTCGCGACCACGTCCCCAATGACACGACGACCCTAAAAACCAAATCACATGAAGCTCCAATAATTTCAACTTAGTAACTTTTAATTTACTTTTACAGGCCAGTAAAATGATATTAGCAGTATAACTTCATATCTATAAAGTTACTTACGTTATTGACAGCCACGTCATTAATGATCACATCAAAGTTTTATGACTTAAAGTTGAACTAATAAAAAGCTCAGCCGCGATAGTTAATGGCAGTTTGATGACACTGCCGTCTTCAAACTAAAATGCCACTAGTTTTGTATGAAGTTTCATACACATTAGCGGCCTTTAGCGACACAGTACACATGTGAAAAGTAGATATTACGATGTACTAAATGAGTTATAATCTGATTTTTATATTATTTGTAGTCGTACATATGAATATTAATGTGATTCGATCGGTCTTCCACACAAACATAAAGAGGTCATCGTTTGCTCCCACGACATCCATTGTATTTTAAATGTGTTTTTCTACTCGTCGACTTTAATCTTTCCATTAGGATCCCATAGACTAAACTATAAATGCTAACTTTTCAATGTTATTTAGTCTATGACACTCTCTACTCAACTATAATATTTATTATAATATGCTTTAGACAACTATAATAATTTTGAAAATAGAACTTTCAAATTTAAAAAGTGTATCCTTGTGTAAAAACCTCCTTTTAATGCAAATTCGATGATTAAATGCGTTTCAGAACGTAACACCTGTCAAATTTGCCTCTACTTAAACACGCTCCTGCCACGCGATTGGTGCAATTAGTCCTGTAATGAGCCAATCACAAACCGCTTTACAACCAATGCTGCCGCTCAATTGTTTTCGGCCTTTAAATAAAACTTTGAATGAATAGTTTTAGTGGAAGTACGGTGATTGTGATAGTTTATTTGACTTACAATACAAATAAAAATGAGCGACAATTTAACCTCCACTCCTGAAGAAGTAACGAACATTGCAGAGCAAGCAACTATCAACTTGTTGCCAAAGAAGTCAAGAAAGCTGTACGATAAAAGTTATTCGAACTTAATGGAATGGCGGATGAAGAAGAACGTTTCCTCTTTTTCTGAAATAGTGTGGTATGTTGTTTTAGTTGACTCATAGAAAAAGTATTGTATACAATAGTTACATAATTAGCTCTTAAAGTTCTTGTACCTTACATACGCCACTCGGCAAGCCTCGTGGCCTAAACACGGTACTCGACTTTAAGAGCCTTCATTATGTTACGATTGTATAAAATACTATTTATTTCATTGGTGGATGACATTTTGTTTGCGCGCAATTAAATGAGAAACTAGAATTACGTGCAATGAGGGTGTTTAGAAATCATAAACCCATCAGCTGGCAGCAGGGTGGCGAAAGGTCTTTTTGACAGTAGGCGTCAAGATCCACCAATCACACCACCTGATTTTGACATCTACTGCCAAATAGACCTTTCGCCACCCTGTTGCCAGCTGGTGGATTTCTGATTTCTAAATACCCTCATTGCTGTTAGCCTCATTTGAAAATAACCATTTTTTGCTAAAATTATATATTTTTTGGCTTTTCGAGTGTTATCCAGGTTATTGGAATTGTTTTTTTCTCTTCATTCAAAAGCGGGTTGAAATATAACTTTAAAATCATTAAATATGGCTGAAATTATTATGCTGTTTTTAAAAAAAAAAGTACTTTTATGCCACACCTGGCCATAAAGTAACCTTTTCCGCACGCTGCGCGTACGGAAAAAGCCGCTTTCTGGCCAAGTGTAGACATAAAATCATGTACACAACACGGGAGGTAATAAAAAAAGACCTCGATCGCATATTTACGTCCCTCGCTTGCAGCTCGGGCCGCAAACTTCTGCGATCTCGGCCTTTCTTTGTATTACCACGCTAGTTGTGTAATGTACTATAAACAACATGAGAAGTCTCTAAGGGTTATAATTGAACTCAATAGAACCTGATGGTAGTGACTACAGTTCAGTAACAGTCTACACACTGTTATGTTGAAGAGTCAAGAGTGTAAAGGGGTACAAGCAGAGGCGTCAGGCGTAGGCGACGTGGGCCACCGCCTTCGGCCTCGTGGGCCACCGCCTACGGCCTCGTGGGCCACCGCCTACGGCCTCGTGGGCCACCGCCTACGGCCTCGTAGGCCACCGCCTACGGCCTCGTGGGCCACCGCCTACGGCCTCTGGTTCAAGGGGCCTCTCGCCTCAAAGGCTGAAAGAAACAAAAACCGGACAAGTGCGAGTCGGACTCGCCCACCGAGTGTTCCGTTCAAATTTGTAGGTAAGTCTTTAAAATTTGATTTATTCAGTAAAGTCAATTTTTTATAATTAAAAATGTATAGTTTTTAGATTTTTCCCTATACTTGTAGTATAACACGGTATTACTTGCCAAACTTCGTTGTTGAATTTTGGTTTCCTTGATAGTGGCGAAATTTACTTTTTTTGCGGCATAAACGGCCGTATCTTTTTATGGTAACTTAGAAGCTTGATTTTTTCACAGATTTAAGGGACTATAGACCTGAGTATATGTTATTAATTTCAACTCGATACCTCCACGCGTTCCCGAGATAAGTGGTCTTGACAGACGGACAGACAAACAGACAGTCAGACGGACAACAAAGTGATCTTACAAGGGTTTCGTTTTTTTTCCTTTTGAGGTACGGAACGTCTCTAGCCCACATCAAATTTGTGGCTTGATCCGCCACTGGGTACAGTCGAGTTAATTTACATCTACACACTTACGGGAACAGAAATATCTGAACATGACTATTGTCAGGAGCATAAAAGCGTGTTCAGATATATTTTTTTTCTCTTTAGATATAAATGAACTCGACTATACAAGTCACATAACTAGGTACAACAGGTTACAAGTCCATTATAAGACTTGAGTTTATGTTATTTATGGCTTATAGGTTTTCACTAGACCCACTGAAATACAAGCGATGTAGCGAGTTCATTCTGGTTTTACAAAGACTTAGCAAGTTAATTATATCTTTCTTCCATTTACACAAAAAAGAAATACCCAGGTGTCTACTACGGGTACTGGACAATAAAATCTAAATCTCAGCGTTATCTTTAAATTGGGTAATGGATAAAACCAAAGCAAGGCAATAAATTTAGTATGTAATTTCGTTACGATACGATCCCCAAATCTTTTCTTATTACAATTTTGCTGAACATCTTCCAGTCCCATGAACTAAAGCTGTATTAGAAAGAAACCACTGGCCGTCAGATTAAATTTCGCCTATAAATTTTATCAAAACTTCTCGGAGCGAGAATTCTTCAAGAGAGCCATTTATTCTTCGCATTTTTCATAAAACGTCGAATTACTTATTCCGGTCAAAGTGCAATTTTCATGATTAGAGTTCTCTTTTTCATTTAACACCTACGCAGGCAATGTCCGTGGAGTTACCACGTATATTATTTGACTACCATAAATGTTTCATAAAAGTATTTTCTGCCCTCCGGCCGGAAAGCGTAACCTTACCCTTATAAAAGAAGTTGCCGCTTTCTGGCTTCTTCGAACAGAAAAATAGTACATATATAGATACAAGAAAACAAAGTACATAGAAAAATTAAATGGCGCTCACCTGTGAACAGACCGGGAATCGAACCCGGTACCTCTGGATTTCCGGCCCAGCGATTCAACCATTCGTCCACCGTAACACCCAGTGAACACCCTCAATCTTGCCACCTACTTTGACTTCCGTATCATCTATTTTAATAGGACTTTAACCAATGAAGAAACAACATGTTTTTTTCATATAAAGTAGAAAAATATTATACAAGCCTGGGCCAGTAAAAAAGAAAGCCTCAGATCAAATGTTTCAAATGATCAAATTACATGTGATCTGAGATATTTCTTACTTTACTGCCCTCGGAATGTAATGTACTAATAAACACATTTAATACAAACTTGTCATAAATACAAACACGGCATTAGTACAAATTAGTGTTACCACAGTGGAAATAATAATAGCATTCGCTTAGTGCCGTTATGGCAGATCCCGCGGCGCGGTGTATTACGGTTACGACTCCAATATAAGGGTTAATACAATATTATGTTACTGCTTGTTGACTCTAGAGTTCAGGTACCAAACGTGTATTCTCGAATATACCAGAAAATATCCTGTAGTTTAGGTACAGGATAAGTAATACGAGTAGTACTAGGTACAGAAGTTTCTCTTTCAAACAAAATTCTTTATCGCATAACGCGTGCTTTTTCTGGTCGCTGACTAAGCTCTTCCGGAGGGGCAATATTCGGTACTAGTCGCCGCGCGGCGGCGAAATCGCGGAGTGAACCACTCCTGATTTAGGTTGATCTCAGTAGGATTTCTTTCTGGATATTTGGTTTGGAACTTGACTCCACTAAAGATGAGGTTTATCAAAGTAAATTATTAACTTTTCTGAAGTTGGTTAAAAAAGCAATGTGTAGAATTTAGTTACCTAAGCCAGGGGTTCCCAATCTTTTTCAACCCGTGGCGCACTTAGGTACAAGTTTAGTACTTCATCACGGCGCCCTACCCTAGTTCGCTCAAAATAGGTATTGTTGCTACCCGGTAGGTAGGTACCCGCGAATATTTGTGGTTTTAGATAATGATAGAGGATCGACTCACGGCGCCCCCTTTACTTTCTATGGCGCACCAGGGCGCCGCGGCGCACACTTACTTACACTGACCTAAGCTATACCACAGTCAATTCAGTTCAAAGCGCTGCCTTGGCCAGACTTAGTAAATAACGAACTAGTCTTAACTGTACCAAGCAGATTAAACCCCGTGTTTTCCATACGTAACCAAAGTGCATAACCAGCTCAATAAGAGTGAAAATAGTATCATACTACAGGAGCCGGCAAAAGACATGAGATGAATGATTACATACACAGCTACATAGAGCACTAATTGCGAAAAAAGTGAATGAACGAATGAGTGAATGTGAATTTGAGGGCCCGGTTGCATAGTTATGTTTTCTATAAATAAGTAAAACCAATAGCAGGATAATAATAATATCATTTTACGGTTAATATACAGAATGGTTTCAGATATACATATGTGGCGGATATTTTTGTATATGTCAAGTTATATTATAATCTGTTTTATTCAAATCAGTTTTTTTATAAGTAATTGAAACTAAAATTTTGCCGTTTGCTCTTGAACTTGCTACACGCTCGTACCTATGAAAATAACCCCAATTTCAAATTCCGCTATCATTACATGAAAATGTTGCTGTGTGCGTGACCTCCACTCTTGTGCTGATACCTATAGCTAACCGGGTTTTGTAGTAGGTAGTTTCTTTTCTCGTACCCCTGGTTTTGTACAAGGAAAGAAAATTTCCTGTTAAAAACCCGATTGTAGTAGGAATTATTTGTCCTCTCCCAGTGTTGGTTATGTACAGAAAACAAGGGCATATAACTGTGATTGTGTAGGGTAAGATTTAGGTTATAGCTACACTGCAGGTAGCTATAGTGCATTTGACATCAAAGGGCTGCCCCGAACAGGCTTAGCCCGAATATGTGGTGGGAGTAACGAGCTTGCTGCGTTGGATCAGTCAGATTTCATTTAGATTGTGTAGTGTTGTGTTACAGCTCCGTCACACCGCTGCTCAAAGGCTTATGTCCTGATTTTTGTGACGTAGTCCGTCAGTTAGATTATCATAAAATATTGGAGATGTATTTTTCCTTTTGTGAATTAAGCCAAAAATAATGAAGATATCGCCCGTTAAAGATCTGCGTGACATCACGACGTGGCTCGATTTTTACCTCGTGGTAGCGTCACAAGCGAGAAAAAATGTATCTATTTATTCAATATTATTTGATAATCTGAATTACGGACTAACTAAAATTATGTTTTTTTACCTAGGAAACATGCCTGTTGTTGTTGTTGCTCAGATGCATACATGAATACTGCGTAGTTTAGACTCCCTGTCCACTGAAGCGGAGCGGAATATTAACCATGGAATTTGAGCGTTTCTCCATTCTGCTTTAGTGGATATGGATTATTGCAATTCTATTGCAACTGACTTGTCCATCAATTGTTTACTTTTCTTCTCGTTTTATAATAATGTAGCAGTGAATAATTTGCCAAATCACCATGACACTATTTCTCTTTTATAATTTTGATCACCAAACAGGCTTTCAACAAAAGATAATTTATTTTAACGGCGTAACTGCCATTTTTCCCTTGTGTCTTGCCTTAAGCATCAAGAACAGCTTTTAGCTTATACAAGGAATAATGTTTTGCTTATTTATAGAACCCTCCAAGGAACACGTAGGAAATTACCGTTGAGATGTTTCAGAAATATACCTAAGCAACTTGCAAAGAAAAAATCATAATCTCTTAATCAGGTCCGCTAAAAATAACCAAAGGAGTATCAGGAGAAA
This sequence comes from Eudemis profundana, assembly GCA_947034925.1. Lineage (NCBI taxonomy): Eukaryota > Metazoa > Arthropoda > Insecta > Lepidoptera > Tortricidae > Eudemis > Eudemis profundana. Next base: position 14,843,220 of record OX344811.1, on the reverse strand, counting down.
TTAGGATTCTCTAAAAATATCTTTACTTATCAGATCTCTCTCTCTCTCTCTGTGGTCGCTCCTTCATGACTGAGGATCGTGGTCGTATCAGATACCTACTTATTAATTTAGTTTAGCAACCCAAAGGTGATTTCGACGCCAAACACATTAAGAAAATAACATCGTTACAAATGCTTGTGTTCAGGCTTCACTCATATGGTTGGTACAATACAATACAATACAATACAATACTCTTTATTGCACACCAAAAAAAATACAGGGATCCTTAAATAAACAAGATACTAAAAAGTAATGATAGACAACAGGCGGTCTTATCGCTAGGAAGCGATCTCTTCCAGACAACCTTTTGGTAGCGGAGATGACGCAAGAAATAATAGGAAAGTAGGTGGTGCAAAACTGTGATAATATATAATGTACACAAAAACACATAGATACTTATATGAGATATACGTGTGTGATAGCTCATACAAATTGTATAGTGAGCGATATTTTATCTTAAGATAAAATATTATAGTATCTTCGCCGAATGTGATGCCCTTAAGACCTGATGCAAATTAGGCCTTTTACTTGCATGGTCATTCTGAAACCTGGTCCTTATGAGCCTAACCCCGTACATACTCGTAAATTACTGGTCGATTTGTGATGACTTTATTATATTTTCAATCTATGGAGCGTAGGTTGCTGTACAAATTTAGAATTTTCGCGAATAAATGTTATCTATACGTTGACGTCTGCCAACGCAGTATTTTGTGTTAATCTAGGCATTACTATCGCAATATTATAATCGGTGGGTGATTATAAACGCTTCAATACCCTATGTACAGTTGGTAATAGATTTACAGTCTAAGCACGTAGGTATAGTCAGCCGACGAAGATGTTAATACTCTAATTTACAATTCAATTCCAAAAGTCGACCAAAAAAACGTCACTGTCTGAGTGATAAATGTCATTGACAATGCGAAATTCCGCATATTTCCAATCAATCAAACTTCGGCCGTTTAGGGGCGTGTGATATCTATTCAAGTTTGGGGCACAGATGCGCGGGGCGCGGCGAGCAGCGGCGGCGTGACCGCGTCGGACTCCCTCGCTGGAGGCGCCCGAGGCAGGCAGGTGTAGTTGGAGGCGCCCGAATCAGGCGAGCGTAGTTGGAGGCGCCCGAGTCAGGTGTGAGGCCGCGGAGCAGGACCGGCGGCCTCCGACCTTCGTTGATAAAGCGGCCGCGGAGTAGGGCCGGCGGCGCGACGGTGACGGCTTGCAGCGAGTTAGTTAGTCGAGTTTTAGGGGCAGCCAAAGGGGAAGGGCCTTGTTTGAGTGCGGGGCCAAGCGCACAGACCAATTTCAAGATCCTCCTTATTTAGAAGGCAAGAGAGTCTTGACGAGGAAGTATCGGCTTATATAGCACACCGTCGAATTCTATAAAATAATTTGAATTTCTAAAATTGTTAGGTACCAGGAATGCAGCCAAACGATAATTTAGATAAATCTCAGCCTACTCGTAAGTATACTCGTATCCAACCTAACCTGTTTTTGCTACAAATTCGATAGAAGAACTTCAGCGTTGACAAGCCGTTGCCATGACTTTTTTTTTCAAATAAACATGCCAAAATATGTAAAAACGTGTTTATTTGGAGGTTTCTACTACGAAAAAGTAACGTGAAGTGATTAATAAAGTGAAAACTTGCGTCTTAATCGTTGCAGAAAGTTTCAGGTGAATATGGGTGATTTTGTGGAAAAAATGAACATTCCAGGCCGTTTTGATGCCGTTAATAAAACGAACGTACCGAGCAATCGACGTTCCTAGAAGCCGATTTACGAAAGAGTACGAGTAATATCTATCTATATTACGCTCTCCAGGCGGATGAGAAGTTGAGCAATAGTACATTGTGTATCTATGGCGGTAAGTGAGGAATTACAAACGAGTGCTTGTTACAAGCCCGAGGCGAAGCCTAGGGCTTTAATTACACGAGTTTGTAATTCCTTTACCGCCCGTGGAACTCACAATGTTTTTCATCACACTTGTGAGGAAATCTAAATAAATAACCTGACTAATCCACCCAGTATGAGTAGAAAATTTTAAAACAGAAAGTGACATTAGTGACATATATCCATAGACACTGCGAATGTCAAATGACGTTCGGAAACCATAGCGGTAAAGACCTAAAACGGCCATTTTACTTGATTTTATATTTTAAAAATACTGAAATACACAATTTAAACATTTAATTAATGTTACCAAAATATGTGTTTACATGTATTTGCTATAACAGTTCTCTTTAAATAAATATTTCAGTGATAAAAGTTAAAAAAGTAAGTTGGCGTTTCCTTTGAACATGCCAAATAAGAGTAAAACAGAACCAGCGTATTCAAATTAAAAAAAGAAGTCACACAGATCCTACGTGCATTGTGTAACAACACCATTTTCGAGCAAGTGTGATGAAAAGACAATTATTGTACGTCACCGCCCTTGTGTGGTCAGGGTTTTTGAGAACAGCTCAGCGAAACTAAACAGCAATTTAAATTCGGAACCAAATTGCCATTGACAACCCTATTGGCTGCATGACGTGCAAACGTTAATACTTACTCACATTGTAATATCAAATATCAATATCTGAGGCTAAGGCATTCGAATAAGGACGACGCGCCCTTGCCCTACTCATGCACTTACGCCCATCTTTTAACTGGGATCCGTTTGTTTTTATCAGTCGTTTGTTCAATGATATTAGTACCTACTTGTATGTCAAGAGTTGTATGCTAATTTTTGAGCTCCTATTTTGGATAAATGCAAGGTTCGTTTGCATTAAAATATCATGAATGTGTTGTTACAAATAAGAAATATTTATTAAATTTTAAATCTAAGGGCGATTTGCGAGCGAGCTGCGAGCGTGTTTTCATACAAAACTTGTCGCGGCGAGTTCGCCGCGATCGAAATCTGTATGAAAAAGGCCCTAAGGCGAAAATTTAATTATTGCAGTCGAGTTTATTTACATCCACACATACACGTTTTAGAAAAATCAGCTTTACCCAATTGCTAGTTTATCCATAATGCTGTATTGACAAGGATTTCTGAGCGACATCCCAATTCACTCACACGTGTAACACGACCCTATTGTCAGGAGCACAAAAGCGGGTTCAGATATAATTGTTCCCGTAAGTGTGTAGATGTAAATGAACTCGACTGTACAAGCTTTGGACAGGATTTAAATCTGGATCTCCAAAGATTCTCTGGACCATCACAGGCGCACCGAAGTGCTTACCTAAGCCATCCAATTTTTCAACCCGTCGCCTTATTTTTTATACGCCTTTAGTAGGCTTATATTGCTACGCTTTGTCACGCGATAAATAAATGATAAAGCATCCGTCACTCTCACACACTACATCAGAACGTGACGGATGCTTTATCACTTATTTATCGCGTGACAAAGCGTAGCATCATAAGCATGCAGGAAGGTTTGTAACGCTATCCACCGTTAATTAGTTACGACGTTGGCGTCGTAAAATTAGGTATTTGGGCTTTTTTATTTAAAGTGCGTTCTTAACTGACAGTTAGCAGGTCGTCACAGAACTGACGATTAGTGTCAAACTCCATACATTTCATCACGGACTGACGAGTTAGACGGTATTTGAACATAGCTTAAGTTTCGATTTTAAAATAAAAATGCCCATTTACTAAACGAGGCTTTCAATTTTTGTTAAACTCCGTACATTTCCCTCCTAACTATTTCTTTATTCCGTTCTGTCTGTAACAGAAATCTGAGACCACGACGTCAGTGTCACCGTTGATATTAAAACCGCTCCGCTATTGTCACAGGGATATTACACTTGTTGGGCTTACACGGCCAAACTTAGTAGGCCGAGCCATGGCCCTTACAGCGCAGGACATAAGGTCGTTTTTAAAAAGATAAAGAGCGGCAGTTATGGCTTTGTGCCTAGATAAAGGACTATTCGAGTACCTCTGGAAATGATTCAGTGTATTAAACCGTGTTGTGAAAAGTTAAAGTTGGTTGTATTTTACAGTCGTTGTAGATGTCGTGCTCTTAAGTGCAGATCGGATTTTGGCAAAATTAACAGAATTACAGTATACATAATTAATAAATAAATAAATTTGATAAATAATTTATAATTAATACATTTAACGGAAAGGATAAATTTGATGGTATGAAGCCTTAGAAAATTAGATATATGTTTAATTAAGACTATGACAAAAGAATTGATAATAGTACATTACATAACTAGAGTGGTAATACAAAAAAAGTCCGAGATCGCAGAAGTTTGCGGCCCGAGCTGAAAGCGATGGACGTAAATATGCGATCGGGGGCTTTCTTTATTACCTCCCGTGTTGTGTACATCATTTTATGTCTACACTTGGCCAGAAAGCGACTTTTTCCGTACGGCAAAAGTCACTTTATGGCCAGTTGTGGCATAAATATCATTCTGAATCAATTCTAATTTTTACGTCACACCTGGCCATAAAATGGCAATAACCGCCCGCTATGCGTCCGGAAAATCCCACTTCATGGCCTGGGGGAGACGTAAAATTTTGTACAATACTAATGCATTCTTTGTTTTGCCACTAGGTACTATTATGTACTATTATTTGGCTGTGTACCATTTTGGGCAATAGAAAGTTGTGCCTTGCACGGACAATTTAGTAAAAGTTAGGTATGGCTCACTCCGCAATTTCGCCGTGCGGTAGAAAGAGACGGTCCGATGCGGTGCGTTCCTTCCGGTAATCGTACCCGTCAGTTTTGTTTCAAAGAAAAACTTTCGTTCATAGTACTTATTCTGTGTCAAAGTCCTACTCTAATCAATAGTGACAGAGCCTTACGAAAGAACACAGCATCCTTATTGCATTGATGTTGATTCGCCCGCAAATTGCTGATCACACACGTGTAATAAGGTCATGTGCTCGTAAACATTCAGTCTACTTTGAACAACGATCTAAAATTGAGGTCAAGAGCGATCCAATAGGTGTCGATGTCGACCAATACTCTCAGGCTGGGATAAAAGGGACAGACTTAACATGAGATTCATTGGCATGTACTGTGAGGGTCTAGCCGGTGGTTTATTGAAGGATAAAGCACTTGATAATTTTGTATTAGTTTTATTCCAAGATATTTACATAATGTTTCTATGGCGGCGCTCTGATGGGAACTAAGTCAATATTTTATATTCATACATAACGTTAAACTGGATATTTGAAATATTTTAATTACATATATTCATAATTCTTCTGTAGAGACAGCCAGGGTCTCTACGTATCTTCCCCTCCTGGGTGAGATAGGAGCCTATCAACGGATCCTAGCTAAAATCGCCCTAGCAAACACCTGCCCAAATGCGATCGATAAAACACCACCGACTACGTTTTTACTAGACATAGGAAAATAGTAAAGAAATTGTGCGTAGGTACTGTGTAAAATTTCCCAAATTTAATAATGAATGAAGTGGCCAGGTCCAAATTTTGTATGTTTGGATGTATGTAAACACTTTATTGCACATAAAATCATAGAGAAAACTGTTTCTGTACAAAGATCAATTGTTATGTACAAAGGCGAACTTATCTCTGTAAGGGATCTCTTCCAGCTAACCTTTGAGCTAATGAGAAAGAACTAACATCGAAGAAGTTAGACAAACTGACAAAATTAATTCACTTACTTACACGAAGAAAATAGGGCAAGTTTTGAATACACACAAAAACCAAACATAAATACATTACCAATTATACAAATTAAATATAATCTAACTACATATATACACATATCACAATAAATAAATAAATGCGTATATATACATATATGCATGCAGTTCTCAACCATATCAATAAACAAATAAATAAAAAAATAATAAAAATATCTTCTTTCCAATCAGGAGACCGAGAGCCATAGCTTTTTTAACTTCTCCTTAAATTTTGCAATGCAACACATTGTGATTGCCTAACGGACACAGGTAGTGAGTTCCATAATTTTACGGCATGGGCTGTAAAAAATTTCCTGTATGTGCGCGTTTGTAATACCTCGCCTCCACCATCATCATCAGCCCTCTTCCGTCCATTGCAGGACGTTAGTAGGCTGAAGGACCTCTACTATTTCTTTATTTTATTATTCTTTTTGTGTTTTTTATTTCCAATCGCTGCTAGCCACTTTACACCTCACTCTGGTTCATTCTTTATTTTACCGCCTTGGGTGCGTAATATAGGTATTGTTTTAAAATCACTATAGTTAGATTTATCATTTATATTAGCTATTAGACAATTGTGTACTAAACGTCCTTATTGCGTTATGTTATGAGTGTTCATAGAACATTTCTGGAAAATGGATCACAAATTAAAAATCGTGATACTTTTTAGGCGGAAGTTAATTCAGCAGGAAACTTGTAAAGCCTGTCAATAATGATTTATCGTCATAAATCAACAAGTCTGTGCGTGACATCGAGACCCATTCAATTAACGAGAGTGGTCATAAAAATGCTTTACCAACCTTAAGCTCAAAAAGTCGTAACTGACACGATTTCCCTAATACAATGCGCCATTTGGGTATGCGCCGGTGAACTGTTAAACAATACATTGTCTAACTAAACGATTCGTTTTACGATCGAATTGTAACCACATCATAGACACAGTGCACTGAATAAGCGGATGGCAGAGCGTGACGGCCGGCACGCCGCGCGATGTACCTTGTTTGGAGTGAACTTACTCGGTGTACTTTGCCATAGAGCTATGCTTAGAGCAACGCTTCGTAGGGAATAAATACTAGACATAATAGTACATTGTGTATCTAGGGCGGTAAGTAAGGAATTACAAACGAGTGCTTGTTATAAGCCCGAGGAGAAACCGAGGGCTTTAATAACACGAGTTTGTAATTCCTTTACCGCCCGTGGCACACAGAATGTTTTTCATCACACTTGTGAGGAAATATTAATTAAAATAACCTTACTTAACCTAAATGAAATTGTAAAACAGACAGCTGACAGTGACATTAGTGACATATTATATCCATAGACAATGCGAATGTCAAGTCACGTTCGGAAACCATAGCGGTAAAGACCTAAGACGGTTGATTTTATATTTTACAAAATACTGAAATACACTATTTAAACATTTAATTAATGTTACTGAAATATGTGTTTACTGTTTACATGTATTTGCAATAACAGTTCTCTTTAAATAAATATTTCAGTGAAACAAGTTAAAAAAGTAAGTTTTCGTTTCCTTTGAAGATGACAAATAAGAGTACAGCGTTTCAAATTTAAAAAGAAAACCATTACGCCCTAGGGTGTAATAGGTCATTTACGGCCCGCAGAACCTGCGTGTAATGACACCATTTTCGAGCAAGTGTGATGAAAAATGATTTATGCCACACCCTGCCCATAAAGTGACTTTTTCCGCACGCAGTGCGTACGGAAAAAGCCACTTTCTGGCCAAGTCTAGACATAAAATGATGTACACAACACGGGAGGTAATAAAGAAAGCCCTCGATCGCATATTTACGTCCCTCGCTTGCAGCTCGGGCCGCAAACTGCTGCGATCTCGGCCTTTCTTTGCATTACCACCCTAGTTATGTAATGTACTAGTACACAACACAGGAGGTAATAAAGAAAGCCCTAGTTGTGTAATGTACTATTATCAGGCGATCCTGGTGAAGTCCTGTCTGCCAAGTAAACGTAAAACAAGACCACTTTGTTCTTCTTCAACAAATCTGTAGACGAGAACTAAGCTAACAGATCCTAACAGATCAATTCAGATTATTTTTACGAAGTATTAGAAAGAACGGAAAGTACCCTTTGCATTTTGGTTTCCTTGAGAGTGTCGAAATTCCCTCGCGACCCGCCACCCACCGGGTCAACCCACCAGTGGGTGCACGGTGAATACCTGGGTAAATACCATGCACCCATTGCATTTTGGCTGGAATCTATTTAAGAAACATCGTACCCTTGGTTGGTCAAATAACGACGCATCATGTGACTTTACGTCAAAAGTTTTTTTATTTCTCAAAAGTCATACAAATGATACGAACTACATAATACACACAGATCCTGAAAAGTTGTAATTTTGCAGATGCGTCGTTATTTGACCAAGGGTACGACATATCGATACACTGTATCAGTTACATTTATCCATGAAAAATGTGTGTCGTTTTTGTGGCTTAAACGGCCATATCTTTTTGTTCGTTAACTTAGAAGTTTGATTTTTTCACAGCTTCGAGGAACCATATACCTGAGTATATGGTTTAAATTTCAACTCGATACCTTTACGCGTTCTTGAGATAAAGAGTTTTGACAGACGGACGGACAGACAGACAGACAGACAGACAGAGGGACGACAAATTTATCTTATAAGAGTTCCGTGTTTTTCTTTTGAGCTCCGGAACCCTAAAAATGGAGTCCACATGCCTACTCCAACGATTCGTCGTTCGTGGCTTTATTACTGAACTTCTTAAGTGGCAAGTTGTAGTGTTTGGATAAGTAAAAGTTTCCGAGTCGGGCCAACAAACGTAATTGAGATGGTTGTCAAAGGCCATTCTCATAATGTAATTGACGAAGTTAAACTAAATGAAGAAAATTAATCAAATATGTTTACACCAAGAGTGACACAAATAGTGAAACTTGCCAGAAAAACAGTGAAGTACGAAAGATTGAAGATTGGAATTTATTAAAGTAAAAACTTTATTAAGTTGATCTTTTGTATTTACTTAATCATTTATTTCATACTAGCATTTTCCCGCGGTTTCACCCGCGTTGTTCCCGTTACTGTCCCAAAGGAACTATATACCGGGATATTAAGTATCCTATGTTTCAACCCAGGACTTGGTCGCCATTTTGTTTATTTTAACGAATTTCATCCAGTGATACTCGCGCCATCAAGACGAATCTAATGATGTATCATTTATCCAAATGAAATCGGTTGTGCCGTTGAGTAGTTACGAGTGGACATAGGAACGGACATACATAAATACAGGCCAAACACATAACCCTCCTTTGTGCTCCGCCGCAGTCGGGTAAAAAGGACATGGTTTTGGTTAGTATTCAGTTCCATTTTCATGCGCGCTTGTAGATTCATAAGTGTAAAAATATGGCTGCATACAAAAGGCTCAAAAATATTTCTAAATACATCTTCTGCAGCCACAATTAGAACTTCGTACCATTTTTATGAAACGATTTATTCGATACATGTTTTTGCAGGTAACTGTACAGTAGGGTGGAGCGAAAAATCATTTTTTCAATAATCGAAATGGGCCACTTGGGAATAGGTGCTCCATACCAAAATTAATAAAATATATTATGACAACTTTTCAAAATTTTTGAGTTTTGTACTGCCCCAAGGCCACTGAAATTTTTGTAAGTGCTGATTTTTCGTATAAGTATCTATAACGATTTAAATGGTTAAAAGACAATTAAAACAGCATAAATTTCAGTTTATATTTATAAATATATATTTTTAAGAAACCAAAAGATCCTAAACATTCATTTTTTTTTAATAACTAACCGCAAATACAAACATACGAAGCTCCTGAAATATGTGAAATTGTAGATTATGAATTAGTCCTGTATTCTTTTTTAGTGTTAAAGACTGGCATATTTTTACGTGATTCCAGCCGTGTTTTAATAAAACCATCCCTCCTTTCTAGCCCACATACTGAAGCACTAGCTTCAGTGACAATTTTCACGCATCTTTCAGTTGCTTGTGTGTGACAAGGGAAGTTCAGAATGCGTGATGAAATCATGTCTTTCGTTGCATTTGGATTTTTAAGACACTCTGAAATTGTTTCTGTCGATATGTACTTTAGCAAAGGGGGTTCAGATATACTAACTTTATTCCAATCTATTAGTTCTGTGTATGATTCAGCATTAAAGTTAAATTTTGGTAAGACAAATTGCCGAATGTGTCTGGATGATGTGGTTTGCTTTTCTCTTAATTCAAGTACCTTTTTCAATGCTAAGGTTCTGACTGGTTTTGATTCGTCTGCCAACATTGAAATTAAAATATTTTCAGGGTGACCGAAATACCCATTGCGCTGAATAACTGGATCAACAATTTTTTTTAAGTCGTTGCTCAAATATCGAGAAAGTACCATCGTTCGGTGCAAATGTTTGGCACCGTGAATACAAAGTGGCTGAGTCTTGATTTCAAACCACATGGGAGCATATACCTTTACAATAAACTTTGCTAGTATCTGTAAATTGTCAGTGGGTCTCGGGGAACTCACGTACAATCTTAAAAGCCTATTAGCTGTAGTGAGCCACCTCGAATGAACAGTTTTACCAGGATTCCTTTTTGACAAACTTTCCGAACATGATCCAGAACTAATGGCTTGACACATCTCGTACAAATACAGTTGATCAGTACTTAAATCTTTAACATTTGTAACTCTCGGCAAAATGCACTCAATCGGCTGAAATACCACTAATGGAAGCGACTCGCAATCGTTTAATTTTTTGCCAATAGGTCCATTAAAACTCCGTGGTCCCGTAGTAGAACCATCTAATTTCTCAAACAAATGCCGAAGAGGTAGTTCATTGGCATGTAACTGACAGATACACCATTGTAAGGGCTTTTGTAATAAGAGTTCTAGATTTCTTATAACGCCTCCTTTACTTCCTGTATTTACAACAGTGCCGTCGCATCCAATCACGCATAGTTTTTGTAGATCAATAGATTTTTTGTCTAAAAATTTTTTGATTTCTTGGCTCACAGCCGACGCCTTGCTACCAGTTAAAGATAAATGTCCCATGTATTCAGAATCTGGTTCTTTAAGTAAACTTACATGTTCTTCCGTTATCATTTTTTTTCGTGAGTCTTCATAAGTTAGCGTCTTATCTTTGCGTCCATCAAAATATATCCCAATCATTTGATCGCTATATGGTTTATTTAGTGTAAGTTCAGTCCGTTGTCTTTCACGGGCTCGCCGAATTTTACTCCGGTCAACCACACTTAACACATTTTTGTCTGATACGATACCTACATCTTCAAAAGTGGCAGACACGATAGCAGCACCAGCTCTATCTGATACACCAAATCGATCTAAAACTTTTGAAACCGTAGAGAGATGTTGCGTTCGTGAGTCGCGATCTTCATTGCTCACTGTTTGCGACTGTGTCGTTTCACCGCACATAGAACGATTCAATACTTTTTCTGACCGAATAGTATTAGAAAAAGTTACTTCTGGAAGTACCTCCTGAGTCTTTTTGTCAAAATATTCTTCCCTCTTTCTCTTCCGACGTACGTTTCCCATATTTTTTTTGGTTGTTGCAAAGTCGACACCAGCGATACACATTTTTCTGTCATTCCTCTGATCGTGCAAGAAATCTCGTTCTTTTAAAGGAACTTTTAGGTCTCTTTCACAAGAACACATCTCGAAAGACTGACACTTACATGTTGCAATATCAAATAAACGACTAGCTTCTGACCGAAACTGTAGTAATTTCTGTTTGTAGTTTTCGTCATTTTTCCTCGAAGCGTAAGGTTTCAACACTGTTTTGTACTTTTTATGATACTTTTTAATCTTTCTAACTACACTACGGCAGTCGATTGTAGGTATAGAAGCCAATTTCCACTTTGTTAACACATTTTCTGCCACTTCGCGGCTTGATTCGGACACTAAATGCACAAACTGGTACGGTTTATTTCGACTTGCCCAGATATAGCACATCATTACATCTTCATATGTCGGCAACATGTTTGGTGGTAGATCCCTTCCATTACCAAATATAGGACATTTGAAATTACTTCGTAATAATGCCATGACAATGCTAATTACACAGTAACCATGATACACTTGATATACATGAGCACTGAAATCTATTTTACTTTTGCAAACACTAAACGAATTCAAGTTTTACAATATGTTAATGAGTTTATATTACTAAGTTTGTCTTAAATTGATTGTAGACATGTACTAAGAAATGTAAACAAATGTGAAAATCATCAAAGAGGAGGTAGTTGATAAATTTATGGATCACTTTTTTACCATCTACCCCAATCACGGCCTGCGTAGTACATGGGTACTAAGTTTAGTATGGTCATAATTTTCAGTTGCCTTGTGGCAGTACTAAAAATCAAAATATTAAAAAACTAATAATACACAAATTAAAGTAAAGTAAAGGAGCATCCATTCCGCGGTGGCCCACTAAGCATGTGACAATTTTTTTTTTCTTCATACATTAGCGCTCCACCCTACTGTACAGGTCGATTCACGAAAGCTGGCGCAAGATTTGACAGAATTTCTATGAAAATAGCTGTCACTCAGTACAAATCTCGCGCCAGCTTTCGTGAATCAACCTGTACAAACAATAACGTTATATGTTACTTTTTTCCGTATTGTACTAGCTTACCGTACCTGAGATGCATAACACTGCAAGTAAGTATGGAAAACAATAGGACTTACAGTGTGACTCTCAGGTACGTTATTTTTTCCAAGCCTAAGCCTTTTCCTTTAACCCATTTGGTAAGTCCGCCATCATGTCTTCTGGAACTGTGTCTGCAACAAATAATTTTCTGACTGTAAAAATATTAACTCTTCCATTGGAAGCAACGTTTTTGTTGTCACAATCAATTGTATAGCAAAGAGGTAGAACTAATTTGTTTAAGGTTTTTCTGATGACAATGCAAAGATCAGACAGAAACCAAACGACTGGACAGTGGATACTTGTGATGGACAAATTTGAGAATACTGAAGCCTAACTAGCATAACAGACCTTGTCTCATCCGCACAATAGTGATTGGAAAGGGATCAGTATTTATCCCGCAGGATACTCAAGTTGGAGGTATTGATGAATCTAAGAAACAGTTTACTAAAACGTACCATTGCATATGTGTTTCATATTAGACCACTTAATATCCTGCTGCGAAAAACAGAAGAGGCCAACTCTTCCACCCTTAATGTTATTATCATAGATATTTCCAGTGTCTATGTAGAGATTATTGTCATCGACGGTGTAGATCTTGATCCTGATGACTCCAATGTGCGGTCGGTGCGTTAAGAACCATCTGTAAGGTGTAAATGGGGCCCAACCTCGAAGCTGTGTGTCATTCCAAACCAGAGTCACCTATAATGAAATGACAAACAAGTTGTTAGTTCGTTAGTATGAATGTTTAAAGCAAATCTTGCAAGCTGAATTAGGGCCGATACAGACGGACTGCAACCCAACTGCAACTCCCTACGATTTGTATGGGAACTGCATCACAACTGCACGCCGACTGCGCAGAGTCTATTCGAACTCCAGGAGTACATCCTGGAGTTCGAATAGACTCTGGTATTTGATGGTAATATGGAACCGATCTGATGATGCAGCAGAAAGGAGGCCATGGGAGCATCTACAACAAATATGATAAACCCACTGTGTTTAGACTCATTTGATTGATTTTGACGTTGTGACTGTGCAAAAAAGGTACAATCGCAAAAATAAAAAGCTTAACTATCCTTAAAATATTTAAAATACCTAACCTTTTCAGTGATGGAAAAACATGGTGAAAGAGCGTACCTACTGAAAGGTTTTTGTAAAGATCCTAACCCACCCTGGGCCAGCGCGGGAACTACAGCATATTCCCTTTCATCCAGTGATGGGCCGTTCTCGAGAAGTTTCGGAAACAAGAGAATATCAGGAGAAGCTTCTCGGGAAAGTTCTCCGTGGCGGAAATTTCTGAGAAAGTACCTTATATTTTTGAGTTATGCATTTTTTGTTCGCTTAATACTCATTATATTTGTGGTTTATAACTATTTGCAAAGTATTTGTGCGCAACAGGTCATTCTATCAATGAAATTCTCTTTGTTCTCGAGAATTTCCCGGGAAACTTCTCGGAAACGTTCTCTGGGGAACGTTCTCAGCAAAAAATCATGTTATTTTTTCTTTTAAAACATTTTTTTTTTATAGATTATTAATTATTTACGGTACTTTATTAGGCGTTGTCATCGTATTATTATTCGTTTAAACATTAAATGTTAAGTCTATCCAAGACTGGAATGGGCAAAAAAGGACTAGCGCGACTTGATCTGCGGACATTGATATATTATCTTTTTCATCACTTTCTCGAAAATGGTGTTGTTACACGTAGGTTTTGCGGGCCGTAAATGACCTATTACGCCCTAGGGCGTAATGGATTTTTTCTGTTTTACTCTTATTTGTCATGTTTAAAGGAAACGCCAACTTACTTTTTTAACTTTTATCACTGAAATATTTATTGAAAGAGAGCTATTATTGCAAAAACATGTAAACACATATTTCGGTAACATAAATTAAATATTTAAATAGTGTATTTCAGTATTTTGCAAATGTAAAATCAACTAAAATGGCCGGTTTAGGTTTTTACCGCTATGGTTTCCGAACGTGACTTGACATTCGCATTATCTATGGATATTATGTCACTAATGTCACTTTCTGTTTTAAAATTTTGTTCTCATACTGGGTGGATTAGTAAGGTTATTTAGGTATTTAGCTTTCCTCACAAGTGTGATGAAAAACATTGTGTGTGCCACGGGTGGTAAAGGAATTACAAACGAGTGTTATTAAAGCCCTCGGCTTTACCTCGGGCTCTTAACAAATACTCGTTTGTAATTCCTTCCTTACCGCCCTAGATACACAATTTACTATAAAATATCACCGACTCCTGTTGTGCTTTCTTACCTGTCATAAATAATTCTCTCTCTTTATCTTCCACCCAGTGCCCAAAAAAGGGGAGAGGTCCGATCCATCAAATTACAATCCTATTGCTATTACTTTCCTTTTGTCTAAGGTGATGGAGCGTGTGATTAATATAAAATTCCTTAGATAGGTATCTAAAAGAACATAATTTGATCAACGGCCTTCTAAGTATATGGTCGCTGCACTGGTGATCTCCTAGTACCTATATATCCCACACACCGCTGCCAACTGCCCACAGCCAAAGCTGGCATCCAAAAAGTTTGATGTGCTGAGTTGAGCGAAGCGATACATCACGTCTGGGCAAAGACAGCTGTTGTATAGTGGATTCAGAATAAGCTGGCGTGTTTCCACTTGAGACCGTCATTAGCAATAACAATAGGACTAGTCGTGGTGATTGAATTCTTTGTTATACAAATCACTGGTCTGACTTCATATGGAGTACTGCTATCATCTTGTTCCTCTTAGCTCGGTTCAAAAACGCACTATGTGACAAATTTGAAGCGGTAGTGAACCTTTAAGTCTAAGGAGAGACTTCGCCTATTTATGTGTATTCCACCATTTTTAAAACTTGTATAATAGGCTGTTTAATTCATTGCATATTAATTTATTTCATTGCATATTTATGAAAAGCACTACCTCGGCGTGAAAAGGGGTTGCCAGCCTCGTAACTATCTGGACTCGCTCTCGCTCGGCCATGTATATGTACTCGGCCGGCAACCCCTTCCTAATGTTGTGAAGTAATTTATTAATTAAAAAAATCCAGCAAATAGCAAATGTATTAATAAATACATATAGAAACTGAAAGTGTAATCAAGTAAAAACAAATCGTATAACTAAATAAAAATAAAAGCAATGTTTTGAGTATACATTTACATCAATTGAATCAACTACAACTACAACTAAATTAAGAGTACACTAACCTAACCTAGACTAAAACTATATCATGTCCAAAAGCAATTATGTAGGCTGTCAATATTGTTCATTATTAGAAACAGCTACCGAGGGAGAACGTTTCCGAGAAGCTTCTCGGGATTATAGAGAATTTTGCCTTTAGAATATTCATTCAAGATGCACTCATTTACGAATGCCTATTAAACACAATAACGAAAACATTTCAGCCCAAAAAATACCTGTATTTTAAATCTAAATCACTTTTATGCTAATATTTGTTCCGGAGAAGTTTGCCGGAAATATTTCACCGAGAATGTTTCCGAGAAGTTTCTCGGGAATTTCTCGAGAACATAGAGAATTTTGCTCTCAGAATATTCGAAAAAGTTCAGGTACCTTACGAACGTCTATCCATAACATATACGAAGACATAAAAGCAAAATAATACTATTTTTTTTAAGTATTTATGTACTTTCTCAGATATTTCCGTTCCCGGAGAACTTTCTCGAGAACATGTGAGAATTCTCAGGAGAAGGAATTCTCGAGAGCGAGAACGTTCTCACCGGCACAACACTGCTTTCATCTATGAAAGTAGGCCTGTGCGCAGTGAAACGTACGTAAGCTGATGATGATGATTTATTAAGAGGGGAATTGGATGAAAGCCTACATGGGCTTCCAAAGGACGTAAAACTCAATATTTTTAATAAAAAGTAAAATTTAAAAATTGTATGCCTGGGGCAGGATTCGAACTTCGATCTCCGACGGCTCTCCGGGTCAACACAGGCGCACTACCAATTGGCTAATTAATAACTTTTTTCTGTGATATGTTATATAAACTCCTCTCAATAATAGAAATATTAGTAATACAAATACATGCCGAAACACTTCCTACTGAAGTCCATTATAACGTGACGTCACGAGTATACATTGTTTTGTTGAACTATGTTAAAACTTACGGTTGGTAACGGTTTCATAACAAAATATACCATTCATTCTAAGGGTTATTCAATGGTAATTATTAGGGATGTAACGATACACAGTTTTGCCGATACGATACCGATACCGATATATAGTAGTTAATATCGGCGATACCGATACCGATACCGATATCTTAGCTAAATAATGAAGTATGAATTTCAGATATTTTTATGTCCTTATTATAACTAATGGCAATGACTACTGGTTATATTTACCAGAGAGTCAACCTTGAAAGTGTAAAGTAAAAATAACAAATTGTCAACTCAAAATTCTTTTTTTTTATTAAGAACCAAAGATTTAATTAACATAGTAATTATCATTGCACAAGGTAATAGAATAGACCAATACATAAATTAAGTCAGAAATTGAAATTACTTTTTGCAGATTTTTTTTCATACAGCAAATTCTTCAAATATCGGTTGTATAATATCGGCGATACCGATATATCGGCCGATATATCGGTATCGGTATCGGTATCGTTACATC
This sequence comes from Eudemis profundana, assembly GCA_947034925.1. Taxonomy (NCBI): domain Eukaryota; kingdom Metazoa; phylum Arthropoda; class Insecta; order Lepidoptera; family Tortricidae; genus Eudemis; species Eudemis profundana. The sequence goes on along the minus strand of OX344811.1, from coordinate 14,826,237 downwards.
CCTAGTAATTATAGTTTTTATTAATGTTATACATTTAAAATGGACTTTCCCACCAAACTTTGCAGGCAAAAGAAAAAGTTACACGTTAGGTATCAAACTCAAAACTTCAACATAATTTCCTCATTTTGCTTATTAAAATATCTTCTTATCTTGAATATTTTTTGCAAATTTCAGTTACAATCAAGTACCCAATAGTGGCACAGAAACGATGCCCCAGCCATCCAATTTTTCAACCAGTCGCTCATTTTTACCCCATCTTCCTCCTTAATTTTCGTTTTTTAGGGCACCAAAATGATAAAAAAGGAACCCTTATGGTGTTTATTAATTAATTCGCTAGCAGACATTAATCCTATAATTATCATCAGACGCAAGACTCGTTGATTAAATAAGGTATGGTCATAAGTTACCTGTTCAGGCGTTGTTTCTGTTTGCCAAAGAGCATTCCGAAACGCCTCATCGGGGCCTTTTGGATGGTTGATTAACTTTACACTAAGACCGGTATCTGCGTAGTATAGATAATCGCCTTTAGGGTCTTTATCTGGGATATAATGTCGCCCTTTTCCCATCCATGCCACAATGTAAAACCGGTTGGTACTCTGATATCTGTAAGTATGAGTTTCCGCTAAGACTATAGGCATAAGTATGAGTTAGGTATAGGTTAGGCAATGAATGGTCAAATAGAGCGAGCTGCCTACTCTGTAAGTCATGGAATATCTCGGCTTATACGATAGCTAAAGAAATGAAATTTATGCCCCTAGGGTACTATTTGGGTACTATTTATGATATGAGATATGAAGCGTTTCCAAAAACAAAGCCGTTCCAGAGATACAAACGGTGTACGCCAGCTGGACGCCCGGTAGCGTACACCGTGAACAACAGGCCTTATAATTCAGAAAGTTTAAGGGTACTATTTTTTTCACCTAGGTATTTCGTCGGTACTATTTGGGTACTATTTATTGGCTGCATCAGATTCTGAATAGCTTTGCGGTGTACGCTATCTTGAACGACACAATTATGTACACAACACGGCAGGTAGTAAAGAAAGCCCTCGATCGCATATTTACGTCCCTCGCTTGCAGCTCGGACCACAATCATCTGCGATCTCGGCCTTTCTTTGTATTACCGCCCTAGGTGTGTAATATACTATTGTTTTTAGGGTTCCGTACCCAAAAGGTGCCAGCGGAACCCTATTACGTAGGATTTGGTATGCTATTGCCGCTGTAACAAAAAATAATAAAAAAGAAATTACAAAAGAAACGTGTTTTTTTTTGGCATTTTAAGCTCGATTTTAATAATGCTTATCGTAATTGGCACATGCTTTATGTTCACAGAATGTGTATTTTCATTGCCGCTATAACCTTTTAGGACCCTTTTATTCTTATAATCTTTTTGTTATAGAGGAAATATGTTTTTTTTGCGTCTTTTTTCTTGATTTTAATAAGTAAGATGCTTGATATTGATATGTTCACAGAATGTGTAGGTATTTCTATTGCCACCATAACAACAAATACTAAATACAAAATAAAGTTAAAAATAAAAGGGGGTCCCCCATACAAGCCACATGTCTTTTGGGGTCTTTTTGCTCGACGGTGGTTCAGAACCCTTCGTGTGCGAATACAACTCACACTTGGCCGATTTTCCGTTTAATTTACCCAAATGTTAATCCGACGGCGTCTCCCTCATCGTCGTTTACAATTAGATGGCCTGTGTAATCAACGCCAGCATAAACATTGCAGTACAACATAACGGCTGCATCCGCGTTGTAGGATTGCTCTATGATTCGTCCCCTATCTTTAATTTCCCATTCAGAAAGGTATTGATAAGGAGCCTTAGGATGCATGTCAGTTTTCATGTATTTCCTGTAACAAGGAACTTTCGTTAGGTATACACGGTGGCAAAGACTAACCCGACAAACTTTCTGAAAAACGCTTACATTCCAAGATATTCATAATTTTTGAAATGAAAAGTTCAAAGTATGTAACAAGCCCTAAAAAATGTGAATAGGATACTTTTACTTATTATTTCATTTCATTAACTAAACAGCAATTAACTTTCGTAGCATTTGATGGTAAGCGACTATGAGGGCAAAAATTGACCTTTTGTTTCCATTTTTAGGGTTCTGTACCAAATTGGTAAAAAGGAACCCTTATGGTGCGACTCTGTGTGTCTGCTCGTCTGTCATATCTCAGAAACGACTGCTGCTATCGATTCGAAATCTGGAAGTTTTAAAACTCGCTAACTCGACTCCATTGGACATACGAGTAATAACCTTTTTTAACTTTTTTTTAAAGGGGGTCGAAATGGGAAGTTGAAAATGAAAAGTTACGTTATTATGTCAAGTAGAATATCAAATGAAAGGGCTTAATTTGTAGATTCCAACATTTTTTATTCATAGATCATGTATTTTTTAATTTAGGACGAAAAACGTTAAAAAAATACCATTCCCCCATATTATCTTCGAAGTTACTGAACAGAAGAATTTGTAATATTTAATAACAATTTATTAATATCATCCTAAATATTACGGGAAAAATATCGTTTTTTCAAAATTTGCTATACTGATGATTTCCTACCACTAAACTAACCGTGACCTATATGGATGTATGGGGACAATAGTTTTTCAACAACAAAGTTAAGTTTTTCCCACCACTCACGAATGATCACAATGGGGGAGGGGGTCCGAGAAGACATCACGTGTAATTTTTTTACACAACGGGAAAGCCAAAAACAACGAAATTAATCACAATATTTTCTAAGCGTATTTACCCATAATATATCCCTTTATCAGGGATCCTATTGGATCGCATAAATTTAAAAGGCATAATGCATCATTTGGCATAATTCATCATTCGGCATAATGCATTTTTTTCTTAAACTGTGAAATTTTCAGGAGTCTTTAAGGCCTCATCCTGTTAAATAGGTCAGGTCTAACCTAACCTAGGTTTGCGTTATAATAATCCTGAAAAAATTACGTGTTCAGAAAAAAAGCACTATGCCAAATGATGCATTATGCCTTTTAAATTTATGCGATCCAATAGTAAACTAATTTATCAACTTAAAAATATCAATAATAAATTTCAAAAATTTACACGTGATCTTAGATGGGGGAAATATCACCAAGGGGCAGAGGGGAATCAAAAATAGGCAAAATTTGATCACTTGATTTCTGGACGAGCTCTAAATAATAGGAAAGTTGCTGGAAATCGACTTCTGTGGACAACCCCCGGTACTGACTTGGTTTAACATTACATCTCAAAACATTTTCGTTGTAGAAGAGCTGCGTTGCGAGACTTCTTCTCATCTTCTTACCCGACTGCGGCGAAGCCCAAAGGAGGGTTATGTGTTTGACCTGTATGTATGTACGTTCGCTCGTAACTACTCAACGGCACATCCGATTTTGATAAATGATACATCATTAGATTAGTCTTGATGGTTCGAGTGTCACTGGGTATGATAAACGTTCGTTAAAATAAACAAAATGGCGGATTTTGTGCTGTTTTAAAGTGCACCGCGGTCGAGTTTTTTTTTTAAATGTGGTTACATGTAATGTTTTTGTTAGGATATTATTTTGTAGTTCAGTTCATTTATAAATAAAATAAAATTTTACACGTCAATAATTACAATATTAGGTACATAACAACATTATTCAAATTTAAACATTGATTAATTTAAAATTCTCACATTTATATTAGGCATATTATTATCTACTACTTGTTTACTTCTAAACCGACCGGCGACCCGGTAACAGCCGCAGCTGGGTTGTATTGCATAAAAGTATTCATCATAGAAGCTTTCTCTATTTTATCGTTTTGTTACTTATGTATACCCACTTACTTTTAGTTTTGTTACCTTACATTACAATATGAATGTGGGCGGCGGGGGTTACGATTGAATGTTAAAAGCGGGAAAAGAGTATGAAATTGTTTATTAACTCCAACGACAAACTGTTATTATTTACAAAGTTAGTTAAATGTTAAAATGTTATAAAATATGTTCGAATGCACCCGGTCGCGACGGAGTCCGTAAATGCATTAATAATTAAATCTAATCGGCAATCAATGCAACTAAATAATCGCATACGCACGCAGGCGCATGGCACGTGTTAGGGGCATTGCACCGAACATCTTGCCGGGGGCAAACGATGAGATGAAATTAAGATGAGATGAGATTAATTGGTGGTACAAGATGATTGCACAATTTACTTAAGTTTAACACGACATTATTCATTAAAAGATATTTTTCTTAAAATTGGGGAGCATCCCCTGTCCATAAACATCGATCCGCTCATCTCATCATGACACTTCAACACTTTCACTCGCGCACTGTTTATTTCTCCTTCACTCGCACTTTTCGCTCGATTTCGCGCACTTACACTACACTTATCACTATTGCGGATGTCACTGATGCTGGTGCGACGGGTCGCACGCGGCGTCGAGGTCGCACTTTCTGCGATCGCTCGGGGCGGCGAGGCCGCCCGGGGACTCTCCAATACACAGCACGTTGCTGCAGGCTCCTCTATATTCGCCTGAGCTGATGTGGGTGCTCTTAATAGTCGCCGCGTACAGCGTGTTTTGCGACATATAAGCACGGCTACTATAATGAATATTGCGACCCAGAGACAATAAATGGTCACGTAATGATGCACATCACGTACGGAGTAAGTTTCTCCTGGAAGTTGGCTCTCTTTTAGCGCTTTAATTTTTTCCTCTATGTTTTTCTTCTCTTTCTCTTCGTTTATAATTTTCAGGCTATCATTTTCGAATCCTTGGACGGTTATATTAATTACGTGGTTGATAGGGTCAATTTCGGGTGTAAATACATTGTACTTTAAGTCTATTTTACTTTCCATGCTCATATGCGTGTGAATTGCAAAGTTGTCAGATTAAACAATGCAATTTTCTTCAATATAAATAATATTCGCTCGGGTTAATGTCTGAGCTGTAACCCGATCCTTACAAATGGTTCGAAACTGGCACCTATTACAACAAAAGTACAGATAATGATTTGGTCTTGTTAAGCTAATCCACGTGTTCTGGCATGCGGCGATGTTTGTTTTGCATTGTTGATTCTCCTGTTCATCTTTTATACATAGATCTTTGTCATTACTCATCTTGTATATGGGAACCTTAAGGTAACACATGTACGTAAGCGTGTCTCTCAAGATGCAATTTTCGAGATCCTTTTCTTGTAAAGGCATATAAGCATCCTTTTGAAAGTTCATAGCGACGTATTTCTCTATGGGGATAACAGATATCATATTTCTCGCTGAGCTGTGCGGAACCGGAATAATGTTATAAAGGTCGTAACGATCACGAGTTATTAATGGGATGCGAATCTCGAATATCATATACTGGTCAGTGATTCTCGCTTTTACTTTTAACAATTGGTAAATGTTTTGTATGTTGGTCTGTATGTTTTCGATGGGAAGGGTGAGGTCACTTAAAAGTAGGCCAGATATACTATTCAGTTCTTTTTGCAATTGTTGTGGATTTATAATATGAACGTTCATTTTTCCATTGTAAATGTTAGTTATGGTCTCTAACAGGGTATCCTGGATCGTTTTAAGGTGCGTCAATAAATTGTTGGCGGCCATGGCGATAACAGTAAATTGTGACATTCTTTCGGCGGCGGTTAATTCCTTAGCCATGGCGACGGTGTCGTTTTCCAAAGTCAGTAAATGCTGGTGTATTAACTTATGTTGTTTTTGAATCGTATCTCGAGTTCGCAAAAGCATGTTGTACTCAGCTTCCACGACAGATGTTTGGTTTTTCCACATTGTGGCGAGGTGTTTTTCGTTTTCTCTGATGAGACTTATATCCTTTTGGTACTGTTTAGCGAATCGGTCATCTAGAACTCCGAACAGAGCATTGGCGATGTTACCGACGCCGTTAACTAATCCTCGTTTCTTGCGTGTTTCTTGTTTCAGCTGATGTTTGGATAAAACTCGGTCGTAATGCTGTAGTTCCTCGTAAGCGTGACGTAGTTGTAGTAAAATTACGTCACAATGTGAAAGTGTTTTAACTTGTTTACAGATGTTATCTAACTGGGCATTATACTTTTTATATGCGGTTAAACCTTCCCAATATGGGCTCATATCATAGTATGCAACTAGTTTCCATTCGTCCCTAACTAGCTGCATACTTCCCAGTTTATCGAAGTATAATCCCTGTCCTTCATCGATAGAGGTCATTTTGACGCAACTTCCTGCCGTGGTGAGCATGAATAAATATATCAACATCATGAGCATAGTTGATAAACATCCTCTTTTAGTCCGTTTCTGATTTTGGTTGCGTTTCGGGACATCTTCTTCGACTGTTTGTTTCTGGACTTTCTGTTCGTCTAATGGCAAGACAGATAATTTTACTACCGGCCTCTTGATTACGCCCTTCGCTGTTTTCAGTGTTACTACTCGTACATATCCATCTTGACCACTATGGACATCCGTAACTCGTCCTAGTGCCCATTTCCCTGCCGGCAAATTATCCTCGTGAATAACTACCACATCTCCTATTTCAATGTTCTTCTGAGGGTTGCACCATTACTGTCTTGCTGTTAGTAGGCTTAAATACTCTGTTTTCCAACGTTTCCAAATATCGTTAAATGTTCTTTGTGTCAAGTGCCATCTTGTTCGTGCATCTTCGCCTGTCTCTATTACTGTAACACCAGCTCTCCCTGTCAGGAAGTGGGCTGGAGTGAGCACGTTTATGTCATCTATGTTTTCTGTTAATGGGCACAGTGGGCGGGAATTTAGACATGCTTCTAACTGTGCTAAGACGGTAGCGTACTCCTCGTACGTCAGTTTTTGTTCACCCACAACGCGTTTCAAGTGGTGCTTCAGGCTCCTGACCGCTCTTTCCCAAAGACCTCCTGCAGATGGCCAGGACGGCGCATTGAAGTGCCACTGGATCTCCATTTCTGCGATTTCTGCCAGACAGTCGTCATTAAAAATGTTTTGAAGCTGCTGCCACTGTGCTTGCAATATGTTGTTCGCCCCGACGAAATTTGTTCCTTGGTCACTGTACATATGGCATGGGGCTCCTTTTCTCGCTGCCATTCTTCTCAACGCAGCCAGAAATGCTGAACTTGTTAGCTCTGTGACGAGTTCTAAATGTACAGCTTTTGTTACCATGCAGATAAAAATGGCAATGTAGCCTTTCAGTGTTCTGCTCCCTCGACCTTTGCTAGCTTTTATGTCAACAAAGCCTGTAAAATCTACGCCCGTATGGTAAAACGGCTTTGCTTCGTTTACGCGGGCTGCGGGAAGATCACCCATCAGTTGAGGTTGTGTTTTCCCATCAATTTTCTGGCACTTTACACATTTTCTGACCTGTTGTTTTACTCTGTTGTTTCCGCCTATCACCCAATATTCTTCTCTTAATTTCCGTGCAGTAAGTTTAGCACCTCCGTGAGATGTCAATAAGTGAGCCTGTTCGATGAGTAGAGTAGTGAGTCGCGAATCCTTGGGGATGATTTTTGGATGCTTCATCTCGTAAGATAAATCCGCTTCTTTGAGACGACCACCCACGCGCAGAATGTTGTTTTGATCAATGAACGGATTTAACTTTATAAGTTTACTTTTTGATTCGACTTTTTTGTGCGTACGTAACTGTTTCATTTCCGTTCCGAATTCTATAACTTGTACATTTCTAATTATAATCAGTTTAGCCTTTCGCAACTCTTGTAATGTGATATAGCTAGGTAAACAATTGCTCTTCGAAGTGAATGCCCGCAGTATGTAGGCCACGATTCGTATTACCTTTGTAATAGAGCTATATTTATGTAATAAATTGTTTGTAATGTCTTGTTCAATGTTGTTAGTTTGAATTATATTAGATTGATATAATTTTTTCGCCTCTTCCGTCGTTGTGTATTTTGAATTTGGAAAACTTTCTAGCTCTTGTTCAAAATATGCCAGCCAAGTCGGACCTTTCCACCACAGAGAATTGTTTTTTAACTGAGATGCAGTCTGCCCTCTGCTCGCAGCATCCGCAGGATTTTCTGATGATTTTACGTAGCGCCATTGATCTTCGGGCATCTCCTGTTTTATCTGTTGGACGCGATTCGCTACAAAGGGTTTCCAGCGGCTTGGTTCACCTTGTAGCCAGCCGAGTACAATCTTTGAGTCGGTCCAGCCGAAAGTTTCTAACTTATGTTGTTGTAGGGAAGTTTTAATCTTTGCCATTAATTTTGAAAGTAGATGTGCGCCACTCAATTCTAGTTTTGGTAGAGTTAACTGTTTTTTTATGTGGCACGACCTTAGTTTTGGCAGCGACTAACACTGGTGGTGTTTGTTTGTTGATTCGAGCGTATACTACACAGGCATAGGCCTCCAAGGACGAGTCACAGAATCCGTGGAGTTGTATTACATCTCGCTCTTTACACGCCAACCATCTAGGTATTTTAAAATCGTTAATTACGCTCATGTCTTCTAGTATTTCAGACCATTCCTTGTTCATTTCTTCCGGTATCTGTTGGTTCCATTGTAAATTTTGTTTCCAAACCTTTTGAAACAGAATTTTCAGTTTAGTGCTAAGCGGGGCAAACCAGCCTAGTGGGTCGAAAAGTTTGGAAATATCGGACAAGAGGGTTCTTTTTGTTGGTTTATTTTTCTGTTTTTCTATTTTACATTGAAAAGTAAAACTGTCTTCATCGGGATTCCAGCTTAACCCGAGTGTTTTTGAGATGTCGTCTTGTTTTGAGTTGAAAAACAGGTTTTCATTGTTATGTTCATCCTGAATCTGTTCTAACACTTCCTTTTTGTTTGACGACCACTTACGTAACATAAATCCGCCCGTTTTTAAAAGACTGATCAAGTCGTTTACTAATTTTGTTGCTTGTTCCACGGAATATGACCCGTGCACCAGGTCATCCATATAAAAGGACTCTTCGACAACTTTGGCTGCTTCTGGATAATTATTCCGCTCATCGTGTGCTAGCTTTCTCAGCGTCATCATCGCCAGAAAAGGAGCGGGTCTTTGACCGTATGTTACTGTTGTTAACTGAAAAGATTGAAGTGGTCCTTGACCTTCTCTCCAAATAATCTTCTGTAGCTGTTGATCGTCCGCGTTCACTAGGATCTGCCGGTACATTTTTGCAACATCTGCAGTGTAGACAAACTCGTACTGTCTCCATTTTAGCAAGAGTGCTTGTAAATCCTTTTGGAGATTAGGTCCTGTGTACATTAAGTCATTCAAGGAGTATCCTGTTGACATCTTCTGGGAGGCATTGTACACCACCCTGTATTTTGAAGTTGTTGACTCCTCTCGTTGTATTATGTGGTGAGGTAAATAACATTCAATTTTGGATTTACCTAGAGCCGGTATCATATGCCCTAAGTCACTATATTCTTTCATGAACATTTTATAAGCTTCTGCTAACTTGTTTTGCCTCTCGAACTTCCTTTCCATATGCTTGAACTGCGCTATAGCCTGCGTTTTGGAATCGCCTAGCTTTTCTTGAAAGTTTGGCTTCATTGGAAGCCGTACTTCATATCTCCCGTCGGGTCTTCGTTTCGTGTTTTCTTCAAAGTGTTTAATGCATTCCAAGTCTTCCTGTGATAGGTTTCCTTCCTCCGTAATGTCCTCCACTTCCCAAAACTGTTGTATATCTTCCAAATTGTTTATGACCACATTACAGTGGTATGTTTGTGCATTTCCGCATAGTAACCACCCGAGCTTAGTTTGTTGTGCCAGAGGCTGGGACGCATCTTCACCTTTTATCATCCCGCTCAAAAGAATGTGAGAATAAATGTCCGCTCCGAGTAGTAAATCTACTGGGCGACTAATGTTAAAGTCGGGATCGGCTAAGTTAATGTTTTGTAACATGGACCAGGAAGGTTTTGCAAATGTTTTGTTTGGCAAGCTCTTGATTAGGTTATTCATAATAATTACTTCTGCGTTAAACGTAAAATCTGTATACATGGAGGTACACGTAATGGTTAATTTACCCTTGCAGTTGTTTTCTTTCTGTCCAACTCCATAAATAACGCCTCGGCACTTATCTCTTTTTAAGTTAAGTATGTGAGCCGCCTGTTCTGAAATAAGTGAAATTTGAGATCCAGCATCTACCAAGGCTCTCAGAGTGTGGTATGTGCCATCACCTGCCCTAACTTTCAATTGGGCAGTAGCCAGTAAAATTTCAGAATGCGATTGTTGTGAAATGTTAGTCACGTGCGCTGTTTGTTTATCAGAAAAAGTCACATTCCCAGTATGTGTGGAGGTCGATGGCTGAGGAGCAGCCTTTACACACGATTCGTGTAATAAGGTGTTATGTTGACCTGCGCATTTGTGACATGTTTTATTCGAATTACATGCATGTCCATGATGACTAAATAAGCAATTTATGCATAATGCAAGTTTATTCACCGTCTGATATCTTTTTTCACTAGGCATCTGCAAAAAGTGTCGGCAACTGTAGATTCCATGCGGATATTTACACAATGGACATTTGATACTCGATACGTGTAATGTTTTCGCAATAGTTATATTTCCGTTATTTCTATTAGCCGTGTTAATGTTTTGTTGGTTATAAGAATAAGGTCGATTATTGTACGTTTGCACAGGTCTTTTCATGTAGTTAGAAGTTGATGGCTGTTGAGAGAATGTTTTAGGAATGATCGGCTCTTGCTTCCTGCGTGATGACTCCAAACTTGTAAACTTCCCTTCCAGGAAATCAAAGAATTCCTGCAGGACTGGTAATTCCCGAGAGTTTCTTAGTGACTCGATGTAGTCCTTGTGCGTTTCTGCGTCCAGCTTCTGTGTTAGTATATGAACTACAATCGGATCCCACGTACTGATGTCTACGCCAAGGTTCTTAATGGCATGCAAGCACTCAGTCGCCGTGTCATGCATTTTTTTTATTTGGGCCAATGATTGGTGTTGCATGGTAGGAAGCCCAAACAATATGTTCATGTGAGATGTAAATATTAATTTCATATTATTGTAACGATTGTTAAGAATCTCCCAGCAAACATTATAATTATCAGAGCTAATTTGTAAATGTTGAATGAGTCTCTCCGCTTCTCCCTTTACTTTTGACTTTAAAAACTGCATTTTCTGGGCATTCGATAATGCCGAATTATTATGAATTGCTTCATGAAATAAATCTTTAAACGAAATCCACGCGTTATAATTTCCATGAAAAGCGGGGATGTCTAGGACAGGGGTCGACTTGTCCCGATGTGCCACAGACCAAATCTTTTTACTGATATTTTTCTTCAACATGTTATAAGTATTCTCGTGTTTGTTAAACGCATCTTCGTACCCTGAGTCCAATTGGGAATCCACACTTTCTATTTCCCAATGCAAAGAATCGATAACTGACCAACGAGACCCTAATGACTTAAGAGCGTCCTCAAGTTCCCATTTGTCGGTCAATACGTCAACTTGAATGTTATTCACGGTTCGCACAAAAGCCTTTATGTTTGCATACTGCTTACGTAACATTTCGTCCATCTTACTATCTGCTCCCCTCTGCTGTTTGTTATGCTGTTGTTTGCCTCCTACGAGTCCGCCTTCGGCGCCAACTGTTGGACTTACGGCTTGTTCCGTTGCACCTCTGCTGTCACTCGTTGACGGTGCCTTTAACTCCGAAGACACTTGCTCTAATTGCAAAATAGGATTTTTCTGAGACAGTGCTTGATAACCCTCAGTTAGCTTGCTGTTTAAAATTGAATAGACTTCTTTGGTGGTTTCATAGATTCGGTTTATAAAGTACGGATCAGTCCGGCTTTCCAACATACAAATTTGGTCATGGTTAAATTGAAATTCACTCCATAAACCACTCAAAGTATCCAAACGAGTCTTGAAGTATTCAAGCTTCGTCTTCCTCTCTGAACTATCTTTTTTAAAGTTAGATAAGGCTGCCTCAATGCTACGTTGTATCTCTGCCTGACGTTGAACATAAGCCATCTTGAAAGATTAGTTGTTTCGTAAAAATATGGAAAGATCTTACTTGAATATCTCTTAGCGCTGTTCTGTTACTGCCAACTACCACCGTTGCTGTTGAAACTCTGCTGCTTTTCTCCTGCAATAGCTCCAACCCTCACACGCGATGTTAAAAAGTTCGTACACCTCACACGCCAATCAACCACAGTATCAAAACGCGCGAGATCCTGGGTTCGAAGGACCAATGTGGGCGGCGGGGGTTGCGATTGAATGTTAAAAGCGGGAAAAGAGTATGAAATTGTTTATTAACTCCAACGACAAACTGTTATTATTTACTAAGTTAGTTAAATGTTAAAATGTTATAAAATATGTTCGAATGCACCCGGTCGCGACGGAGTCCGTAAATGCATTAATAATTAAATCTAATCGGCAATCAATGCAACTAAATAATCGCATACGCACGCAGGCGCATGGCACGTGTTGTGTTAGGGGCATTGCACCGAACAATGAAGGATTGCAATTTAAGCAAGTGTTAAAACTAAGTGTTAAGGATGGTGAATCCTGGCCCACCGTGATACAGTTTAAACTAGTACGGGGGTCAGAGGACGCTTACCCACGTTTGGTTTTTACCATATAAAGACAAACAATGTTGTGTAAGTAGAATAGGCACTTTTATTAACTGAATAAAATATTTGTATTTGTATTATTCTACTTAAGATATTGCCTCATCGTGGGCATAATTACTATTACATTATCATACCCAGACTAACTAACTTATTCACTCGGAGAAGAACTCTTGCAACGAGTAATAGGCAGCATTGGCTAGATAGGCTTTAAGTTTCGTAAGAAATGATTTAACTGAACTAGCAGTTTTTATTACTTCTGGCAGTTTGTTATAAATTTTCAGACCTATTGTATGCAGGCACTTTTTTGATTTTACCAATGTCGTGATGGGCGGACGAAGCTCATGCAGTCGCCTCGAATTAAAATTAAGCACTTCTGCATTAGTTTGGAACTGTTCGGGGTTGCACCTGACTAGCTTTGCTATTTCTAGGATATAGATAGAGGCATGGTAGCGTAAGGATTTTATTTTGTCTGAACAATTCTTTAGCCGGGTGATGTACTTACGGAAACGCCCGGACTCGAGGGTAGGCTGAACAGCTGGCCGGAACAGCAATATCAATGTTTTTAGCGACGTCATTTATGCATATCTCGTCGTTTACTATGCCTAGGACAATGATAAAGTCTATTATTAAAAGCCTTAGTCTCTTTTTTACTCTTTCTTCATAAACGAATCTCGTATCAAATCAAATTACGATGAATTACTTTTTTTAAGTAACTGTATATGAGCGACCGAGCTTTGTTTGGGGAAAAACACGTAAAAACTCGGAAACACTCGTTTTCCTAGAGATAAGACCAAGCTAGATCGATTGTTTGTTCCCGAAAACATATTCCCACATAGCAAATTTCATCCAAATCTTTAGAGCCGTTTCCTAAATCCTCAACATAAATAAATTTACAGGAACTGCAGCCCCGCTCGCTGCTAACTAGCCCTATGTTTAACTTTTTATATAGCGTTTGTATTTTTTTATATTTAAGATAATAAATTTATATACTTTAATGTATAAGAATTTTTTATTTATTATAAAAATCTATTTCTCCGTTAGAATAAAAAAAAAATGTTTGATTCATCCCTAATCCCAATCCTTGGCCTTAGAGGTAGGAGGAAGGTAGGTCCAAATAAAAAAGAATAGACTAGATCAACAAAGATGACAAATAAAACACAAAACGAGTTGGTCCATGATATTGACCTTAAGTTTCTACCTGTAAATGGCACTGCCTGCGTAGTTGGTTCTGATCTTGGCAAAGGTCTAGTTGTTGGAGTTGTTGTTGTTGTTGTCGTTGTCGTTGTTGTCGTTGTTGTTGACGTTGGCGTTGGTTTGGTGGTTGTTGGTTTGAGTTTTGTTGGTTCGCGTGTTGTTGGTTTGTGTGTTGTTGGTTTACGTGTTGTTGGTATACGTGTTGTTGGTTTGCGAGTTGTTGGTTTAGGTCTAGTACTTGGTGGTGTGGCTTTTTTTGTGCTCGGTCTAGAGGATGTTCGTCTTGATTTAAATCGAAATCCTGACCCCGTAATTAACGGTTTCAGTGCCTTCACAACACGCGTAGTGGGCATCCAATGTTTTATTGTACCTGTTAAAAACAAATTTAATACAGTCAAATAGATTGTAAAAATGTATTGTTATCAATTTGATATGGTAAGACCAAAAAAATAAACGATTATTTAAATAAAATATGTAAGTAGGTACATTTAAATCAGTTTGATGCTTTGAATGTTATTGATTGCATAAAATAAGATTTTTTGATCACGTAAATAATAAAAAACTCGTATGAACTCCATTAAAAACTGCTTGATAAACTTTTTCTTGTTAGTAGCTGACAACAGTTGGTAAAATGTAAGTATATGCCTCATCAAGTTATGAAAAGGTACAATCATAACATCCCAAATAACAATCATTCTTCAACATATATAGATACAAGAAATCAAAGTGCATAGAAAAATTAAATGGTACTCACCTGTGGTCCAGACCTGGAATCGAACCCGGTACCTCTGTATTTCCGGCCCAGCGCCTTAACCACTAGGCTAACGGAGCACGCAGCAAGCGCCCTCAATTTTAACATCTACTTTGACTTTCGTATCATTCTAGTTTAATAGGTTTTTAACCTAGGTTTTCATATCATTATAGTTTAATAGGGTTTAAAATATGGCGTAATTTACTCACATTGAAAAACAAATAAAGAAACATAATGTTTCTTTCATATGTAGAATCATTCTTCAAGTTATGACAATGTTTACGTTCGTATTTATAACGCATTGGAGTGTGCGGTGGGCGGGGCCTATGCGCGCGGGTAAAGTAAATATTGATAGCATTGACAGTAGGTACTCTTATTAGGCCTACTGTGAACGACCATGTCTCACTTCCGTATGTCATCACCGGCAACACGCACTGTTCCGTCTTAAGGTGCTGAGGAGTTTTGGGTATAAGGATGTGACGTAGCTACTCAGACGCTGTTCAGACGAATCTGATTCAAAGATTGTGTAACTTTGGATGACCGGAGAAAGTCCTGGAGTAGCGACCACGCATGGGTAAGCGTAGGATGGCCCCAGACCCCGTGCACAGACTTCGTGAGAGTTGGTGGATACGGTCCGCACAAGACCGCACGCTATAGCGATATTTTTTTACTACAATCCATTTACAGTCATCTCGCGGTGTTTTGTCTCAGCAGCAGAGAATCCTGCATAGTTGAAGCACACTATGCAAACTTGGAGTCAGCTTACGATTTTGTGTCTTTAAGGCCTTTCAACGAGATACTAATGCCGATGTAAAAGACTTAACTATTTACCCCTAACTTTACCTTTCAGACGCACTGAAATATAAGTTGAAATATAATAATTAGTGCCGTGTTAAGACTTCCAGGCGATTCAAATCGCTTGATTTTTTTACACAAACGAATTGATTGTTAATACTTTTTTCTCCATTTGGAATGGAAAGGGAACTCTTAATAGAATGAACATAAATTTGGCAGAAAGACAAGGACAAACCGAACATTTTTGGAAATGCTAAGGTATAAACAACAAAAAATTTTACTGAAAATGGTGTCATTTTACAGCTTAAATCTCAAAAACCCTAAAAATATTGAAGTTTAAATTGCATTTCAAATTCAAATTAGGTTTACAAATGGCCCGGTCACAAGATAGATTGCATGTTTTTGCTGGTTATTTGGGGCTTCTCATATTGCTTTGCGAGGCGAAATCAAACTGCAAAATTAAAACGTTGATGTTGTTAAAGTGAATTCTTAGCTCTCAATTCATTTGTATCATGTATGGAGAACCAAGTGACTTGGACCTTAACGCAACTAGGTACAATTTGAGCGTTTTAGACGCTTACTAAATTGGTGCAAGGAAATGACGACCGGCAAGAATGATTGAAAAAAAAAATAACCGATAACCAAAAATTATAAGAAATGCACGAGTGACTATGAACAATACCCAGAACGCTATATGTAGGCTTATAATATGTGAAAAGTTTCCTCTATTTCTCCAAGATCCCATAATCAAATCTTTAAATGCAATGAAACTACCTCGATGGTGTACCATTTCAAACAAAAGAGAATTTTCCAAATCGGTCCAGCCGTCTACGAGTAATAGCGAAACAAACATACAAAAAAGCATTCAGACGAATTGAGAACCATTCTTCTTTTGAATGTCAGTTAAAAATCAGTGTTTGCCTCGATACCACCATTGTTTCTTTGAAAACACAATTCTCTCTTGTTGAATTCAGCTACCCTCTAACCAAGTTTTGAAAATAGGAAACATGGTACTTGAGTTATCTGAATCGTATACATATATGATCGCTGTTCGCTACGAACTTTTAGTTATGTGTCATCTTATAATACTTCATATCTCTCTTACGTTCCTCTCTTGTTTCAGCACTTTCAGCACCTGTAAACAATTATTACACTCGTACAACTTACATGTACATATGAAATGATTATTAATAAGTTTGTGGTTGGGTTTATGCAGGTACATTCATGTTTATTAGAGGTATTGTATTTGAATATGGTCCATGTGGTTATAGATCTGCAAAAACAAAAATGAAGAAGGCAAATAATGAAATGGAGGATGATGATGAAGGATATAAAATATTTTCATCAGACTTCAAAATACAGACCTGGACGGTAGAAGATGTAATCTAATACTGGGTTCTCATCCTGGGGTTCCTTTAACACCTCCTCCGGACGAGGGAGATCCTTCAGATTAGGCCCCAAAGCGTAGCATGGCTGCCGCGATATTAATTCCATCTCTGGAAGTGCCGTCTTTATAAGTTTTATCATCATTATATCCGTTAATAAACATACCTAAGTAAGGATTAGGTATGTATCGTTTGTTTTGTTATCTAATCGTTACCTTCAATCGACGACCTTACCAGCAGTTGTAAAACAAAAATTAGCATGATTTTGTGTCATTATCACGATAAATCCGACATCATCATACCAACTGGTCTCCCCTTATCCAAATTATCTTAATAAACCCTGTCTGTACAGCTGGGAAGCTGCCACTCACACCGCTTTTTGTAGGTCCGTTTGACGATCAAGAGTCGTCACTCTTCTCTAGTAAGGCAAAAATGCCTCTTGAGGCTTCTAAGACAGTCTACTAACCAGTGGAATACCTATGTATCTTAAGGTTAAAAAATATAAAGTTACCAAAGTATCTAAGATTAATCAAGCAGATTTTTACATCATAAGGGGCAAACGAGCAGACGAGTCGCCTGATGGTCTCGTAAGCAATGACCGCCGCCCATAGACGCCTGCAACACAGTCACAAGTGCGTTGCCTGCCTTTCACTGCATTGCTCGTGATTGCACAGGAGGTAGGGAGGTTTTCGACGAAACATTCCGCTACTCGGTACGAATAATACCCACTCTTCTCAGGGTTCTTGCATTGGTGCATCCTCATGTAGCAATCGCTCATGAAAGTACGGTAGGTGCCGTCACTGCCGCGAGCACACACCATCACACCGCGCGTCGGGCATTTTGTCGGACACTCATCTCGGAACTGCTGCCAGCGTTCTAGTGGTAAAATAAAAGTGAAGATTGTACGTAAAATTCTGAAGCAATCCGTCTACTTTTGAAGTTTATAACTTGACATGCAAAGATTCGGATCATTATTGTACGCATATCCGTAAAGGTAGCATTAACAACGATAATTATGTGATTTAGTGTAGGTAGTCCAGGTCACAATGAACTTTAATAATATTAGTCATCATCATTTTTATTTCAACATTAATACGTCCACTGCTGGACATAGGTCTTCCCAAAAGACTTCCACAACGAACGGTCGCACGCCTTCTTTCTCCATCGACTTTCGGTGACCCTAACTAGACAATTGAGCGCGACCTCGCTTGTCACGCGACTCAGCGTGACCTGTCACTGTTACACTGTATTGAATTGAAAGAGATAGATAGTATTTGTCGCGCGACAAAGAGTCGTGTGTCACAGTTGTGTTAGAGGTACAGATCGTCAGACCATCTTGTGGGGGGCCTACCGACGTTGCGTCTTCTAGTTCGTGGTCTCCACTCGAGCTTTACGTGCCATCGGCCATCGGTATTATTGTAGTAATTTACCTAAATCTCCCTGAACTTCATCTGTTTCACTACGCGCTGAACGCTTTGCTATCTTCAGTTTTATGAATTTCGGCAAAATTTCAATACATTTCGACATGCTCACAACTGATATCTGAACTTTGTCTTTGTGGTCGTCTGAAAAATAAAGTGTAAAAATGGCGAGCTCAATTCAGAAACTGGAGAGGTGACTTTATAACAATATGTGTCATCCAGATTTTAAATAAACGTATTTCCTGTGGACAGTACAATTGCAGTTAACGGTTACAGTACAAGTGTTAGATTTTTTCATAAAGGTTGAAGACTTTGAAATGGTGGATTTCAGTCCCCGCGATGGATACGGGCGGCTGAACCCGCGAGTATGCGTGACTTTATATAATGAACTAAGGCTTTGAAAGAAAGGCGAGGCAAGTTTTTTAAAACTCATTTCTTTATTATGTCCACAGGAAATATGCGAATTTCATCATCACTTCACTTCATCATCAGCCTACGTCTCGCTGAGCACAGGCATATCTCATAGATGAGAGTACACCCCAAAATCCTTCATTTCCCATTATCCGACACACATTGTTACAGTGGGCTGTAGTCCCCTGAAGGTGGCCGTGGCTAGGACCTGCTTGCAGGCTTATAAGCTCCCACCCGGTCAGGATTCCAACCCAAGAGTCAGTAGGACTCGTAGGTCAAGTCAGGTGCATAAAAAAGCTCTAGTCCCCGATACGAACACAAAATTCGTATGATGTAAGCATTCTGCGACTTACCTAATTGACATTTAGCTTGGACCACCGCGCAGGCGTCAAGTAGCTGATAGGATATCTCGCGCTGTTCCATAATTTTTGCACAAACTGTTTGATTCTGCCGACATACAACATGTGTGCAGCTATCTGAAAAACGTTCCACTGTTGAACTGATATGAATCGCTGTAAAAATAATTAAAAATGCATAAATGAGAGACGACACGCTTAGAACATTCAGTGCTAAGCAAAGCAACGCGTCTACGTCGTTGTCCGTAGCACACAAATTGCCATGTGTAATGTAATCTTTCGTAGACCTAGAACCCGACTATCAGGTCGGCACCACAGAACAAGTATAAAGAAGTCTCTCTCTCTCTCTCTCTCTCCACTAAAACTGTCATTCGGATCCGACTACCGGACGGAACGCACCGGATCCGACCGTCTCTCTCTCTCTCTCTCTATCGCATAACGCGTGCTCGTTCTGGTCGCTGGCTAAGGCCCCCTCGCAGACAAGGCCACGCGGCAAAATCGCGGAGTGAGCCACTCCTGGTGGAACTCTAATTGTATCGATAAAAATGTACCCTTTTAGTTAAATAAATAGCCTTTTTTACTTACTGAACAATAGGCTTATGAGTGTCCTCATAGTCTATGAAAATGATCTTCTCCTGAACGGAAGTACCTATGTATAAATGTAGTAGGTACTTCACGAAGTAGGTATTTGAAAATAATTGGTTTAATATTGGACTGACGCGGTTGATTTGATTTGAATTGTAATATTTTTATAGCGTATTGATTTATTTATCCAATAGCGGCTCGGTGTTTTCGTTGTGTGACGTACATGCCCCAAAAAGGTAAAGAACGCCGCCAGATTGATTCCATGGTATAAGATAACCAGGTAGGTTTTTCCCAAGATCAGACATATCGATGTCCTGGTGGGACGTATCGACGTCACGACACCTAATGGTGCCGTTGATTAAGAAGTTTAATTATTTCGGAAAATGTTATTACCCATAGTTAATTATGGATGTCGATGGACCCAAAAATTGTGCGACCGTTCGTTGTGCAGGTATTTGGGGGAGATATCTATGTTCAGCAGTCTGTGGTGGTGTTTTTAGGAGCAGATTATTGAGGAAACGCATTTTGCTGCGATATTATTTGCAGATAATGGCAACATATCAAGCTTGTGATGTCAGCATGTCTGCCGTCCTATGACCAAAACTAGACCAACTTTTATGGAGTTTTATAGAGGTTAGTATAGTTTTAGATATCGGACGGTAGATGTCCGAGGCAGGCAGAACATTCCAGGTTATGTAACATGGGCCTAGAGTCGGACTACGCTAAGTTTGCAGAGGTCGAAAAAAGGTTTTATTTAAAAATATATATATGGCAACATGGGGAAACTACAGCAAGAGGAATTTTTAATCTTGGTACTTGTTAATGTTTTTTTCCCTTTTTACAAAATGTGTCTACATACTTACCGAAATACCTAGATATCTGGGTCAATCTTGCACTCATCCCTCTAGTTCCAACCAAACTATGCTATTTGTTCCAGGGTCTTGGATAATTTCTATGTATTTAAGTAGTATATTTCAAATTTCAATATGTATGTACATGTATACAAACAAGCATTGCTTAGTTTTGTTGGGACTAGATCGATTTTTACAAGTATTTCGTGAATATTTTTTTCAGTAGGTATGTAGACACATTATATATGTATACTTATTAAACGGAAAGATATTTGCCAAGTATCAAGACATATTAATCCTCTTTCTTGTGATGTTGCCATATGATTTTTTTAAAAATAAAACCTTTGACCTCTGCAAACTTAGCGTAGTCCGACTATACCACCTAATTTACAATTGACTGGTGCCACCGCGCATGCGGTAAGATAGCTGGTAGGATGCCTCTCTTCGATCCTTTATTTTTGCACAAACTGTTTGATTCCGCTGTCATACATGTTGCACGCAGTTACCTTAAACATTTCGAAATAGGCGCATATCGGTCGTCGCGTTGCAGAAAATTAGTCCCGATAAAATTAGCCCGTGTTCACCTATTTACCTGACTGCGACGAAGCCCAAAAGGAGGGTTATGTGTTTGACCTGTATTTATGTATGTAAGTATGTATGTCCGTTTCTATGTCCGCTCGTAACTACTCAACGACAATGTGTACTGTAATGTGTGTATGTGTGTTGCGCAGGTGTGGTATAGGTTAAAACTTCAAACGTGATTTTCCGTGCTTTGGAAGCGTTTTCAGCAGGCTGAAAGGTGATTTCAGGCCTTTTCAAAGGTGGCTCTTTCACATAGTAGAAGATTGAAAATTCACCCAAGTTGCCGTTGTTTTCAGGCTCCTAAAACATGTTTTCAGTCCGTTTCAGGACAACCTCTATCAGATGACGCAATAACCTGAAAACCCATTTTCAGGCGTTTTCAGGACCCCTTAATGGGCCTTTGCCATAACTATACTCTTCAGTATAGTTATGGCAAAATTTCTCGAAGGAGTGAAAGAGACAGCTATACTGAGAATGTTCGAGAAATGTGCGAAAGAGAATATCAATAATATAAATTTTTAGTAAGATTCCGGGACTTAAGTCCCAGAAAAAAAATTGATCGTAAGAGTGTCTCCACTTTTCGACTATGTTCTGCGAAGTTTAGGTAAATATACTCTACCTATTCCGATCACTGGTGATAAAGAGTAGCGCCGACTAGCGGCCAATACATTAACTTGTACTTTGAATTGTGGATGTGAAGTTCTACTACTATTTAGTGCCATACTGTGATGAAAAGAAAAAGTTTGTTAACTTGACGTTCTCTCAATTTTCGGGTCACCACTACCTGTGACGGAACTTGTTAAAGAAGTTTCAAGCCGCTAGGTCTAAGGGTGGTCTGAACTCGTAGTCATTCCAAGTAAGGCTGAAGGCCCGAAGGCTACCGTGTTGTCTTATACAATCCATATATTAGACTAATTTTTGCGAGCCCGAAGGGCGAGTTTCAGGATGCAAGGCCAAAGGCCTTTGCAAGCGTTCTATATCCCGCAGTGACTCCAAGCGAAGCGAAAGGGAAAAAGCACCCTAGGTCATTTTACTCATTGGCCTCATAGCCTAAAAGCATTTATGGCCTTAACTGGCCTTTAGGTAGGTATATTTTAGTTTTTACTTTAAGCTTTTATTTAAGGTGTATAGTGTTACTGCTTTAGGATTTTAGTTTAATATTTATTTATTTATTTAAACTTTATTGCACAATAATAAAAACGTACAATTGGCGGACTTAATGAATGGAGTATTTAATGTTTTATATAAATTAGGTATATTAGCAAACCTTTAAAAAAAACTGAATAATAATTGAAAAGATGTAAATAATAATTATGAAGCTAAAAACTGGAACCCGACTAGGAAAAAGCCTAAGATATTCTTGTTGTGCGTTTTTTCATCAAGTTTAGAGGTTCTTTTTTATTTATTTTTATTTTTCTCTGACTACGACAAACAGCGAACGAACGTTTTCTGAATTGAAAAATGACAACATTTTTTAACTTTATATTTATCTATTAGTGAATAACATTAACGGCTACGAAACCATATCCTGAGCATGGTTCGACATGCTCTCGACATGTAATTGTATCCATGTTTTTAAAACTACGTATTTGAAAGTCATTCTAGGTCAAAAAATATTTAATTTCATATTATCCATACTCGATACCGAGTAAAGCACGCGATGCGATTTCACCCCGCAATTGGATTTAATTCCGTAACTTTTTCTAGACTATCCTTTGACACATCTTCTGGAACAGTGTCTGCAACAACAAAAAATCGCAGTAATCTAATTCATTGTCACAGTTGTAAGAGTTCAACAAATCCGTTTGGTTGTTGTCGCAGATTACAAAGATTTCTTTGTGACCTGCGAGAACAACCAAACGGATATGTATTATGTAGTATTCAGTTACATGATTTCATACAACTGAATACAAAAAAATACGCTGCAGATAAAAAAAATATACTAGGACGTACTATTGCAGCTGTGTTCCAAATCAGACCAAATGATATCCTCTTGAGAAAAACAGAATAGGCCGACTCTGCCGCCCTTGATGGTATCATCATAAATGTTTCCAGTGTCTATGAAGAGTTTGTTGTTGTAGGCCGTGTAGATCTTAATCCGGATGAGGCCAATATGTGGTCGGTGGGTTAAGGACCATTTGTACGTTGTGTACGGAGCCCAACCTCGACTTTCTGGGTCGTGCCACAACAGGGTCACCTGTAAAAATAGACAAACAATGGTTGAATTCGGGTACGTCTTCAATAAGACTGATTGAGTGTATAGCGAGATGCTGTAAGCATGTAGCTATAATCGGTAGGCATAGTAAACGCACCTTGTGCCAATAAAAATGTCTGATAGAATAGAGAAACTAACTGCAACGATAAAAGGACAATAAAAATTGCCTGTGTCTGCTCTCCTCCCTACAAGTGTCATTTATTATAAGATACCTGATTCGGCGTGGATTCTGTTTGCCAAAGCGCATTCCGAAACTTCTCTTCCGGGCCTGCTGGATGGTTGATTAACTTCACATGGACTCCGGCTTCTGCATGGTAGACATATTTGAAATTTTCGTCATGTATGTAATGTCGCGCTCGTCCCATCCATGACATGATGTAAAATCGGTTGATACTCTGATATCTGAGAATATTAACATACGAAAAAAAAGTCTTATTGCCCCTTTAAAATTTTATGACGCAGTCTGCAGAGGTTTAAGGCTTATTGAAACCTAAGCGCTCCGCTACTGCCGTAAGTAGCGGTAACACTTAAGGCGAGGTGAGACCAGAATCGGGCACGGAAGCCTAGTTTCCAAATCATTTTTAGAGCACTTGTTTGACTCTTAGGTCACTGTAAAACATATATAATAATATTCAGAATTGTATCTAGGGCTTCCTCTCACTTAGAACACGATAGCGAACACTTCGCTGGATAGAAAAGTAGCGCGAAAACACTATAAAATAAAGTATTTTTTTCATTTTTTTTTCATTTTGTTCATCACCAGTTACCTTTTCTGACAAAATTAATACCTGACAATCATGATTTCACAGTCATGCAGGGCATCTTCTCATGTTTGGGTTGATAACGTATACTTTTATGTTAGAAATCGAAGATAATCTGCAATAATCTGCATTCCGCCCGACCCTAGTTTGTATGTGAAATGCGAGCCAGGTCCTACCGCGCCTTAAGCAAAGGAATTAGTAGGCGCGCTTATACGTACGGTGTATGTTCTATTTTACTGTTTTTACGCGTGTATAAAAAAATTTGGTCTTCTTCTTTTAGTGTTTTAAACTTACGCAAACGTAAATCCTATGGCGTCCTGATCTTCCTTAGTATTAACATAAACATGGCCTGTGTAATCAACGCCAGCATAAGCAACACAGTCCAACATAACGCCGGCATCTGAGTCAAGTTTTTGCTCTATGACTCGACCTTTTTCTTTGATTTTCCATACAGGTTTGTATTGCAAATGAGCGTTAGGGTGCAGGTCTCTGCTCATGAAATCTCTGCAACAAGATAATCTCCATATATCCATTAGGTTATAGTAGCAAGATAAGCGGTGCAAAACTCGACCGAGACGTCATCACGACCACTCTGCCAAGAATGCACGACTAAGGAGAATAATAGTAATATTGCCGCGAGTCTTACTCAGGAGCTTCTCAAGGGCAAAGTCAAAGTAATTTATTTTGGGTATAGTACAGTGCACCTACGAATGGCAAAGTCAGAGTCTAATACCGATTTAGAAAAATACTTCTGCCCCGAGAAGAATATTAGTAACAAACTCTGCGAGGTTTTATCTTGCAATCGGCCATTCTCCAGAAATATGTCTGCGGTCACCTAATTACCGCGTCACTGTTTTCATACTAAATGTATGGAGACGCGTGAATTAGACGCAGACATATTTCTGGAGAATGGCCGCAACACAGTAGTTATATGGTACAGCAGAGATGTATAAGATACCCTAAGTAAAGTATTTGAAATACAAGATGCAAGATACTTTACAAAAAAGTATTTCAGATACCAGATATAAATATTTTTTTAAAAAGGTATCTGAAATACTAGATACAAAATACCTATCTTTCAAATACTTTTTAAAGATAAAATACTTTTTAAAAAAAAAAACAACGTTTAAGTAATTGAACATAATTTTTATCTGTACGTCTAGCATAACAGGGCGCGACTTCGTTTCTCGCGCGACAGAACATCACCTGTCACTGTCACACTATATTGAGTGGAAAGAGTTAAGTAGCATTTGTCGCGCAACAAAGAGTCGCGTGTCACAGTTGTGCTAGAGGTACTGTTCGAGAAAACAATTTTCGAATGTGTTGATATGTTGATAACAAGGATCAGGCGAACGTGACAAGGTAAAATATGTTAAATATGAAGGTTAAGACTTTTAATCTTCATATTTTAATTGAGATTTGAGTAAAACTAATTCCTCAAACATATTGTCGCTCATCTTCCTTCGATGAGGCCTCATGATCATGCCCCCATAGAAGAAGAGTCGCTCCACAGGGGCAGAGCTGGGCAAACAAGTGTTAAATTTTAGGAATATTATTTTATTGTAGGATAAGCATTTAAGTTTGCATCTTTATTGTTGAGATACTGGAGTGTCTCTAAATCACTGGTGCTGCTTGTGTTTTCGCCACTAGCAATAGAGGAATCGGAGTCCTCTAGAAACATACACGCTGCGTGCGTTCAGTTACGTTCAGAAAGAAAATCTGCGAAGTTTATTTTAGTAAAAGTATCTTAGGGAACAAAGTATCTTCAAAATACTAAGATACCACAAAAAATATATCTAAATATAAGATACAAAATAAAAAAAATTAAAAGTATTTCAAATACAAGATATAAATAAGTATTTTGTATCTTGTATCTGTATTTCAGATACTTTTATCTAAGATACATCACATCTCTGTGGTACAGTCACCACACGGAAATGTTACGCCACTTACCACTGTTCTTAATTTAGCTGTGTAAGCAAATCGGGCGTACTTCGGCGTAATTATGATTACACGGCTAATTAAAAACAGTCACAAAGTGGCGTAACATACCCGCGTGATGACTGTACAACAATGTTTAAAAATGTACACAACCATAGATTAACAACAATGTATTTTTACAGAGTAGCTTAGTGTGGTTATTTTTCCATTTTAAAAAATAAGATTGGTATAATTACATGAATAATCATTAAAATACAAATAGCCGGTCTTCTATCACCCGCATCGGACTCCTTTTTAACCAACTTCCAAAAAGCCAGGTCTCCATTAGTTTGTATTTTTTATGTATGTAAACACTTTATTGCACATAAAATTATACAGAAACTTTTTTTTTTCAAGATTTTCTAATAGCTAGGTCGACTGAAGCGGCCAGTTGCTATGGGGTCTCTACCCTATATCTAATGAGCTAGGGCATGGTAACACCCTGGGGTGGTAATAGGGATGGGAGAACTGGGGTCTCCCCTATGGGCTCATTCGGGTGAGCGTCGTGTCTGAATTGGGCCAGTTGGCCACTCGCAACCATCCTGGCTGCCTGGCGATGTTGCGCCGGGACGAGCAAATTTGGCCCATGTAATATGGCCGGTCGGTATCGCACAGAGAGCGCAGTGGTCCTGCGTAAGGGGGAGGCTCCCTGGTCCGCCCTCGGGGGGGTAGACCCTGTCCGCATAGTACCTCTTTGCCCTCTCCTTTTTATGAAATCAGCATGGGGCATTTCTCCAGAAATATGTCTGCGGTCAACTCATTCATCTGTCTCTTTTTCATACTAAATGTATGGAGACAGATGAATGAGCCGCAGACATATTTCTGGAGAAATGCCCCATGACGCTGACGGTCTAATAGCTCGATTTCGATTTTTCGTTCGCGTCCGGCTTATAGCTATCGGGGGGGTCTCGCAGGACGTACTTAGCTCTTCTTATACCTCTGGGTGGGGGAGAGTCTATGTCGTAGTCGTCAAGTATTCGGATTAGGGGGTTTTCGCTCAGAGGGAGCTTCTCATAATATTTTTTGGAAAGTTGTTTAAAGTACTGTTATACAGAAACAGCTAAACCTTAGGGTTTTTTGTTATTACTTCATTACTCGAAGTTGACTGGATCGATTTGGAAAATTCTTTTTTGTTAGAAAAAGTATACCAAGGTGGTTCTAATACAACAAAATCAGGATCTGGTATCTTGGAGAAATCGAGAGAACTATCTAAATAATATAGGCACACTTACAGGAATTTGGGTACTTTTCATAGTGACCTAGTCCATTTCTTATCGAATTGCTTCACTGGAAGGCGGTTATTTTAAAATAATGTTTTCTTGTTGTCCCAATACGCAGTCGTCACTCAGAACCCATCAGCTCCATAGAGCATCGGACCTACGAGCCATGTGCCGGTTCTGCCGTTGGAATCAACGGATAAAATCTTTTATACTTACGGATCCTTATTTTTGGACTGGGGCGGACAGCGGTGCGGCACATCAATATCGATGTCTTTAGTGATGTCACCCTTGCATTTCTCTTTGTGAACTATATCTGAGACAAAGAGAAATTTCAACAAAAACAGCTTACATCACTCCCTTAATTATCAGATCTCATATCAACACTCAAAGTACGTAGAGTTAAAACTACTAATAAAAAAAAATCAACTCAATTATACTTAAGTATGGAATTTTACAATTCTTGGTTTTGGTGGCATTGGATTTTAAGTTTTGCTAGAACTTAAACAAAAAGACTGAAGGTGATACCGGTTTATTATTGTTTCATTTTATATTTTTCACTCGAAGTGACACGTCTGAACACGAAGTGAAACATAAGTGAAAGTCTAATGAATTCACTAGTGAACTGATTGAACGATATAGGATATTGGCATTTGCCAACTTTCACTCCGACTCCGAATGAACGAAAAATGAGCAGTCTGAACACAGGGAGCACGTTCACTCGGATCATCACAAACTAAACTTACCTATTCTAAGACGCACGACTTCATTCGACGTATAGAAAAGGGTGGTGAATGTTATTTACTATGTTTTAGCTAAGTTGAATCAACATAAAACGAAGAATTATGAAGGATTTAATCGAGTGAGTATTCATTCGAGTGGACCGTCTGATATCAGTTATCACTTCACCTTTGGCGACTAAACTGCACGAGAGTCAAGTATTCATTGATGATGTTAGTTACCTTCCCCTGATTTTTCAGCCGAAGTTTCTGTTGTTGATACATTCGGTGTATTCGTATAATATATCCGACTTGTAGTTCCTTTGCGCTTGAACCGGCTGGTTGTTTCGATTGTAGCTGTTTCCCTTATAGTTTGTTCGTGTGTGGTCATTTCACTTATAAAGATAGTTAGTTTGCTTGCGGTTGTTTCACTTGTAGTTAGTTTGCGTGTGGTCGTTTCGCTTGTAGTTAATTTGCGTGTGGTCGTTTCGCTTGTAGTTGGTTTGCGTGTGGTCGTTTCGCTTGTAGTTAATTTGCGTGTGGTCGTTTCGCTTGTAGTTGGTTTGCGTGTGGTCGTTTCGCTTGTAGTTGGTTTGCTTGTGGTCAGTTTGCGTGTGGTCAGTTTGCGTGTGGTCGGTTTGCGTGTAGTAGGTTTGCTTGTAGTCGGTTTGCGTGTAGTTGTTTGGATTGTAGTTTTTTTTGGTGTAGTCGGTTTAGGTCTTGAAGATGTTGTTCTCGTTCGACTCTTTGTCACTATCCACGTCATGTTTAATAACGGTTTAAAGGTTTGTATTGGATTAAATGTGCGCGGCCTCCAATGCTTGGTCCGACCTGTAATGAATCATTTGTGTAAATGATATAGGCACATTTAAATGTGTTTTATGTTTTCAGCAGCTTCATTAATAATTTCTATTTGGAAAAAAAATACAACGTAAATAAAATATCTAGATGATACAATTTATTACTAACTAGCATTTACTCGCAGCTTTGCCTTTGCCTGCGAGTTTCCCGTTATTATCCCAAGGGAACTTCGTACCGTTACATAAAATATTCTATGTTTCAATCCAACATTCAACTTGTATACCAATTTTCATCTCAATTATGCACTAGTTACGGCATTACTTAGTTACACATATCTCTATGTATATCCAAACATCTAATTCTCTCAAACTATTATTATTAAGATAGGTTGGGAAGTAGGGTAGGATTCCTATGTTATATCCAAGGACCTTAAAATAAACAGCGGGACGGAACCTCGCCAACAGATAACTGAAGCATTTGTAGTGGGCCGGTTGCTTTGTACTTATCACCTAGTTTTTTCCTACTACCCGCAGCACGCACACATTGACCTGACCAACCAGCGTTAAAGAAACCCGCGGACTACAAGTGCTTCAATTCTTTGTTACCGAGGCTAAGTCTGACTATTTATTTTAAGGTCTTTAGCTATCCAATTTTTCTTAAAGTCGCTTGTGCCACAGTTCACTTCGAACCATTATCTATAAAAGATATTCATTGATCGAGCGAGCTCGAAATATCTCCGTATCAGCTTGGTAAAAAATGCTTTGTATGTCTGCCTGACTATTCTCCTCTACAAGACGCATTTCTTAACCGATTCTTATGATATTCCGTGAGCAAGTTCGACCAGATCAGGTGTCGATTCAGTTTTTAGATTTTTTTCAAAATCTCGAGGCAGGGGTTGATAGACTCTCGAGCTTACAGAGCCACTAGTATCCATAGTCTAGACTATATTAGTTTCTGATGGTTCAAGGATAATTTATCCATTTTTGCCCATTACTTCACTGCAACTAGATCATTATTATCATCATTTCAATCTTGAGTAGTCCACTGCTCTGCTTAACACAAGTTTCCCCCAAAATACTTCCACAACGAACTATCTCACTCTTTTTGCCACCATCGACTTCCGACGAGCGGTTATCTGAGTAGTCAGAACGTCTTGTGAGAGGCCGACCCACGTTGCATCTTCTAGTGCAGCGGTCGGCAACCTTTTAGCAGCCAAGGGCCACATAGTAGCTAACGAAATTGGAGCGGGCCGCACTGTTAATAATTGGTGATTTTATACAATTCTGAATATATCGACCTTTACAGACAAAATAGCCAGAGAGGCTCGCGGGCCGCAAGTGAGCGGTTCACGGGTCGCATGCGGCCCGCGGGCCGCTGGTTGCCGACCGCTGTTCTAGTGGAACTAGATATCCGTGCTTTCATAGAATTTAAATATTTACCTTTAGGACGCAATTCTGGAATATAAAAGTCACAATGATATAGTTAGTTCGCTGATCATTTTGTTTTAGCTCGATGACGAATTAATCTCTCGTATATCTTTGTCCCATCAATGAGAGTACGGATGTATACAGTAGTGTGAATACGCTGATACGGCGGCACGCTACGGTATTGGCTGATAATGATTGAACTACCGGCCCCATAGTCATGGTAGTGCTGATGGTGTGTGATGTGATTGATACTCAAAATTTAGCTCTTATAAAAATGACGTTGATGTTTTGAACATAAAATTCAATTCAACTGGAACGAATAAGGTATACGAAGGGTTAATAAATAAAAATAAATAAATAAATAGGTATCAGCGTTATTCGGCCCATTAGCTTTTCATTCAATTCGTATTTCGTCTCATTCTATATTCGTCACACATTCTTTATTCGTCTTGTTCGCTATATGTCTCTATCTTCCTAAGTCTAATTCTGTAACTTGTCTTATTCTTAATAAGTCTTAATCGTATTTCGTCACGGTCTTCCTAGGGCTCATTCTTCATTATTCCTTTTCGATTTTGGTCTCATTCAATTATTCGCCTAAATTTTTTGCATACGTTCCATGTTGGTCACATTCGTAGTTAGTCTCATTCGTTTTCAGTCCAATTCTAAGTTCGTTTCATTCGTTTTGCGTCTTGGTCGCTATTTGTAACTATCTTTTCCCGTCAATCTTAAATTATTATTATTAACTCATTTTTTAGCATAAGAGTTCTAAAAATAGCGGTCAAAAGCCGTAAATTACTAAATTTTAATTTGTTTATTAAACTATGAATACACGATCCGGCCAAAAAGATATGAATATAGCGGCTAAGACGTAAGTCGTACGGGACGAGTAGAGAACGTTCCCAAAAAAGAACGAGACGAGTTGCTAATACCGACAAAAAAAGAGAGAGACCAATAACGAATGTGACTAAAGATAAAGTGCGAATGATTCTAAAAACGAGAGAGACAAACAAAGACATAGTCGTAGGAAGACCGTGACGAAATACGATTAAGACTTATTAAGAATAAGACAAGTTACAGAATTAGACTTAGGAAGATAGAGACATATAGCGAACAAGACGAATAAAGAATGTGTGACGAATATAGAATGAGACGAAATACGAATTGAACGAAAAGCTAATGGGACGAATAACGCTGATACCAATAAATATTAGGGGACAATCTTACACAAATCGAACTAGCTCCATAGTAAGCTCAATAAGGCTTGTGTTATGGATACTAGACGACGATACATTTAATAGATACAAATACTTAAATACATAGAAAACATCCATGACTCAGGAACAAATATTCGTGCTCATTACACAAATAAATGTCCTTACCGGGATTCGAACCCAGGACCACTTGCTTCGTAGGCAGGGTCACTACCAACTAAGCAAAAGCGGTCGTCAAAAACGAAATATGAAGACAGATTAAACGTCAATGGTCATTTCATATCAATAGCTATTCCACATTGTCGTTATAATGAATTTATTATACGTATCAATTATTGTAAAGTGGACTACTGATTATTCGGTACACCAACTTCTCCATGATTACCCTAAATAATATTTGAGTTTATAGATCACCATCAGTCGAAAGACGTCAACAGCTGAACATAGGCCTTCCTAAGTCACACCAGCATGACAGATCCTTAGTTGCCCATAACCATCGCACTCCGGCGACCTTCTTAAGGTCATCAATCCAACTTTTGGGGAATTTAAGTGACTCGTCCGGACAGTGGTCTACCATAGTTCTTAAAAGAAAGCTCAAATTCAGTCGATAAGCAATGGAGAAATCTATGCTCGGAGTTTCTCTGCAATATCGAAATAAAAATTAACCGTCCGTCCGTGGAATAATCAGAGTAATTGACATATATCGGATTCTATAGGAACATCCGCTAAGGTGCTAAGTCCGCTTTGCTCAAAGGTAGATACTTATGTGTTGCTGCTATTGCAATGTCTCCAATTTGTAAAAGTCGACTATCACCATCACACAAGTTAGTTTTTGACACTGAACACAGGTGAAACAGATTTTTTTACGATACAAAAAATAACCATAAACCACGACTACTTATTTCCGACTTAGTATTGACAGTGTCAGAACGTACCTAACTTATGTTATGTTTAATGTTCGTGATTGGTTGCTTACTATTATAATTTATGTGCATTTTTATCTTACTTCCTTCTCGATCTGCAGGATCTGTAAACAAATATAGAAGCATTTTTATTTTTTTATTTGTACTGTAGAAAGTTTACGTGCGTAAGTATTTGAATATACGACGGCAGCATCAAATATTTAGTATTGGCCAAAGTAACCAAATATATCGAAACAGATCTTTATTTGCATAGCAGTTAGGAAGTGTTATGATATATGACTGCTACTAACTATAATGATGCAGAATGAATATGAAAAGAAAAAAAAAAGAAAAACATAAATCGTAAAACGACATAACGGACTTTGATAGAAGTATCTTTGTACAAGTTTTTTCTAAAACAAAGTATCGGATTATTTTATACAAGCGATTAAAATGAGCCTTTTTGATGCGACTTGTAATCTCAATGTCAAAATGGGTGTAGGTAAGTCACGCGTTTATAACACTACTGTTCACTTCAAGTGCAAGAAAAGAACATAACTGCTCCAAATCATTAGTATATCAAATCATTAGTAACTGTCGTTCATTATGCGTCGCCCTCATCAACACTGTATCGAACGTTGGAGTATAGGGATTATCTCTAGGTACTACTAGTGCATAAATTTTAGCGCATCTACGCCTTCGAGTGGCAGCTGTCATATTGCTTATTTTCGTTGAGTGGCGGGCGACGGCCTCCCGTCGATTGTCAAAAACCGTTGAGTGGCACGGGCCGGTGGCCCGTCGATTGGTATTGTTTACTATTTACCTATGAAATGAGCTGTTTAATCTACACCTGTCTTGCTCTTTCTTGCAAGATGCATTCGTGAATAGATAAGGATAGCATACAATAACAGACGCGACCACACCTTCCTAATAAGTTTGTCTAAAAATTCAAATTTGCAAACCCAATTTTCTACGACCGCGCGTGTGACCGATTTTAATCTCGTTTTGAAAACCTCGTAGTCTAAAATTATTCTATATTGGAGAGGGATAGTAAATGTATTTTTTTGTAAATAAATGGTATTTTCTACATTTAACTGTTTTATTTCATACTTATAGTGATCGTTTAATAAACATAGCAGGTTTTACAAAAAAGGAAGCCAGCCTCGGCATAGATAAATTAAAGCCTAATAGTTCAGTAGGTCCAGATAATGTACCTCCGTACATAATTAAAGCCTTTAAAGAAGAGCTTTCATCCCCATTGGCCCACATTTTTAACCTCGCTCTCGAAACCAGTACTTACCCTGATCGCTGGAAAACATCGCGAGTTACGCCTATTCTAAAGTCAGGGGAAAAATCACAGACGGCAAATTATCGTCCTATCGCTATTTTAAGCTCTTTTGCTAAGGTTTTTGAGAGTGTATTGCATGCAAAAATTTACAAACAAGTCGATCCCTATCTAGATGACGCGCAACACGGATTTCGAAGAGGCCGCTCTGTAAATACCAATCTTCTTTCACTTGTAGACCACGTCGCGAAGAAACTAGATGAGGGAACCCAAGTTGATGTAGTATATCTAGACTTCAGAAAAGCTTTCGACCAAGTCGATAACGATATACTCTTGTTAAAGCTCTCTATGCTTGGTCTTTCACCCTCATTGTTGCGTTTATTTGCCAGTTACCTGAAGGATCGCAAACAATTCGTTCGCCTGGGGTGTTTTGACTCAGATTTGTATCACACAAAATCAGGTGTTAGTCAGGGTTCTCTCCTTGGTCCTTTCCTTTTCACGATCATGGTTAATGATCTCTCTGGTTGTATCGAAACAGGCAGGCCCTTAATGTATGCTGACGATCTCAAGATAGTAGTCGATATCAAAGCCCCAGCGGATTGTCAGAGCATGCAACGCAACTTAGATGCAATTCACCGCTGGAGCATTGAAAATTGTCTCTATCTCAACACGACTAAGTGCTACATCATGAGTTTTACGCGTTCTACTCAGGGTATAATTGCACAATATACCATAGACAACCAGCCTCTTTCTCGGAGTCAATCCATAAAAGACCTGGGGGTAATATTCGATCCCGGACTCACATTTCACAACCACATACGATCACTGGCAGCCGAAGATTTTAAGCGTCTGGGTTTCGTAACGCGAATTTGTAATGACTTTACACATGTAAGAGCAATCAAACTGCTCTACTCTGCACTTGTAAGATCCAAATTAGAGGCTAGTTCGTGCGTGTGGAGTCCTTATGAATCAACCTACGAGCTTATGCTCGAGAAAGTGCAGAAGCGTTTCCTACGCTTTCTTTTTAAGAAGATAGGAGGCTATTATCCGCTCTTGTACCCTACTGCCTACCTACAGGGTACTCTCGGGTATAACTCCCTTGCGACACGTAGGCTATTCGATCAATTGATCACCATACTCCGTATCCTGCGAGGCCGTCTCGATTGTCCTGTGCTAGTCGGCGAGGCCTGTCGGCTGTTTGTCCCGGACAAGCGGTCGCGGTTCCGCCGGCTGTGCCTGTTTGCCGTACCCGTGGCGCACACGGTCGCGCGCCGTAACTCTCCCGTGTGCCGCGCTCTACACGCCCTCAATAGGCTTGATACGCAGCAGCTCTCCTGCGATCTGTTTGCGGATGGCTGGACGGTTGTTGAAAGAGAGTGCCTGAAACTGTGTGAGAGTCTTACCTAGTAATTTAACCATTGACATGTTAATTATTGTTTATTTTGTACTTTTTTTTGTTTTTGTTTTTATATAGCTAAATTGGAATTAATGTGCCTAGTATAAGATTGAATTTAATGTAATAATGTAAACTTAGCTGTAAGAAATTGTAATGACTTAGGATTATCCTATAATGTTGCATTTTCTTTTTATTCAAATAAATCACTAAATAAATCTTATAATTATTTATATAAAAGAAAAAGGAAAAAATGTAACTTTCCGAGATTTGATCACAAGTAGCAAATTACACATATAAGGTACGGCTTTCATTATTATATAATTAGATAGGCAATTTTATGCTTAATCCAGCGATACAAGATAAGAATATAGCCATTCATAATGTTTTTTTGAATAATGGTAATTTTTCTAACATTAATCGAATTCGCGGTGACCACCCATGGAAGCCCCTGCCACTTGAGGGAAATTCGCGAAAAATGGCCGCGCCACTTGACGGTAAAAGACAATCGACGGGTACCCGTCGAACGCCACTCGAAACGAATAATTTAATATCATCAGAAGTGAAAAAACATTTATATCGAGTACTTCGAAATACGAACTTAGACGGTAGTAGATAAAATCCAGTATGGAGTTGTTATCCTGGGGTTCCCCTAAGTTCTCTTCTGGGTGAGGGAGATCCCTCAGATAAGGCCCCTCAGCGTAACACGGCTTTCGCAACACCAATTCCAGCTCTGAAAGTGCAATCTTTGTTAATATTTTATCAGTACATATAGGTAATTATCCGTAAGTGAATA
Organism: Eudemis profundana; assembly: GCA_947034925.1. NCBI lineage: Eukaryota > Metazoa > Arthropoda > Insecta > Lepidoptera > Tortricidae > Eudemis > Eudemis profundana. Next base: position 14,790,688 of record OX344811.1, on the reverse strand, counting down.
AGACTTCAAAAACTGACACATTTGATTGAGGCAATTTATTAAGGGTATTCATGACAAAAATCAGCATAATTTTGTGACATTATTATTAATATCAGTTCATCATCGTCATGCCAACTCTTCCCTAATCTAACTGATCTCATCTCAATAAACTTCGGTCATACAATTGAATAGTTACCACCCACGCCACGCCATTTGTTATTGGTACCTTGAACAAGAGTCTCCGAAAAATGTGAATAGGAAGGAGACTCCTTCGCGAGAAAATCGACTTGAAATAGGTATTTATCAAAAACCATGGGACTTCTACCTGGCTGTACATATTTTGATGTCAAGATTTGGCAAACAGTGCATCTCGAGGTTCGAGAGACATTTGAGACTGATATGTAGTATGTATCTAAGGTTAAGTAAATAGTGCAGCTCTGTTCGTTCCATGTTGTTCTAGGTGTAGTGTAGTATGTTTTTTTCTATTCTTTAACTGACCTGCTATTGGCCTCAGTAGCACCTGATGGTAAGCGACTACGAGGCCGACTTGCCGGTTCAGTAGATGCCTATTTACTCGTGTTTTGAAGAGTTCTAAGTTGTATTTGTCAGGAAATACAGACGCTGGGAGCGAATTCCATTCCTTGGCAGTACGCATTAAATAGGATGTAGCGAATCGCTTCGTGCAAATAAATGGAGTATCGACAACTAAAAGATGAAGTTAAGTTAACGAAGATGGAATTAAGTCGTGTAATTCCTGCGCACATTCCCGAAAATGATTCCGACAAGAGACAGATAAGCACTCACTTTGCAACGAAGCTCTGGAAGTTCACTTCAATCGATGGATAATTTCCAATGAGTCTACGGGCTTGGAGCTCTATTGAGTCCAGAGCGACTCACTGTTACTTGGGACGGGACTATCCTAGCAGAGGTGACAGCAGTATTCCATGTCTGAACAAACCTGCGCTTGATACAGAGCAGCTATTCCGGCATGAAATACCGCGTCACCTTAAATAGGACACCAAGTTTTTTAGCGGCAGTCTTCGCTTTGTCCTCAATAGTAGAGCCGAAGCTTAAGTTCGATTTCAATTTTAACCCAAGTAGCAAGGTGGACATGCGATAAGGCTACGTTTTGAGAAGAAGGAGCCAAGGTAAAGACTCGTTTTCGTCAGTGAATAGACGCGCCTGTGTTTATTTATAATACCCACTCTCTTCGGGATGCTTGCATTGGAACATTCGCACGTAGCAATCGCTCATGAAAGTGCGGTAGGTGCCGTTAATGTCGCGAGCACACACCATCACATTGCGCACCGGGCATTTCTTCGGACACTCGTCTCGGAACTGGTTCCAGCGTTCTATGAACACAGTGAGGGTAAAAAGTGATAATTTCGCATTAGCAGGAGTGACTCGCGGTGGCCAGAAAGAGCACGCGTTAACACGCGTTATGAGATAGGGAGAGACGGTCGGATCATCCGGTGCGTTGGTTGGACCCAAACGACAGTTTCGTTAGAGAGAGAGACCTCTGTACGTAGTAATATTACTTATTCTGTGGCATTAGAGAGTATTAAAGGAGTGGAGAGGAGATCGAATCTCAGCCTTTACTAAATACTTTTAAAGGCTGACTAAATATAAGATACCGCTATAAGATTCCGCTAGGAACTAATTTCTTAAATTGAGAACGATTTTTTCCATTGTTTGTAAATAATGCCAAAGTCATCGTAGTGGTTTATTTACATTTAAACAAATATGAATTCTTATTTGCATCTTGACAAACTTTATACATTTTTGGTAATCCTTTTATCGGTTTTACTCACATCTTTCTATATTTCTGCTACCAAGTGCAATGTAATACCAAAAAAGATTTTCGTATATAAAGCACTTTTATGCCACACCTGGCCATAAAGTGACTTTTTCCGTACGCGCAGCGTGTGGAAAAAGTCACCAACCGGTTTCTGGCCACGTGTAGACATAAAATGACGTACACAACACGGGAGGTAATAAAGAAAGCCCTCGATCGCACATTTACGTCCCTCGCTTGCAACTCGTTCCGCAAACATCAGCGATCTCAGCCTTTCTTTGTATTACCACCCTAGTTGTGTAATGTACTATTACCTATTTAAGTACATGATTATAGCTTTAGTGTTGTATGAGCGGTAATGAACTTCAACTCACCTAACTCTTCCTGCACCTTGGCATCATCCTTCCTAATTGGTAAACGTTTTGCTAAATTCAGTTTCCTGAATTTTGGTAACAATGACGTATCTTGACATTTAAGCATACTCACGACTGATAACTCAACATCGTCCTTAACGTCAGCAAAACCTAGTGGGAAAACGGCAGTTTATCAGTTACATTCAGAAAATTAAAAGGCAACATTTAGACCTACCTTCAAATGTAAGTGTTACCCGCTACTGCCGCCGCTACCCGATAACACCCAAGCGAGGGGGTTAGACGGTATTACTTGCCAAATTTCATACTTCTAAGTCTACGGTAAGTACCCTTGAATTTTGGTTTCCTTGAGAGTGTCGAAATTTAAGTTTTTTGCGGTATAAAAGGCCGTAACTTTTTTTTACGTTAACGTAGAAGTCTGATTTTTTCACAGCATTAAGAAACCGTAGACTTGAGTACATGGTTTAAATTACAACACGATACCTCCATGCGTTTCTGAAATAAAGGATATTGATAGACGGAGAACAAAGTGATCTTATAAGGGTTCCTTTTTTTTCATTTTGAGGTACGGAACCCTAAAAAGACCTATATATCTATACACGCGTATAAAACAGTAAAATAAATCTGCTACGGTTGTGGATAAGGGTAATAAGCGCCCTAACTAATTCCCTCGCTTGAGTTACCGCTTAGATTTGAAAAGACCGTTATGCGTGGCATCCCAAGGCCTACCTAATTCACATTTGACCTGCGCCACCGCGCATGCGGTAAGAAGTTGGTAGAATTCCACGCCCCGTTTCGTTATTTTGGCACAAACTGTTTGATTCTGCTGACATATAACATGTGCACATTCATCTGAAAAACGTTCCACTGCTGAAATTATATGAAACGCTGTAAAAATAAATCACAATGAGTGAAAGTGAGACAATACGCATGAGCAGTTTCAAACTTGCACTCACGATAATAATAAGCTTTATTTCGAACTAGCATTTTCCCGCGGCTTCGCCCGCGTTGTTCCCGTTATTGTCCCAAAGGAAGTCTTTACCGGGATTAAAACTATCCTATGTTTCAATTCAGGAAATGGTCCACTTACATGCCAAATTTCAGCTTGATCCATCCAGTTGCTATACCGTTATTAGGTAACAAACATCCAAACATCTTCACAAACTTTCACATTTATAATATTAGTGGGATATAATCTTTCTCTATAAAAACCAGTACACCACTATAGACATAGGAGAAGGCCATAGACAGGCAAAAATACAGCAAGGTGTCAGACAGGGATGTCCACTTTCGCCACTTATTTTTAACATCTTTATAGAATGTAGCATTAGATAACTTGCAGAATCTGGAAAAGGGGGGTTAAATTCAATGGGTGTAATATCCAATTTATTCAATTTTCTGACGATATCGCAGTATTAGCTGCCACATCTATTAAATTGGAGGAATTAGTAATAGAAATGAATACCGTTTTTCACAGCTTTGGGTTAAATATTAACATTAGTAAGACCAAAACACTTGTAACATCAAAATCAGCCTCATACAATAGACCAATTTCAATAGATAATATACTAATAGAACAGTCACAAAATTTAAATATCTTGGCAGTATTATAACAGATGACTCCAGATGTACACAAGACATAATAACCAGAATAGCAATGGCAAAGAGAGCTTTTAATGCAAAGAAAAACCTGTTCTAATCCAGAATAGCACGCCATGTACGGAAAAAGCTCATAAACGTGTACATCTGGAGCATAGCATTATACGGAAGTGAAACGTGAACAATGACACAAAGAGATAGAGAGAGACTGGAGACCTTCGAGATGTGGTGTTGGCGAAGGATGGAGAGAATTAGCTGGACTGAGAAGAGGTCAAATGAGGAGGTGCTAGATATGGTGAAGGAGAAGAGGTGTATTTTAAAAACCATTGAAAACCGAAGAGGAAAAATGATTGGAGACTTGATTACTTAAATACTATAATAGAAGGAAAAGTTGAAGGGAGGAGAAAGAGAGGAAGACCGAGAAGAGCTTACATGGACCAAATTAAGGAAAAGGTGAACGTCGTGTCGTTCGTACCAAGCTGTCAAGGAGAGGGCTCAAGAAAGAAAGACATGGAAATTACTCCACCGACAAGAGCCTAGCTCTTAAATTCATGATGATGATTTCTAATAAGAGCTAAACCATAATAACACGATGCGACTTTGTGTTGTAGCACTATGCGTCGTCGTGTCGTGGACGCATGACGAAATGCATCGTAAAAATTCACGACTTGATAGTGTGCGATAAACTATTTTGACTTTGAGTACTCCGGCACTGTATTTATAAACGGAAATTCGCATCTTTCATATTTTGAAAGCCGTACTTTTGTCATATAATACAAATATAAGTACCGTAAGGCCCGAGGTACTTTAGCCCGGGGGGGGTAACTTGGCCGTAGGGATTAACTCTATTCAGGTTTTATTATTGCATTTAAATTACGGCACATTGGCATGTGGATGGTTTTAGCTAACCGTTCATGTATATTTACTATCAGACCTTATAAATTTGAGATATGTGATTTACAAGGCGGGCACAGTAACCCTACATTTGGCTGAACTACCCCGACCCGGTATTCCGGGCATACATTAATGGCCCATATTTTCACTTACTAAACAATAGGCTTACGAGTGTCCTCATAGTCCATGGAAATTACTTTCTCCGGAACGGTAGGTAGTAGGTATGTTTAAGTGCAGGGGTAATAACCGTTTTAATAATTGACTTGAAGTGGTTGGTTTTTAGTTGAATCGTAACATTTTTATAGCATGATGACTTGTGCTTATGAGTGTCTTCATAGTAATTTTATTTGAAACAAAGGTGTATGTGCAGTTGCACTTGTAAAATAATTGGTTTCATAAAGTTATTGACTGACGCGGTTGATTGGAGTTGAATTGTAGTATTTTATTGCAAAGCTATTGATTGGTCCACTACTAGTTTGTGTTTTAACGTAGACCTGCGAAATTAAATAAGATGATAAAAGACAAAAGGACGCAGTGTTAATACATAACATAACTGAAAAGGAAACATGTTACTTTTTTAAGTAAGGCAACGCGTAATTTAAGTAATTCTTTCTCCAAATAAATTATGTTAATATCTTGTTAATATAATAGCTTGTTAAACATTCATGCAAAAAACCACTTGTTTCAACCCCATTTAAACAAAAAAAAACCGGCCAAGTGCGAGTCGGACTCGCGTACCGAGGGTTCCGTACAAACTCATAAGTAGATACATGAATAGTTCAAGAAAAACTATATGGCGATTAGTTTAGTAGGAGCAAATAAGTATGTGTTAAGATTTTTGCAAATTTCTCAAAAACAGTGCAAGTTAGGAAAACCGTTATATTTTTCCTGTAATATATAGGATGACATTAATAATTGGTAATTATTACAGATTTTTCTGTTCAGTAACTTCGAAGATAATAGGGGGGGAACGGTATTTTTTTTAACGTTTTTCGCCATAAATCAAAAACTACTTATTTAAAAAAAAATACAAAAATACTGTTTTAATCTACAAATTAAGCCCTTTCATTTGATACCTCACTCAATATAATAGCTCTACTTTCAATTTGCAAAGTCTCATTACGGACCCCTTTAAAAAAAAAGTAAAAAAGTTACAAGATTTTTTTTACATCCTATAAGCTCGGGTTAGCGGTTCTTAACACTATTCCAAATTTCAAGTCGATAGCATCAGTAGATCCTGAGATATCTTGCTGTGACAGACGGACAGACAGACAGACAGACAGACAGACAGACAGACAGACAGACAGACAGACAGACAGACAGACAGAGTCGCACCATAAGGGTTCCTTTTTTACCATTTTGGTACGGAACCCTAAAAACGGTCTACAAAAACGGTTAATACCATTTCTGTCAACGAACTTTTCACTCACTGACATCCACTTAAATTATCTTTATAAACAAACAGGTTCCAAGGAGCAAATTAAACACAATCAATGGAAACGATAGCGTAGAAGCAGTAGAACTGTCACGAATGTTAAAATAGTCCATTACACAACTGGGTGGTAAAATAAAGAAAGGCCACGATCGCAGATGTTTGCGGCCCGAGCTGCAAGCGAGGGACGTCCTGTAGACGTTTTGTCCCGTCCCGTCTTTATTACTTCCCGTGTTGTGTATATTATTTTATGTCGACACAAGTGTCAAGGGCAAGCCCAGAAAGCGGCTTTTTCCTTATATTATTTTGATACTATTGTCTTTCTTTTTAATTACAAGCATTTAACTATTGCAGGCCGATTCTGCATCAAATATTTATATGACGGGAAAGTCTCTCGTTTCATTCCAACCGGTATAGTATATTTAAAACTTAGTATATTTTAGTTACTTCCACAGTATTATGTCGTATGGTATTCTGCTGTGGGACAGTGCTAGTGCTTCAGAGCTTAATACTATATTTGTTCTGCAGAAGAGAGCTATTCGAGCGGTATTTAAGATGAATTATCGATACTCACTTAGAGATAAGTTTAAGGACATTAATGTATGTATGTGTATGTACATTCCCATTTTATATTTTGACGTTTGGAGGTTCTTTACACCTCCAAAACTTAATATTTTGACAACGGAGACTCTATACATCTCCATGAATTTTAGTATAAACTAGCATTTTCCCGCGGCTTCGCCCGCGTTGTTCCCGCCACTGTCCCAAGGGAACTCTTCACCGGGATAAAAAGTATCCTTTGTTTCAATCCAGGGCTTGGTCTACTTCCATGCCAAATTTCAGCTCAATCCATCCAGTCGGTATACCCCGTTATTAAGTAACAAACATCCAAACATCTTCACAAACTTTCGCATTTATAATATTAGTGGGATTTATTTTCTATTATTTTAATTGTCTTGTTTTGACGCCTAGAGACCTTTTACATCTCTGAAAATGTAATTTTAAGTTTATTGTAACGTATTAATGAAATCGAATGTAATAATCTCATACCTGTTGTTATATTAAAAAAAAAATTAAAAGAGAAACTGGTGAGTTTCTTCCGGCGCTTCTTCTCACCAGAAGGTCAGTACCCGAAGCGCCAAAAAAAATAATACATATTTAGAATCAAGACTTGTAAAAGAGCCCTTGAGGGTCTACTTGCAGAAATAAACTATTTTTTTTTTAATAATTTAACAGGGGCTCTTATAGAACCTTTGGGTACTGGCATTGACACAAAAATAAACCAGAAAATTAGATGGTGCGAATGATAACAAAAATAAAATATGAATTTAATTCAATGCATTTAATATGACAAAATGTATTCTACGACAGTAGACTTTGTAATATTGATGTTCCAAAGGTAGTATTACCATGGTAACCATATACGGCAGGTTGTCGGTTACGAGTTGATTACATTTTGGAATCTAATTGCTGTTTAATCTTGCAATGCCATTGTCAAAAGCACTGACCACACGCGCTGTGACGCACTTACCAAATTGGCTGATTCTGCGTCACGATAGGTTTGAAGAGTTGATTAGCGAATTTTTAAGCCGGTTCTTCTCGGAGCAGAAGTTTCACCTTGGTACCGGTGGTAAATTTTGACGTTCATGTCTGAATTTTAGTATCGCTAAATTGAAGAATAAAGAACTTTGAAGTTGTTTCACCCTCTGAATAACATAACTGCTAGGTTATCATGATAAAAAAATCACGCAGTAGCCATTGTATATGGAGAGCATAGGACTGGGCATACTGGCCCGAAGTAGAGAAGGTTTATTATTTATTATTATTACCAACTTATACATTTGCAACAAAGCCAAAGCGGTAAAAACTTATATATTTCTACATAACCTACTGCACTTTATCGTTAGTCCAGCAGTAGATATCTACGGGCTGATGCAAATATTATTCAAAATGAATACTCGATTTTAGAGATGAGCAAGAATAACTTGGATGCATTTGAGCGCGTTTATATATATATACTAGCTATTTCCCGCGGCTTCGCCCGCGTTGTTCCCGTTATTGTCCCAAAGAAACTCTTTACCGGGATATAAAGTATCCTTTGTTTCAATCCAGGACTTGGTCTACTTACATGCCAAATTTCTGCTTGATCCATCCAGTTGTTACCCCGTTATTTAGTAACAAACATCTTCTTCACAAACTTTCACATTTAAGTATAATATTAGTGTGAAGATTTTCGAATGTTAAAAGTTTAAATATACAATTTAATATAACCAGAGATCGGAATAGGTAGAGTATATTTACCTAAACTTCGAAGAACATAGTCGAAAAGTGGAGAGTCCCTTACAACAATTTTTTTATCCGGGACTTAAGTCTCGGAATCTTACTAAAAAAATATATTATTGGTATACTTTAGCACATTTCTCGAACATTCTCGGTAGGTATAGCTGTCTCTTTCTAATAGTGCTGTCTCTTTCACTCCTTCGAGAAATTTCGCCATATACTGAAGTGTAGTTCAAAGGCCCATAAGGGGTCCTGAAAACGGATTTTCAGGTTATTGCGCCATCTGATATAGGGTGTCCTGGAACAGACTGAAAACATGTTTCAGGCGCCTGAAAACAACGGCAACTTGGGTGAATTTTCAATCTTCTACTATGTGAAAGAGCCACCTCTGAAACGGCCTGAAATCACCTTTCGGCCTGCAGAAAACGCTTCTAAAGCACGGAAAATCACGTTTGAAGTTTTAACCTATACGATCGGCGCAACACACATACACACATTACTTTTGCGCCGGTGGCTCTTTCACATAGTAGAAGATCGAAAATTCACCTACGTTAACGTTGTTTTCAGGGGCCTGAAACATGTTTTCAGTCCGTTTCAGAACACCCTCTATAAGATGGCGTAATAACCTGAAAACCCGTTTTCAGGCGTTTTCAGGACCCCTTATGGGCCTTTGAACTACACTTCAGTATAGTTATGGCGAAATTTTCGAAGGAGTGAAAGAGACAGCACTATTAGAAACAGACAGCAATACTAAAAATGCTCGAGAAATGTGCGAAAGAATACCAATAATATTTTTTTAGTAAGATTCCGGGGCTTAAGTTCCGGAAAAAAATTTAGTTTTAAGGGAGTCTCCACTTTTCGACTTTGTTCTTCGAAGTTTAGGTAAATATACTCTACCTATTCCGATCTCTCTATATAAACTTTCAACCCCTATTTAAACCCCTTAGAGGATGAATTTCGAAAAACGGTGATACCACTTTTCTTGTAATCTAATAATAAGTCTAAACATGACGTTTCAAACCTCTTACTTCTAAAATCTTAGACTCTCCATACAAATTTCGAACCCGTATTTGAACCCCTTAGGGGATGAATTTTGAAAAATCCTTTCTTAGTGCACATTTAGACCTTATAAGGATCCTACGTGCTAAATTTGGAATTCCTAGGACCAGCGGTTTGGGCTGTGCGTTGATATACAAACTTTCAACCACCATTTAAACCCCTTAGGGGATGAATTTTGAAAAATCCTTTCTTAGTGCACCCATAGACCTTATAAGGAACCTACGTGCTGAATTTGGAATTCCTAGGACCAGCGGTTTGGGCGGTGCGCTGATATACCAACTTTCAACCCCCATTTAAACCCCTCAGAGGATGAATTTCGAAAAACGGTGAAATTACTTTTCTTGTAATCTAATAAAAATCTAAACATGAGATTTCAAACCTCTTACTTCTAAAAATCGTACTCCATAAAAATTTTGAACCCCTATTTGAACCCCTTAGGGGGTAAATTTTGAAAAATCCTTTCTTAGTGCACCCCTAGACCTTATAAGGAATCTACGTGCTAAATTTGGAATACCTAGGACCAGCGGTTTGGGCGGTACGTTGATATACAAACTTTCAACCCCCATTTAAACCCCTTAGGCGATGAATTTTGAAAAATCCTTTCTTAGTGTACCTTTAGACCCTATAAGGAACCTACGTGCTAAATTTGGAATTCCTAGGACCAGCGGTTTGGGCTGTGCGTTGATAAACAAACTTTCAAACCCCATTTTAACCCCTTAGGGGATGAATTTCGAAAAACGGTGAAATCATTTTTCTTGTTATCTAATAAAGAGTCTAAACATAAAGTTTCAAACCTCTTACTTCTAAAATCGTAGACTCTCCATACAAACTTTGAACCCCTATTTGAACCCCTTAGGGGGTAAATTTTGAAAAATCCTTTCTAAGTGCACCCTTAGACCTTATAAGGAACCTACATGCTAAATTTGGAATTCCTGGGACCAGGGGTTTGGGCTGTGCGTTGATAAACAAACTTTCAACCCCCATTTAAACCCCTTTGGGGACGAATTTTGAAAAATCCTTTCTTAATGCACCCCTAGACCTTATAAGGAATCTACGTGCTAAATTTGGAATTCCTAGGACCAGCGGTTTGGGCGGTACGTTGATATACAAACTTTCAACCCTCATTTAAACCCCTTAGGGGACGAATTTTGAAAAATCCTTTCTTAGTGCACCCCTAGATCTTATAAGGAATCTACGTGCTAAATTTGGAATTCCTAGGACCAGCGGTTTGGGCGGTACGTTGATATACAAACTTTCAACCCCCATTTAAACCCCTTAGGGGATGAATTTTGAAAAATCCTTTCTTAGTGCACCCCTAGACCTTATAAGGAACCTACTTGCTAAATTTGGAATACCCAGGACCAGCGGTTTGGGCTGTGCGTTGATAAACAAACTTTCAAACCCCATTTTAACCCCTTAGGGGATGAATTTCGAAAAACAGTGAAATTACTTTTTTTGTTATCTAATAAAGAGTCTAAACATGAAGTTTCAAACCTCTTACTTCTAAAATCGTAGACTCTCCATACAAACTTTGAACCGCTATTTGAACCCTTTAGGGGGTGAATTTTGAAAAATCCTTTCTTAGTGCACCTCTAGACCTTATAAGGAACCTACATGCTAAATTTGGAATTCCTAGGACCAGCGGTTTGGGCTGTGCGTTGATATGTCAGTCAGTCAGTCAGTCAGTCAGTCAGTCAGTCAGTTTCTTCTTTTATATATTTAGATATATATATATATATATATATATATATGATATAATTATGACACATTATTCGACATAGTGAGGAGTGAAAGGTGAGAGAGGCTTTGCCTAGAAGTAGAACGCGAAATGTGTTAAAAAAGAAGTAGCATTATGTAAATGTTTCGAATGTGTGTAACATGTCATCGCAATCGTACACACAGTATAGTAGCAGTAATTTTTCTTCCTACAAAAGGTACAGTCAGCTGCAGAGATAAGTATACACCCTGCCGTACTACGAATCTATGACAGGGCCACTTATCTCTGCAGCTGACTGTACATCACGCGCTTTCATGTGTGCGCGCCGTAAACGAACGCACTAGACGCAAAATTTTACGAATGTGTAAGAATACTTTAATACGGATCACACTGTCTGCGCGCTCCTAAATGGAAGGTTGACTACTTCTCTGTCTTCATACTTTGATCGTACCGCCAAGTAAGAATTATACCTACCTACGAAAAAGTAATACAAAAAATATCCAGGGAACTCCTAAGTCCTAATTTGAAATAAAGAAAATCAACGATCCGATTTGAACGACCTATCTGAAGTTAATCTCATTAAGTCGTAGAAAAATACAGGATAGGCACTCGAAGAGGGCTGCTACCGTTAGATCCTCCCATCGCATAACCGAGATATCTGAAGCGAATTCTTTTGAATTGCCTACTTAGATACACTTGGAAAATTCGTTGCCATGGCAACGGGGATAAAAGAAATAAGCTGATAATTTTATCGCTTCTTGAAGTATTTCGCGACACTTGCGATACTTTGAAGGTTATCCAGAGATCCATTACAAGAATCGAAATTAAGTATCGGAATCAGATTAATGAACAAAAATGATACCGCTCGCTTATTGTTACTTGAAAGAGAATGATTTTAGTTAGCTAGACATCGCTATAGTTCAGCACGAAATAATCTGTCAAAACTGTTATCAGGTGAAGTTATGGTCAACCAAACAAATCTGTTTGTGTAGTTATTGTTTATTGCTGAGATGCTGAGGTTTATGATTTTAGGGTTATTCTTCAGAAATATATCTGCGACTTATTCCTCTGTCTCCGTACATTTGGTATGAAAAAGAGCTAGAGGAATAAGGTGACCGCAGACTAATTTCTGAAGAATAACCCTTTACAAGGAGCGCGCGATGGCGTTCCATATTTGTATTTTAGTATATTTTTAGGTTCAGATAATTTTAAAATAGCAGAATGATTTTTAATGTCTGAAAAAATAATGTTTGGTCTGCACACAGTCTACGTCTTAATAAATTATTTTGTTCTTTTGGAACTTTCACAATGATGACTCTGACAAGATTCTCATTATTGGTAGTTTCTAACCTAAATGAAACACAAATATAAGGAAAATTCAAATTCTCACAGAAACCAAAACTAAGCCAACCAGTTCACCCAACGTTCAAGACAAATATTAGTTTTGTTAACTCCGGAGTTTCATTTAAAAGTAAACACAAACTAAAATATTCCCAACTAAACAGGGTTACCAGCCTTGCCGTGACAAATGTGAGCCTTGGACGCGAGTGGCCCTCCCATCAACCACCCCCAGTGATTTATTTAACACCGACTGAACGCAAGGGCTTCATTTGTGGCAACCCTACCAGTTTGCTTAATGAGGAGGAATTTGATTTACATTTTGTTATTAAAAAAATCAAGGTTCATTTTAATTTTTCCCAAAAAATTATAGCTGCCAAAATGAACAATTTCAGAAGCTAATAAAACTGGTCTGAATTAATATTTTTACATTTGTCACACTTTTCTGTACAGATTAAAAAGTTTAATTAGATTTAAAAACAAAACCTAAATAGACTTACTGTCAAAGGCTGAAAAGTAAGAAAAATATCAATGGAAATTGAACCGTAGCAACAAGGTATATGTTGCAATTTCCAGTAGCATGACTCGAATCGACAACCGTGCATAACCTTTAGACTTGTCGCTGCTCATAAAATACTTAATTGCATTCCAGAGAAATAAAGTGGATTTTTATTCTATCTGGAAAATGCACCGTTCGAGGCTTTTACCCACCTTTGTACAGGTTATTAAATCATTTTTGCTGAAACGTGCTGTAACATTTTGTATTAAACAGTATTTTGATTCGAAAAACAAATACATTCTAACAATAAGTAGGTGCTGTAAGCGACGGCCTTTTTAGGGTCCCGTGCCTCAAAAGGAAAAAACGGAACCCTCACTTTGTTGTCCGTCTGTCTGTCTGTCTGTCCGTCTGTCAAGACCCTTTATATCTAGAACGCGTCTCAAGTCAAGCCTACAATCACTTGAAGCTGTAAAAAATCAAACTACTAAAATAACGTGAAAAAATATAACGCCGTTTATGCCGCAAAAAAATTAAATTTCGACACTATCAAGGAAACCAAAATTCAAAGGGTACTCTTACTGTTGACTTAGAAGTATGAAATTTGGCAAGTAATACCGTCTTATACTACAAGCATAGGGATAAATCTGATAACTATACATTTTTTTATTAAATCATAAAAAATAGACTTTACTAAGAGAATCAAAATTTATAGGGCACTTTAATATATGTACCTACTGTACGGAACGCTCGGTAGGCGAGTCCAACTCGCACTTGCCCGATTTTTTTCTATTGAGTTGGCCGTCTTAGTTTTTAAATTTTAATTTTTCAATGTGCGTGTATTTAACTGTCTACGAAAGTGTATTATATTTCGGCTCTTTCGCATATCGTTTTTCTATTAATTGAATGCACACTTGTCGGTGTAGAACATACTTACATAGTTCCGAGCATTTCGGCACTTTACAGCTATCTACAAAGAAAAACTTCCCTACCATACATGCGTAGTAGGTATGACAAAGGGGTTACTTTTCTCTCCAGGTGAGCTGTACATTCAACATTAACAGTACATTCAACCAACTTTACAGAATGCTTTTGTTATAAGGCTCAGTCCAACCACAACTACTGTTAAAATTGATTCTACCATCTTAAAAGCACTGTTCGCTGAGCGCCGATAGCATACTCGTAAAGTACTTTCACGATGCTTCATAAAATTCAAGGGTAAATATAGGATTTTACCATCTAACTTCGTATAATACCAAAGCAAAGTGCTATTATGTAGCATTCTTGGCCGATAGAGAAATCATTAAGAAAATACAGGTAAAACAAGATCTACTTTCATTGTTGTGCAACATCTTATCCAAAAAAAATAGGCAGCAGCCTTAAATTACGAAAAAGACACTGTAACAGCCACACAATATCTAGGAATTCATTAACAACTACACACACTGATAGCAATTTAACTTGAAGCACGTTTACAGCGGAAGAATCAAATTCAGACATTTATTAAACAAGTTCTCATCGCCACCCTATTTAACTGCGACTAGTACGAGTAACACGTCCAATCAAGAGATGCGTGCTAGTTGAGTTAGTTTGTAGTTAGTTCGAGGAAATGTGAGGTTTGAAACCAGAGTAAGTAACATAGTTGGCAGGTTCGTAATGAAAAAGATGTTCGTTGCCTACTAGCTATAAATACCGGGTCGGAGAGCGAACATACTGCAAAAGATGTCTACCTACATGAAATGGTAAGGAAGCAAACTATTAAGTCCGCAGCACGGCGTTAAATGCAATGGGCAGGGCACATTGCTCGCAGAACTGATGGCCGTTGGGGTGGTAAGGTTCTCGAGTGGCGACCACGTACCGGAAGACGAAGTGTTGGCAGGCCTCCCACAAGGTGGACCGACGATCTGGTGAAAACCGCGGGAAGCCGCTGGATAATAGCAGCACAAAGCCGACAATCGTGGAGATCCTTGGGGAAGGCCTATGTCCAGCAGTGGACGTCTTTTGGCTAAAATGGTGATGATGATGATGACGGCGTTAAATAAACGACCAATTTGAGGCCATCGGCGCACTGGCACCCAATGTAAGACTGTAGTCAAACTGGCACACATCCTCTGGCCATCATCAGACTAGCGCCCATTGTGCCTTTTTTTCTCACATTAGGCGCCGTCATCATATTGAGGCCTAATGGGGCCATTACCACAGTGCCATCGTCACACTATAGTTATCTTAAAGACTAGCCCCCAACGTAAAGCCATCATCATACTGGCACCCATCGTGGGGCTATTGAAACACTGGCACCCAACGTGGGGCTATTGCAACACTGGCACCCAAATTGGGACCATCGTCACACTAGCATCCGTATTGTACCTTAGTACTAACTATCACTTTAGCTTTTTGTATACGTAAGAAATCACTTACATTCATTCTATAATAGATAACCAATTAGCTCATTTTTATGACTCTTTACTCTTAAGTCGGCGGTTTATACTCATAATGGTGCTCACCGTGGGGCCGTAATTACATTGCTAAAATAACTGGCCAAGAGCATGTCGGACCATGCTCAGTGTAGGGTTCCATAGCCGTAACTATAAGGTAAAAAAAATACGACGTAAAAAAAGTACAACAACAAAAGAGCGTATCTTCATAGCAATTACGTCCTTTTGTTGAGAAGCGTAGTTTATCGGCAATAACTCAAAAACGGTTAATCCGATCTTGTTGAAAATAATTTTCGTTGAAAGTATTAATTAAGCGTTATCTTTGTAATTTTTTTTATATTTTTCGGACACACTGTTTAGAAGATAGAGGGGGGGGGACACAATTTTCACCACTTTCGGAGCGATTATTTCCAAAGGTATTCACTTAATCAAAAACATTACTTAAGAACCTTAAAATGTTTTTAAAAGAGCTGTCGAACTATGTACCACACATTGACATTTTGTAAAAAAAAATTTTTTTAGCTTCTGTTACATGTATGGAGTGCCCCCCCTAGATTTTTTTATTTTTATTATTTAACTACCAAACTTAGTTGCGGCATCTACAAGATATCTATATTCCAAATTTCATCAGTATAGGTCTTGTAGTTTTTGAGTAAAATGCCTGTGACATACGGACGGACGGACGGACGGACGGACGGACGGACATGACGAAACTATAAGGGTTCCTTTTTAGCCATTTTGGCTACGGAACCCTAAAAAAACCAACAAACTACTGTAATAACACTGAAACTTAATGTTAATCCGCCCTTTTCAATAATTAATAATCTAGGTAGGATTAGTGCAAGCAATCCACAGAGGACTGAAGGCTTGGGCTAGTTACGCACTTGCGTCCGGCCGGAACGGACGCCATTACTAATCCTATGGGAGGTAGTGGAGCACTTCTATTTTGGCTGGAGCACTTGAAGGCATATTGGAAATATTTAAGGTAGTTTCATGCAATTAGTGTCAATAGTACATTGTGTATCAAGGGCAGTAAGTAAGGAATTACAAACGAGTGTTTGTTACAAGGCCGAGGCGAAGCCGAGGGTCCTCTACCGCCCGTGGCACACTCAGTGTTTTTCATCACACTTGTGAGGAAATCTGATTAAAATAACCTTACTTAACCTAAATAAAATTGTAAAACAGAAGTGACATTAGTGACATATATCCATAGACAATGCGAATGTCAAGTCACGTTCGGAAACCATAGCGGTAAAGACCTAAAATGGTTGATTTTATATTTGCAAAATACTGAAATACACTATTTAAACATTTAATGTTACAGAAATATGTGTTTACGTGTATTTGCAATAACAGTTCTCGTTAAATAAATATTTCAGTGATAAAAGTTAAAAAACCGTAAGTTGGTGTTTCCTTGGAAAATGACAAATAAGAGTAAAACAGAACCAGCGTATCAAATTTAAAAAGAAAACTATTACGCCCTAGGGCGTAATAGGTCATTTACGGCCCGCAGAACCTACGTGTAATGACACCATTTTCGAGCGAGTGTGATGAAAAAAGTGTTATTCTCTGAAGGTAGGGAAACTCATATTTTTACGAATAGAAATTGTATGAGAAATTGGAAACAATAATTTTAATATTGAAATTAGGTAATTGGCATTACCTGATTATGAATAAAACGATGATATATTAAAAAAAACTTAGATTTCAAGTTTAAGGTTCCATTTTTTTGTATCATCACCATACTCATACTTAACTAGATACTTTAAGGAGGCGTCATGAAAAGTTTATACAGCGTGGAAGTGCAATACGAGCAAACAATTAAACCAGATATAGCGTTCAGTAGTGTTATCATTAATTAATATGATTTTTTAAATTCCACTTAATAGTGACTTCGTAATTAATTTTTGAAAATTTACCGAGCAGCAATGTACCGCATACATGCTTGTTATGACATTGCGAGATACGAGCTTTTTTAAAGTAACTGTCAACTAGCGTGTTTGTCAACTTGAATGTGTTGCGTTACAATGCGGGCCTAATTATTTTGTATGGTAAATATTTTCATTGTAGTTTTAAGCAAAACTTATTTAAATATACTTCTTAGGTCCTATGCTGACCACCGTTTCAATATTCGCCCGTATTACATTTCCACGCTGTATAGGTACGGGAAACACATAGCTGGAGCATTCCATGAAAATATCTACTTTTATAGTAATAAAACAACTTAAACGGATTAAATCGCGTATATTACTACATTTTAAGTCCCGACGTTTTGTAACCCACCCCACCCCGTGGTCTACCCGCGACCACGAACGCTGAAAAGGGTTACGAAACGTCGGGACTCAAAATGTAGTAATATACGCGATTTAATCCGTTTAAGTTATTTTATTACTATGAGTGATAATCGTGGAAACCGAAAACAATATTATATCTACTTTTGTCGGTTACGCAACGTTATGGTAGCAAGCAACCCTAATTAAACTTTAGCTACTAAGAAACACTTCCGTAACGATAGTCCGCTTCTTAATTTTACACGTCAAAACTATTAAAAAGGTAGTGTCGCTTACGTAACGTTACCGTGGAATGCTCCTACTGGTAAATTTAGACTATATTAATTCCGAAAGAAAACAAGAGTTTCTATGGCGGCGACCAAATGAGAACTGAATCATTATTTTATATTTAAACTTTATAATTATATATTATATATGACGAGGAAGGCCTAAAACCATTACCTTGGGGTTCCGGGTCACCTTTGGTCACCTTAGTGGTATGGTCCAATAATTATCCAATAACCCAGTATCCGCACCAGTTTGAGTACTGGTGTATTGCTCTTCATGTCTTTCTTTACACGATCTAAATGTCGCATTGATAATTAACGAAGTTACACGATAATTTCCCAGAAATGAGCACAATCGCTTACATTTTCCAAAGAAGACTGACAATTCATCCGTCAACGTCATATTTCCTCCTTTTAATCTAAACTGCCTGCATTACTCAAAAAGGATCTAATACTAGATGGTCAGTCATAACTAGCGCCCTCTCTGCGACTTTATCCAAGCCAATAATCAGATATTTTTGGCTAATGTAACGTTGTTATTTTATCAAGATACGAAATATATATATTTTAGATAGTATACTGTAGAGGCTGGCTGCCTCTATACTGTGACGTTGTAAGAAAAACATTGGCTCAAATAATGTAAACTGTGATTACTTGTATGCCACAATTTATCTTAATCTTTTACCGCGTTATTATGACTTTCACATATTTAATAATGTGAAATAATGTGTGAATTTATAACAGAGAGAGATGGAGAAACATTGTGAAAGCAGCGACTACAACCAGACCAAACAATCCATAACCACGGCCACTCTGTAAAAGAGTGCCGACTGAGAAGAAGAATATTTAATATTATAAGTAACTATCCAGTACTTACAAATAGGTACGCGCATTCATATTGAAAACCTTATCATAATGAAAATAAGTAGACACGGCATCCTGTTACCTAACAAAACAACCTCGGCAATATTAAGTGTCATCAATCTTCCGTATTAGCCCATTTTCTGCTCATTTTCTCAGCATTTTGTCATCATCCATCGTTGTATGGCACATTTATTTTAATTAAATGCTATATTAATTTATCCCGATTTGAGTCCGTAATGCTGACATTAAGTTAAGTGCTGTCTACTTCAGTTTAATTTAAAATGAGGTTAATAATCTTTAGGATTAATGTTGAGAGTTATTTTTGAAGTTAGCGCATTAATGTGTCCATAGCTATTAATTTAAATTTAAGATGATGCAATTAAAGTTTGTTATTAATTATTTACCAGTGGAGTGGCGTAAAAATATCCTTGGGCAAACCGGTGCAGTTTTGGCGTACATTTTCCTTAAGAGCTGTAGAATAAGGTGCTCAAATGCCTGATATTAGGCAAGCCGGGAGGAATCGAGTTCTTTGGACGCCACGCTACTGTTATGTACCGTTGCACTTAACGTGTAAGTACATTTTGCATTTATTTTTCGATTTTCTTTCCTCTTCGTCAATCTGGCCAAAGTAATTGGTTATCGTTTAGTAAATATATGGCTCAGCCAAGTGGATTTCACTCGTTACCTTCCGTGCAGAGTACGTGTTTTACGAAATGTATCCTCGGGGACCCATGTATCTCACGTTTCCGCGGGTGTCCTCGTAAAACATGCAATTCATTATAACAGTGAAACCTGGATAAGTAGGACCTGGATTAGTGAAAAACCTCCATAGCTGGAACTCATGCTGAGGTCCCGGCACCTTAGCACTGAATTACCTCTGTTAGTGGGACACAACAAACCTCTATATCTGGGATTAGTTCTTTCGATTTTATCGTCTTATTTACCTCTGAAACTGAGACCGACGACAGAGAACGACATAACAATTACCTCTGTTAGTGGGACACAACAGACCTCTATATCTGGGATTACCTAGTTCTTTCGATTTTATCGTCTTATTTACCTCTATAATTGGGATTTCTTTGAATTTTATAGGTATTGACCTCTGTAACTGAGACGACATAATTTTTTTTCTCTCCGACTCGGAATTTATAGGAGATAAATTACCGTCTTGTTTACTAATTTTTAGTCTGTGGCGACACCGCCACCTAGTAATACGCACGCTGGAAGTAGTAAACATCGACATGATGATGATGGGTAGATGGCGCTCACATCAACGTCCATACAAAGAGCGTCATCTCCGTACGGTTCTACAACGCGCTATAGAAGTTTCTTAACTCACTTCCTATATATGCCACTTCCAACCATCTTCTTCTCTTCTCTTGATCTTGAAGTCTGAAAAACCATGTTACGTAATTTTTGGATGACTCCTGACTCTATAGATTTAAGTTTACAGTTCATGTTTCAAGTCCATTTGACCTTTGGCCACAGTATAATAGCAGTCATTTTTCTTTCTACAAAAGATACATCACACGCTTGTATCTGCGCGCGCCGTGAACAAACGCTCTACAAGCAAAGATTTAAAGCCGCGTACCAACTGCGCGCGGCAAACCATCGAACATTGGGTCGCGCGGCGGCCGCGCAATATGGGGACGGCTCCGCCGCGCGCGGCAGCTCGAACATTGGCGCGCTCGAACGTGCCGCGCGGCGAACCAGTTCGTGTCGGTTTTTGGTGGCGCGGCAAAGGAGCGTGTGTTGTGCGCGCGCAATTGGGACGGACCTTTACTTGGAACTGTTCACGGATCGCCTGCCGCGCGCGCTATATGAAAATGTGCGCTTAAAGTTGGCTCGCGCACCAAAACGCAGGTTTGCCGCGGTCGAACATGGCTCGCGCGGCAGCCGCGCGCAGTCGATACGCGGCTTAAGAATGCGTTAGAACTAAGAATGCTCCACCACTCGTACGGATCGCATTGACTACGTCTCGAACTTGTATACGTGTCGCGCGCTCCTAAACGGCCGAAGTTAGACTACTTGTCTGTTTTTACCCGACTGCGGCGAAGCCCAAAGGAGGGTTATGTGTTTAACCTGTATGTATATATGTATGTCCGTTCCTGTGTCCGCTCATAACTACTCAACGGCACAACCGATTTTGATAAATGATACATCATTAGATTCGTCTTGATGGCGCAAGTGTCACTGGGTATGAAGTTTGTTAAAATAAACAAAATGACGGATTTTATGCACTTTTAAAGTGCACCGCGGTCGGGCTTTTTTTAGTAAAAATATTCAGTTATTATACTATGCTTTGGCAGTCGCCTTGCAAGATCAACTCTTTTTGAGATTTACGACATCTATATTTACAAAGATGGTTATGGATGGTGATGGTTATGGAGGCACTTAACCTTTCAATTACTTTTTTCAATTGCGGTTAATTTTCCCATCCATTTTCTTGCCGTTTAAGCAGCTATCACAGATTAAAACAGCTATATCAGTATGACTAATAACGTTGTTTCGGAGCCTAATGTGCGGCAATTTAGTGAGCGATGCCGCCGGTATTCGCCATCTTCGCATTAAATCACTAAAGGTACTCTTTGAGCATACATGTTGGCACAAATTCTCTTTGCCAATACATCCAAAAAACAACTTTGTGCCGTTATGTAGAAAGTTCGAAATTCTAAAACAAAAGCCAATTATAAGAGGCAAAAGTGATTGCTGCCGCTATATTCGTTCTTAGAATTTATTAAACTGCATTCATCAAGCTTACGTCGAGTTAAATTAGAAATATAAGCATAAAGCAGTTTAGGCAGTTTCATTTCCCTTGAGGTTTTTATATGGCAGCGTTTATCTGACAAGGAAGTGCTTTACGCTTATTTTGTTTCCACGTGGGAAATATATTTTACTAGCATTTGCCTGTCTTTGCCTGCCTTATTCCTGTTATTATCCCAAATGGAATCCCTACTGGGATATAAAGTAGATATCTTATGTTTTAATCCAGGACTTGGTCTACTATCAGGACAAAAAGTTCAATCCATCAAATACGTTAGGTACCGTGTTATTTACTAAAACTTCGTAAAAACTTCACATTTATAATGTTACGAGTAGGATTACTAAGAAAAAATAGGACAGAATAAAATACGTATTATTATCTAAATATGATTTACACACATTTGATTTTTTTATTTTTGGTTTTATTTTTTAAACAAGGATAATACTTTTACTAAATCAACGCTTAAAATTATAGCATTTTTTGCAACAGTTGTATAAGTAGGGTCAAAAAATGCGAAAGGCGTGGGTTGCGATACGCCATGACCGTTTTTTGACTTAATAATACAACGTAACCTAAACATAACTACTTAAGGTTTTAAAATATAAAATACAATTATATAAACTTAAACATTGCACGTAAACAAGGCAAATATGACATATGACTGGCAATATAATAAGTAGGTATGTGTCTTGGTAAACTTTATTTTTAATTTGACGTATACTCGCTAGTGACACGCAGTGACGATATTAAAAATATTTACTTTATGTTGGCATCAGAGAATTTAGTCCGGAAAGTTTTGTTTTTCTTAAAAATCGCAGGAATTTATTTGTCTGTTAAGTTGGTAGTTGTGCATTTTTATTGTTAATTTAGTATTGAACGCGTAATCCTTGACCTAAGTTTAACCTAGATTTAGAGGTCTGTGGCTACTAGCAGTATCTTTTTGCGACTATAAAGACACAAGTGCTTTTATGGGGAATAGAGTATAGACTTCTCTGAACTCATATTATGTATGTTCTTTTATTAGTGTTCTTGACCAAGTAAAAGACAGATAAAAGTACAGGAGTAGAAAAAAAAATATCCGTAAAGGGCGCCCTTGGCATATAGTACATACACTATTTGGTACACAATTTACACTTTATACCTTTCCAAACTTCTTTGATCCACTGGGAACCAACCAATGGACCAAAACACAATGACACAACACGACGTTGTATCGTAGCACGATGTGACGTCTTTGACGATGCGACGCCGTATCGTGAAAGACTTGTCAAACCAAAGACAACTTAAGTTATATCCCCAGATAATACTGATACGTGTACTATCGTTAACTTTTTTCCTAGATTCTAAATTAAACCCATCATTTAAAACGTATAAAACAAGGAAATTAAACACATTTCAACCAACATGAATATACAGGGTGGAAAAAATCTATGGGCCCTGGAAGGGAATTACCTTAAATCCTTTTGTCTGTTACAAAAGTTAACAAATCGTGTTCCTGCATCTCACAAAATGGAGTAGTTTATCCCAATAATCAGGTTATCAAATGTTACTTTCATATGTTTTATGATTCCTGAGAAAAATCGAAATTCCTGCCACCAAATTTTCCGATTCGTCATCTTAAAATAAACAAAATTGTAGTCACTTTTAAAGTGCACCGCGGGTGGGTTTTTTGTTAGTAAAAATATTTAGGTTTCTATTTCCGTCACGGATAAAATATATATATAGCCATTTTGTTATAAAAATTTGCTCAAAAAAATAAAATAAAGTATACAAACGACAAATTCCTAAAC
Source organism: Eudemis profundana (assembly GCA_947034925.1). NCBI lineage: Eukaryota > Metazoa > Arthropoda > Insecta > Lepidoptera > Tortricidae > Eudemis > Eudemis profundana. Next base: position 14,767,318 of record OX344811.1, on the reverse strand, counting down.
CTGAATTCCTAAACCCAGGTATTCAAGGATTTATAGGGTCGTCTAACAAATTCTTGGTAAAGAAAATCCTTTGTTAAACTCCTGAAAGCGGACCTTTCACTAGGTACCTATTAGGGTATCAGTACAAAATATGGAGCAGCAAGGTAAGCTTGTGAGGACTTATCCCTTGGGTATATCCCTGGGACGGTAATTCACGAAATTCCGGTAGTGTAGGGTGTGACACACGGTGAGGTTGACTTAACGACAAAACTTTGTGAAGAATCGGCCAATCTAGACCTCGAATAACTAGCGGCTCAGTGAGCTGTAGACCTAGTGAGTCTGTCAACTCCCATGGCTCCGCCACTTTGAAAAATTTGCAAAAACTCAACCGAAGAAAAAATCTACAAAGTTATGGAACCAGCTCACAAAAGATCACGAGAATCGGTTGAGAAATTAGACCTCTAGAGCAGCCGGACAACCGGACAGACAGGCGGCAATCATTCATCACAATCTTCATTCTAAACATTAAATCATCTGAAATGTTTGCAAGTAAATGCACAAACCGATCGATAAACTGCTTTTATCGCAAAAACCAAGATATGCAAAAATTTAACACAATGGCTAATTGACCACTTTCTTCTGTGATATGTTTTTTTATGTAATAAGTGGCAAATGAGCAGACGAGCTGCCTGAGAAAGCAGTCAACGTCGCCCATGGATATCTGCAACACCAGGGGTGTTACCTATACGTTGCCGATCTTTGAGAGCTTTGTTAGAGAAAAAAATCTCTCTATAATACAAATATTAGTGAAAAAACTATTTCAATATCATAACAAGTCGCCGAGATACAAAGAAAGAAAGAAAATACATTTATTCACAACAAAGTAAAGTAATTGATAAATACTAAATGACTTTCATAAAAACGTGCCAAAAACGCTTGATACTGCAGCCTCTTATAAAAGAGAAGTTTTTGGCACGTTACGCCACGTTATCGTGACGTCACGATGCAAATTTTGTTTAGGGAAATCATGAACTTTGTTAAAACTTGCGTTCATTTACTATAAATATTATGGGTTATTAAATGGTATTCATTGTTTTTACTATTTTCATGCTTTTAAAATGGAGTTTGCCTCCCAGCTTTGCAGACTGATAAAGCTATCCACCCGCCGGTAGTTTACCCATCGCACAAAGTGGCACGCTTCGACATTTGTTATGCAAACAGCCAAAGTGTGGAACTCAATGCCGGCGTCGGTGTTTCCGATAAATTATGACCAAGTCACTTTCCGGACCTGAGTGTTTGGCATCTATCGAGTGTGCTTGCTTCATCGGGCTTCATAAGGTACGATTGGAATCAATTCATCCCATTTAAGTAAATAAAATCTGATACTACGCATAAATATTTTAAGGTTGTGTCAGATACGTGCCGCGCGTCATCTAGTATTTTCAGTGCTATAACTACTACGGGAACCTGGTAATCCGACTTTATTGAAACCACAACTAGAAAAACTGTAGAAAAGTTGGACCTACATATTTCTCAAAAGTAAATTCTCTGTAAGTTCAGTGAGCAGTCACGTACCATAACTTTTTACTGGGCTTAGTTTAATTTGTCCGAATGTATTACTAGTCCGAATATTTTAATCCGCATATATTTTTTTAGCTTAAACGAGAAATATCTACATTTTTTTTACGTAAGTCACTTAAAATAGGTAAGGCTAGGGCTAGGTTTCTCTTGATTCTAAAAAGTCAGCAATAGTAAACTAACCTACTATGCAGGAGTCTTCGAATAAAATATACGGACTAATAAATGCCAAAACCTTTTATACTATCACACTTTGAACTCGTAATAATTTACTTTTGACGGGTCGAACGAACACAATAAATCTTTATTTATCTTAATTTTCTCTAGTTTCCACAGACCTGGATGACTGGTGATCCAGCAAGATGTCAAAAGAGATGTTGGTAAAGATGTCCAACTACCCGACAAAATCGATCACGGTTTATCATAAAGCACAGGTTTAACCTATTTATTTAGAAAACAGAGTTTCTTGAAGGTACTTAACGACCCATTATATAATGATATTGAATGAATAATATACAATTATAAAAAAAAGTGTCACTAAAAGTTAGACCCACACATTTTTGACGATTGGTAATTTTCACAAAACTGGCTACAATTTTGCATGCCAGTTGAACTCCTCGTGTGTATTAAGCGCGTTCCTTCATACTCTAATCCTGTTGATATTTATGGACGCAAAAGTTTCTTTGTATGTTATTTCATTACTTAAGATAATTTCATTTCGCTCTTTTAAGTAATTAGTTTTTAGGCAACCGGGTCTATTTACTAATTGAACCTCCGGACATAACAGCCGCAGCAGACTTAGCGGTTCTATAAAACATGTTGCTATATTTTTGGACTACCATAATAGTAGGTACATTGTGTATCTAGAGCGGTAAGTAAGGAATTACAAACGAGTGTTTGTTATAAGCCCGAGGTGAAACCGAAGGCTTTAATAACACGAGTTTGCAATTCCTTTACCGCCCGTGGCACACACAATGTTTTTCATCACACTTGTAAGGAAATCTTAATAAAATAACCTTACTTTTCGACCCAGTATGACAAGAAAATATTAAAACAGACAGTGACATTTGTCACATATGTCCATAGACAATGCGAGCGTCAAGTCACGTGCGGAAACCATAGCGGTAACGGCCATTTTAGTTGATTTTATATGGGTATCATTTAATCGATCAGCAAAATATTCATATTTTGGTCAGCAGAAATATGTACTTGGTCAGCCAAAATAGCTAGTTGGTAAGCAACTTATGGTAAGCAAACATTTATAAATCAGGCTGCAATTAATGATATACTGATCTGCTCTAAATTATTTTGGTCAGCAAATTAAATATTTGAGCTGCATTAAGCGATCTACGGTAAATCAAATTTTGGTAAGCAATCAGTAGGTAAGCAAAATATTTCATTTTGTTCATCAAAAAAAAGGGGGCAATAAAACCTAACTGGGCGCAACTATTCTGCCGCCAATCGTGTGCGCATTTTGTCATTCGGTAATTGTCAGCTGTCAAGTAGCAAGTGTCACTGTGATATATACAGGGTGTCACTGTGATATATACAGGGTGTCACTGTGTTATATACAGGGTGTAACTGTGATAGATACAGGATGTAACTGTGATATATACAGGGTGTCACTGTGATAGATACAGAGTGATACTGTGATATATACAGGGTGTCACTGTGATAGATACAGGACAGGATGTCACTGTGATATATACAGGGTGTCACTGTGATATATACATAGTGTCACTGTGTTATATACAGGGTGTCACTGTGATGGGCTCATATAAAATTGGTATTTCGATTTTTTATACATCTCATAATGTTTAGAAGTTATATTATTTATTCACAACGTGTATCGTTTCGTTTTTAGGGTCAGCAAAAAAAATAACCCTAACCTACCTATTTTTGAGAGCCGTTTCGTTTTTAGGGTCATCAAAAAGAAAATAACCCTAACCTACCTATTTTTGGGAGCCGTTTCGTTTTTAGGGTCATCAAAAAAAATAACCCTAACCTACCTATTTTTGGGAGCCGTTTCGTTTTAGGGTCATCAAAAAAAAAAATAACCCTAACCTACCTATTTTTGGGAGCTGTTTCGTTTTTAGAGTGACACCCTGTATACATTACAGTGACACCCTGTATATAACACAGTGACACCCTGTATATATCACAGTGACATCCTGTATCTATCACAGTGACACCCTGTATATAACATAGTGACACCCTGTATATATCACAGTGACACCCAGTATATATCACAGTGACACCCTGTATATTTCAATTAAACTGCTTACAGACATGTTTTCTCTGCTGACAGTGACATCCTGTATCTATCACAGTGACACCCTGTATATAACACAATGGCACCCTGTATATATCACAATGTCATTCTGTATATATCACAGTAACATCCTGTATACATTACAGTGACACCCTGTATACATATAACACAGTGACACCCTGTATATATCACAGCGACATCCTGTATCTATCACAGTGACACCCTGTATACATTACAGTGACACCCTGTATATAACACAGTGACACCCTGTATATATCACAGTGACATCCTGTATCTATCACAGTGACACCCTGTATATAACACAGTGACACCCTGTATATATCACAGTGACACCCAGTATATATCACAGTGACACCCTGTATATCTCAATTAAACTCTCTGCTGACCAATTGTAAAATCTTGCTATCCAAGTAATTATTTTGCAGCTCGACTGGTTATTAGGCAGCCAAATGATAAAAAAAGCAGATTAATATTGGTTAAAATGTTAACCGTTTTTAAACTGTTTGCTGAACAAGAGTTGCCGCCCGATTTTATTTATTGCCAGCCAAATCTTTGTATGCTGCCCAAATGATTTAACTGCTTATTTTTTTTTGCGGATCAATTTTAATAACGGCTGACCAAAAATTTACTTTCCATTTTATATTTGCAAAATAAAGAAATACATTATTTAAACATTTAATTAATGTTACCGAAATATGTGTTTATATGTATTTGCAATTACTGTTATCTTTAAATAAATATTTCAGTGATAAAAGTTAAAAAAGTAAGTCGGCGTTTCCTTTGAACATGACAAATAAGAGTAAAACAGAACCAGCGTTTCAAATTTAAAAAGAAAACCATTACGCCCTAGGGCGTAATAGGCCATTTACGGCCCGCAGAACCTACGTGTAATGACACCATTTTCGAGCAAGTGTGATGAAAAAACTATTAGGGCCTGAGTCTCTGGCATTGAGGTCGTCTGGCGTCTAGAGGCAAGACGAGTGCTATGACATGTACTTCAAGAAGCGAGTAAACGGAGCAATCAAAGGTTATACAGAAATATATCGAGGTAGAAGGAATAGTACATTACATAACTAGGGTGCTAACACAAAGAAAGGCCGAGATCGCAGAAGTTTGCGGCCCGAGCTGCAAGCGAGGGACGTAAATATGCGATCGAGAGCTTTCTTTATTACCACCCGTGTTGTGTACATCATTTTAAGTCTACACTTGGCCAGATAGCGGCTTTTTCCGTACGCGCAGCGTGCGGAAAAAGTCACTTATGACCAGGTGTGGCATAAAAAGTATATGTACCTCGCGTGCTAAAAAGAAGTGGTGGCGATCTACTTTGGACGCCGTTAATTTCAGTTGCCGCCAATATTATTATCAGATTTAAAAATCCGCTAATAACGGTATAATTAATTGTTCAAATACCACCAAATGAAATGGAAAATGTATGTTTTCCATCACTAAATTACACTTTTGGCGGCAATCGTCAAACGAAAAATGTTACACGCTTGTTTGCCATACAAATTGACGAACTATTTGATTCTACCTCGTTATGTTTCTGTGGTTGGCAACGTATAGGTAACTCGTCTGATGTGTTGTAGCAGATACTCATATTCATGGATGACTGCTTTCCATCAGGTGGCTCGTCTGATCGTTTGCCGCTTATTACATTAAAAAAATCCCGGACAAGGACTCGCGCACCGAGGGTTCCGTACAAACTCGTAAGTAGAAACGTGAATAGTTCAAGAAAAACTGTATAGCGGTTAGTTTAGTAGGAGCAAATAAGTTTGTGTTTTGATTTTTGCAAATTTCTAAAAAACGAAAAAACCACGTGACTAGGGTGGTTCAGCCAATGGTATTGTGCCACAGATACAAAACGTTGCTTTGATTGGCTGAACGAACCGAGTCACGTGGTTTTTTGTTTACCTTTTTTAAATACCTGAGGTACAAATTATAGGCATAGACAGGGGTTACAGTCACACAATGCTACAAATAACCACATTTTTACTTAAAACAAAACCCGACTGCGATAAAAAATACCGCGCATTAAAATTCCGCCATTTTGGTTTTTCCACAACTTTCTTGTACCCAGTGACACCCGCGACATCAAGACGAATCTAATGATGTGTCATTTATCAAAATCGGGTGTGTCGTTGAGTAGATACGAGCGGACATAGGAACGGACATACATACCAGTGGCGTGGCGTCCATAGAACTCGGTTCCCATCGGCTTGCCTAATATTAGGCAGTTCGGCACTTAATTCTAGTGCTCTTAAAGAAAATTTAAGCCAAATCTGCTCCGGCTTGCCCAAGCATTCTTTTCAACGCCACGCTACTGATACATACATACAGGTTAAACACATTACCCTCCTTGTGGGCTTCGCCGCAATCGGGTAAAAAACGTAGCTGTAAGCTCATTCTCACTTTACCCTACGCTTCTCAATTTACTGTGCATTCTACGCCAGTCAGAATGGAAATTCAATTAAGCATCAAACTGTTTTTTTTTATTCATATCTCTATAATCGGCGAAATCGAGTTATACGTCAATATCTTCGTCACTGCGACTACTAACCAGATTTTAACGTGTATCTAACGAACTAGATGCTGTGTAAACTGTAGACCTCGCGAGTTCGTCAACCTAGTTGGCTCTGCCGGCAAAAAAAAAATCAAAAACAGAATCGACAAAAAATCTATCGATCTTGCTCACATTAGTTTTTCTTGAACTATTCACGTTTCTACTTACGAGTTTGTACGGAACCCTCGGTGCGCGAGTCCGACTCGTACTTGGGCGGGATTTTTTTAATGTAATAAGTGGCAAACGATCAGACGAGCCACCTGATGGAAGGCAGTCATCCATGAATCAGAAATCAGAATCAGAATCAGAAATTTTTATTGTCACACTCATACATTTAACATTTTGTATATACCTAAGTACTTACAATGATGTCAAATAAGATAGAGCATGCCTCGTCTCTCGATACATTGAATAATTATAAATTATAAACATAAATATTTCGCAATTGACTACTTAAGTATTTATCGATTTACAGTTAATTACTAAGTTCCGAAGTTCCGTAATTTAAATAATTATATATATATTATAAAATTAAATTTTAAATCTCATCTCAATCATTTGTTTCGATGTCAAAATTCGAATAGTCATTAGTCAAATATTCTTTAATGCTGTAGAGTGTTCGATCCAACAAGAGTGATTTCAAGTGTCGATGGAATTTGTTATCATATTTTATATTTTTAATATTATATGGTAATTTGTTGTATAATTTACATCCCATGGCGTTAGGAGAGTTTTTGGCCAGCTTTAATCTTTGGACGGTTGGTATTAAATCAAGAGATTTCTTTGTATGTCGGGGATTGCATTTAGTTCGTGTCTGAAATTCGCTCATATTCTTACGGACATACATAATAACCTCCATTATGTAGACAGAGATGGACGTTAAGATCTTCAGGTGCTTGAAGTGCTCTCTACAGGTTTCTCTAAACTTTGCTCCCACAAGTATTCTTATTGCACATTTTTGCATCTTCAAGATGCGCTCATTTTCTGCAGATGATCCCCACAATATTATACCATACGATAGCATTGAATGAATATAGGCATAATATGTATCTTTCAAGGTATCACTCGATACCATGGTTTTCATTTGCCGTAACGCAAAATTACCCCTGGCCATTTTGTTGCATACCATGTCTACATGTTGGTTCCATGTTAATGCAGAATCCATCTGAAATCCGAGTAGTCTCACGTCATTTACCGTTTGCAGCTTTATGTTGTTTTCTAACTGGATATGAAGTCGTAATGTTGATTTTCTCGGATTGAATAACATTATGCTCGTCTTATCCGAGTTGAGCTTTAGTCCGTTTACCCTTAACCAGTCTCCGCATAAACGCATAGCATTAACTATCTTCTTTTCAAGTTGTTCATATGTGTCTGCATTAACTATGATTGACGTGTCGTCAGCATATAGGATCATCTTGCCATCGATGTTCAATGCCGACATATCGTTGATGAAGATTAGAAATAGCGTGTTCCCCAGTGCGGATCCTTGTGGGACGCCAACTGCAATGTCCTGGGGGATTGATCTCAGTCTTTTACCCCGAACCTTAATTTCGACTGACTGTATTCGATTTGTTAAAAATGATTTTATCAAATCGCCACTTTGACCACGGACGCCATATCTTGCCAATTTTTTTAGAAGTAATGAATGGTCCACAGTGTCAAACGCCTTTGACAGATCTAGGAAAATGCCCGCGACTTTCTGTTTATTCTCTAAACATGTAATAACATGTTTAAGAAATTGGTGTGTTGCAGTCGTGGTCGATTGCCCCCTGCGGTATGCATATTGAACGTCTGATAGTACACTATTTTGTGTTAGATGTTTGAGTATGGTATTTGACAAAATCGCTTCTATTAATTTGGACATAGTTGGTACGATTGTAATTGGTCTATAATTCTCCACATTCAGCTTTTCTCCTTTACCCTTATATAAGATGATGTGTTGTAGCAGATACCCATGAATATGAGTATCTGCTACAACACATCAGATGAGTTACCTATACGTTGCCAACCACAAAAATATAACGAGGTAGAATCAAATAGTTCGTCAATTTGTATGGCAAACAAGCGTGTAACATTTTTCGTTTGACGATTGCCGCCAAAAGTTATCATACGAAGTTTTTTTTGTTACTGACTTTAGAAGTATTTGATTATGACACCGAATCTATTAATCCTGTGCAATAATAAGTACAAATAAGTCATTTTTGTATATATACTTACATGAAAATAAAGTTGATTAATGATAGTATTTCTGTATATTTGATACTGTTCTCGTGTGAGGACAAAGTCCCCACGTACTCGCCTGAGGACATAAAGAAAAATCGAAAGAGAATATAGATCTATGATTTTTTTACTAATTTTCCGATATTAGGTGGCATTTACTAAATCGATTTTTTGAAAAAAGTATCAGTTTCGGCGAAATCGACACCTCCAGGATCCAGGAGGTTAATTTACTCATCCATATGACAAAAAGAATTTATGATAATATGACGGTTAGGTTTAATGATTAGAAAGAGCAATTAAAGCCACAGTAGTGACTGTGTGCACAAAAATGAGAATGGCCCATGCATAAATCCCATAAAATTCTTAACTTCGAAATGCATTTCTTTAGCTAGTGAACAGCGCCCACTCTCCGATAATTATAAGTACGAACCTTATACTGTTTGTAAATAGAAAACAAAAATTGAGCAAATACCCAAGAGTAAGGTAAAACCGCTGAAACATTGGAAAAGGACTGTGGACTATAATTTATTTTCTTTGTAAAGTTCGATTGTGGTTCCGCAGGTATCTATTAACTTAGGTTCCTGAATGTAAATTTCTCTATTTTACGAATTTAACGCAGCGTGCAAATCGCTCACGTGGCTCCTATAACAAAGCGCTGCAATTAGTCCCCGTCGTAATTTGAACGCGGGCAATTTGTTCTTTCCTGACAACTGTGTAGTTGCAGTAAAAGGCCAGGTTTTAGTTTACAACAAAATTACTCACCGCCGCCTCTTTAAGGCCTTGTTACACGTGCCTTGATCACACGTACCGAGCAAACGGGCGAGACAGTGCCCTCGGCCGAGTACTCGGTTCGTGTGAACGGTGTGCTCGGCCCAGTACCACGCACTAGACCGACTGAAAATGTTCATTGTTTTTCCGTTCAAGATTAAATCTTATAGTCTCAAACCTATCGATACAGTGTAATAGCAGTAATTTTTCTTCCGCAGATTGAGCACATGCCAATTAAAAGAACTTATTAAATAACTACAACAGTGTAATATTGAAGGTAAAGCGTGGTTATTTACACAGGCGATATTATACCTACGGTATTGCTCTAAAATTAAATTAGATTCCCTGCCCGAGGCTGAAGGCTTCAGAGGCTCGCTTCCTGTGGCTTTAACTTTATTCCGTACACCCTTTATGTAGGTTTAGTTAATATTAGAGCATTTTTGTAATGAAAAGTGTACATACAGGGTGGAATGTAACGAGGGATTTTCCTGAAAATATAGTGTCATATATTTGATGTAGAATCGAATTGTAATAGTTAAATGCTTGTAATAATAAAAAAAAAATAAACTATCAATATAGTACTTTTTAATGTTTGTACAACCCTACTATTTCGCCGCCGCTACCGCTACTCGCTCTGTCGCTCCGCGTATGGCCAGGTTGTAACACGCAGTTTTTTGCATGAAAATTTAACAAGCTGTAACTTGAAAACGGTGATAGATATGGGGCCATTCATTTATTACGTAAGACGGTTTTAGGGGGGGACCCCCCGGTCAACCATGTCTTATTTTTTCTTATAGGGGGGTGGGGGGGGGGGTTTTGATCGATCTTACGTAAGATCATAAAAATGCGCAAAATAATCTTACGTAAGATCGATCAAAACCCCCTCCCACCCCCCTGTAAGAAAAAATAAGACATGGTTGACCGGGGGGTCCCCCCCTAAAACCGTCTTACGACGTAATAAATGAATGGCCCCTATTAACTTAGTTTATTTGGAGGAAATAATGTACTAAGGCTAAACAATGCCACATTTGCAGGAAAGTCCCTCATTCCGTTCCACCCTGTATATGTAGTGTGCTACTTATACCTGGTCAACCACCCACACCCCTCTCCCTCTCAATATCACGCAGAAATTCGCCTGCTATTCGGGCTTTAAAACTTCTGAACTCGCTTCTGTCATGGGCTTCGGAAAGTGATTATTTGCATATCGATGGGCAAATGTATGTAGTATAGTATCTGAATTACTGTGAAGCGATGGATGGATGTGATATTGCGTAGATTATTTATAAATGTGTTGTTAATTGTTGACGGTGTGGAAATGCATTACGTTTACTCCCAGGCAATGCCAGGCTCTTTCCCAGGCCCTTAAAAGGACCCTTCGGGGAAGTTATGTGGCGCTCATCCTTCAAAAGGTCCTCCTTTTCATACCCACTAAAACTACAACGGTGATGGAGTCTTTGCAGCGGGGCCTGCATCTGCACGTCGGAAGTGGCCGGAACTCCTCAGGAGCTCGTGGCCGGAGCTGTGGGGGGCGCTGACCAGATATCTAGAAAGCCGGACTGCACCTGTTGCTCTTCTGCTGGACCTGTAAAGGCTACTCTCCCACACTAATTCTCTGTTAGAGAAGATGAGTGGGGGAGAGTAGCCTAGACTTATTATGGCCCGGCTACTTTGATTTGAATTTGATTGGAAATGAGGGGGTTGAATCTACTAACTATGTCTGCACTGTTAATTGTTTGTGCTTTAGTATTTATTTCTAAATTTAGCAGTGATTTGGTTTATACTGTCGTGCTGTATATATTTTGTTTGAATAAAAGAAATAAAATAATATCATCATCATCATCATTTCAAATCGGATACATCCACAGCTGAACATAGGACTTCTCCAAACGTTTTATAATTATAGCTTGGCAACTAAGTTGGTGACACTCACTTGTGTGCTTTTTGTTATGTGCAGCCGTAACTACTTACACAATTTACCGCCAACACAAACGGCTGCCTGCGGAGGCTGCCTCCGTTGGTCGCCGTTCGTGTTGGCGGTAACTTGTGTAACTAGTTACGGCTCTACATAACAAGAAGCACACATGTGAGTGTCACCAACGAAGTTGTCAAGCTATAACGGTCGCATTTTTGCCTCCACTTCAGGTAATATTCATTCGTTAAACTCTTGTTGAAGTTTCAAAAAGCAACCACCGAATCCCGTAATGGATGAAATTAATTTGAAATTGTACCTCCCTCTTCGAAACACCCAGTTTTTACCATGTTAATTATGCTTGTCAAGATCTCCGTCGGTTGTTAAATTTACTTTGGCGGCTCTATGAAAGGAATAGAAACTTTTAATTAAGGAACCAACCACAATAACTTGTAGGAAAATGGCGAATCTCTTTCAGAAAAAAATAATAAATTGCGTCTTACCAAACGTTGTAAGAGTTTTTGTGGTAACGTATACATAGTTGCGTAGGTATATTTTTCTGGAACAGCGAACAGAGGAAAGAAAAAAGCTGATATTGTCGTTAAGATTTTTTTTTAACCATTTATATTTTGAGGCCTACGATAAATACGTTGATTGAATCACTGATTATTGTCTTCGGTTTCCGCGATTATCACTCATTGTAATAAAACAAACTTAAACGGATTAAAAAGCGTGACACGACTTAATTCGTTTTAGTTGTTTTATTGATTTTAGATACAGGGTGAATTTTAAATCGTGAATCGTAATAATTTTTTTGTAGTCTATACATAGTTAACAATACCTTAGGTACAATGCTTTTAAACCTAAATTAAGTATGTTTTTATTTTGTCCACTTTTTTTGATTTATCCTAATTTTTAACATCTCGTGGTCACCCTACATTCATGTTTCGTACTTGTCATGAAAATTTCAACATTAGATATCCAACCTTCTTATATTGAAGTTGGCTGGATAGAATTTTGGCACGTATTGTCAATAATGTCAACATCGTCGACATTGTCAACATAAGTACCTATTTAAATCGTATTTACTCATAAAATGATTCAGTTTTGTTACGATTAATGGTATAAACGCCTCCACCATTTTGTTCATAATTCATTAAGCGGGTCTTTAATTGCAATTAACACTAGTGCTCTGTATTAGTCTTAAGTAGCTTTACCCGTAAACGTGGTTACGATTCACGATTTAAAATTCACCCTGTATAATAAGCTACGACGAAGTAAACTATGTTGAATTTCGTTATAATTATAAATCGGCTGGCTGCCGACAATTTTTTTTCACATTATTTTCGCCCCAGGTCAAGTTGGCTTGATTCGGGTTGCACAGGGCGGCTCCTTAACAGTTCGAGAGCTCAAATACCGCGAGCCATCCGGCTGCCTCGTCGATACTGCGACTACGCGTCATAGCTCTGAATACAAACATAGGTACGAATTTACTCACTAAGACCACAGCTAAGACTAATTAATTCGTATGTTTGTGGCGTGGCGTAAAACATATCCTTGGGCAAGCCGGTGCAGATTTGGCGTACATTTTCTTTAAGAGCTGTAGAATAAGGTGCTCAAATGCCTGATATTAGGCAAGCCAGTAGGAATCGAGTTCTTATACACCATATTAAACCTGACCAGAAATATAATGATGTTCGACTGAATTACAAGATTTCTCTTGACAAGCCGTAAGTCGCCCAGATCCTCATGTTAACGAAAAGAGGGATATTGACTTTAACGTCATCAAATTTGGTTGAAATGCTTTTTTTTATAACTTAATAGATATATTTTGTGTGCACCAAGCAACGCGATAAATCCCAAAATCACAAAATCAAAGTGTTTTATTTTGTTATAAGCATAGGTAAGACTGGTAAACATAAATCATAATGTCAAGTTTTGTAAACAGTACAATAAACATTAAATTAAATAATACAAAGTCTCAATATAATATTACAATTAATCAAAAATTATATGCCATGAAATCTGCAATTGATTAAAAACACTTAGTGATTAATAATGATGACAACTTATTCTTAAATTCACATGTTGGCAATTCTTTTAAACTGATGGGTAACTTATTATAAATCTTACTAGCTAGATGGAATACGCTTGCGATGTCAGTGTAAATATTTTGTCTATGCCTGGTACTTCTAGGGACCATCTCAGACACTTTTTGAATAAAGTCGGGTTCATTTTAATAAAGACAGTAATCTCAAAAATGTAAAGACATGGCAACGTCAATATATTTGTTTACTTTTCAGTTTTAAATCGAAAATAAATATTAATTCGAGTTTTCGGTCGCAAGAAACACCAATACTTGCAACAAAATAGTGCGGGCAACAAACAAGTGAATAAACATCCCAAAATACTAGCAGGAACTGTGAGTTATAATCGTTTTTGTTATAAAACATCGGTCAACCGTCGAAAATCTCAACCCTGTTTAAACTGACCGTGATTGACATTCACCAATCAGTGCCGTGCATATTACGCACACATACAAAAGACTGAGACGTTTTTCGAGGCGACTAAATTAGTGCACGCTGGTGCTGTCAACTGTCACAAATAGTCACAATACGGTCCGAATTGGACTTGCAGATCCGGACATCGTAATTTTGAAGAAACGTTCTAAAAAGGATATTATTATTATTTTTCGACACAAAAAAGGTGCATCTTGTTTTATAGCAAATTTTCTTTTGACTAAATCTACAATGTCACAAAACATGTCGAACTTAGATAACAGTCGCAGATTTGTGTCGGATCGGAGACACAAAAATAAAGTAAGGCGAAGCTACTCATTATCCAGTGCACCAGATGATAGTGACTCTGACTTATCAACGAAAACATTATTAAGTCTGCCCGACACGTTCGAAGATTCTACGCAAAAAGCAGAAATGGAAGAAAGAGTACGCATTTTGCGAATGGAGTTAGATATAGCCCATGCGGAAATAGAAAAACTAAGTCAAGAATTAATAGGACTCAAAAAACAATTAGCAGCGTGTGAGAATAAGATTAATGTATTCAAAAAAATTGGTATAGAGGACCTCACTATGCACAGCGACCCCAGCATGTCAACTCCACTAAGTAGCCGGCGACGCAGGAAAAAGAAACGCCACTCATTGCACAACAGTAAGCCATTACTCGAGCGATTTGAGGTGCGACGCAGCCCTTCAGTAACACCGGAACCGGAGGAACCGATTCATACGAAAAAAACTAACGAATCAAATCCAACGGAAACAAACTGTACAGACGTCACAAAGAAGGAACAGGTTGATGTCCAACGAGACAAACGCTGTATACATATACTCGGCGATGAACAAATAACTGGACTCGCAGCAGCTTTATCAGAAACCAGAAAAGGGAAATGGAACGATAAATATTTACCTAGTGCACTTATCCTATCCAATGCGAATTCAAACCATGTTTTGTCATACTGCGATAAAATAAGAGAATTAGCATCTAAAGACGACATAATTGTTCTGTGTACAGGAAGCCATGACACAAACCCTATTAAATTTAATATAAATTTAAGTATTGCACTAGACAAATTATCACACTTTGAAAATATATATGTTTTACCAGTTTTACAGAACCCACATTTAAATGAAAAATTGTTGAATTTTAATATAGGACTAGTTACTCAAAACTTCCAACATAGTAAATTTATTAAGTCACAAACTTATTTCAAGTCCAGAGGTATATACATTAGTGAAATGTGTTCTAAATTAAATATAGAGATCGACCATACACGATACGCAGCCGATTTTTTGAAATTGAAAATTGTCAATGAAAATTGTAATAGAAACCAATCCATAACTGTCGCGAAACCTGCTCGAGGAACAATCCCATTCTACTTTAAGAAAATGACAGATGGTCCGCAAAATCAGGTTGAATCTAATGAACTACATCCAGCGATTACAAAAAAAAGAAAAATTACAGACTACTTTCCTACCAAAAAAGATAGGCCCAATCTTTTTCGTGCATAATGAAAAGCAATTCTTAATTCTTCATCAAAATATTGCTGGTATACTTAATAAAACTGAAGAACTGGAAATCGCAATTTTGGAGCTTAAGGCAAACAACATGGACGTTGATGTTATTTGTCTTAGCGAAACATTTATTAGAAGAGGGGATGAAATTTATCTGTCTTTAAAAAACTTTAAACTAGCGTCATCCTACTCAAGAGCAAAAAAGAGAGGAGGTACTTGCATTCTAACAAAGGACAAACTAGATTTTGAAGAATTAACTTCGATAAAGCACCTAGCAAAGGAAAAGGTTTTTGAAGTATGTGGTATTAAAATAAAAATGTTAAATATCACAGTAGTGTGTCTATATCGGACTCCCGATTCCGATATTGAGGTTTTTTTCCGCTTACTTGACGAGCTTCTTACAATTTTAAGCCGACTAAGTGGCAAAATCGTAATAGCAGGAGATTTTAACATTGATTTTATGAGTAAAAGTAAAGATAAAACACAGATAACAGAATTGATTCCTAATTATAATTTTAAGTACCACATTACTCAGCCCACACGTCAAAAAACTTGTATTGATAATATTTTGAGCAATGTTAGTGAAGTAATTGGTAAAACACACAATTTTGGATTATCTGACCACGATACCGCTCAAACTGTTGAGTTTGCTCTGAATTTGCCAGCCAATGAAAAAAAGATTGAATATATATACAAAAGAGATTACTGTGAAGATAATATGCGGAATTTTCAATACTGTATGAGTAGTTTATCTTTTGGCGATGTAATGGCGTCAACAGATACAGAGGACTCCTTCAAATTGTTGCATGAATTAATATCCCTTTTCTTTAATCTGTGTTTCCCGGTTATAAAAATTCGCATATCCAAAAATAATAAAATACCGTGGGTCACGAAAGGCTTAAGGCGAAGTTGCAAAACAAAATGTCTGCTACGATTTCAGTATTATAAGTACAGAAAGTTATCTGATCAATACAAAACCCAGTTTAGGAAATATTCTAAACACCTTAAAACCTGTTTTAATACTGCAAAGAAGATACATTTCAAGAAAATTGTGCATAACGCCAGCAATAAAGGGAAAGCAACTTGGGACATTATAAAAAAGAATACCGGTCAAAATCGAAATTTGTTACAAATTGATACTATTGAACAAAATACTGCAATGCTAATGGATCCACGAGAAATTGCCAATGCTTTCAATGATTATTTCATTGACATAACCCAAAGTAGTATAAATAGTCACGAGTATACCTGTAATTTAGTCAATCTAGATAAAACGATATTTCTTGAGCCTACAGACCCTTATGAAATCGAGAAATTGATAATGTCACTACGGAATACAAACTCGGCAGGATATGATAACATCAACGCTAAAACACTTAAAGCAGTAGCCAAAAACATTGCTGTACCTGTGGCTCACGTTGTTAATCTATCACTGGAACAAGGCCACTTTCCTGACATGCTTAAGTTCTCAGTTATCAAACCTTTATTCAAGAAAGGCAAACGGTCAGAAAAGGGTAATTATAGGCCCGTAGCTCTTCTGCCTGTAATATCAAAGGTGTTTGAGAAGGTCATGTATGCGAGAATCTTAAAATTTCTAAACAAGCATAACATTCTTTGCTCGGAACAAAATGGATTTCGTAAAGGAAAGTCCACGACACATGCTGCATTTGATTTGGTAAAGAGTGTTCTCAGCATGTTAGATGAGAATGACATGGCAGTCGGCCTGTTTCTGGATCTAAGCAAAGCGTTCGATTTTGTAAATCATTCGGTTCTATTAAAGAAATTACAGAAATATGGAATAAGAGGACCGGCATATAGGTGGCTAGAGAGTTATTTATCGAATCGCAACCAAGTAACGCGAATTACCAATACATCTGCGGTAAATAACACTTCTCAAAGCGTTGACTCTAGCCCGAGAATAAATCAAAGTGGGGTACCTCAAGGCAGTATCTTAGGGCCACTATTATTCCTTATGTATGTTAACGATTTGCCATCCTGCATTAAGCATAGGGTTTCTGCTCGAGACTTCTCGAACTCGAGACAACTCGAGAGTTTCACCTCCATTCGAGACGAGAAATAAATAGCTGACTCTCGAGACTCTCGAGTTCCGGCACAAACGAAATAAGGGCTAAAGTCAAGCTCGCCATTTTTTGGCTTTTAACAATGATAAACATTTGAAACGTTACACCCTGTATATATCACAGTGACACCCAGTATATAATCACAGTGACACCTGCTAATTGACAGCTAACAATTACCGAATGACAAAATACGCACACGATTGGCGGCAGAATAGTTGCGCCCATTTTGTGAATGACCAGTTAGGTTTTACTGCCCTCTTTTTTTATGGATAAAATGAAATCTTTTGCTTACCTACTGATTGCTTACCAAAATTTGATTAATTGTAGGTCGCTTAATGCAGCTCAAATACTCAATTTGCTGACCAAAATAATTTAGAGCAGTTCAGTATATCATTAATTGCAGACAGATTTATAAATGTTTGCTAACCATAAGTTGCTTACCAACCAACTAGCTATTTTGGCTGACCAAATACATATTTCTGCTCACGCTCAAATGAATATTTTGGTGATCGATTAAATGATACCCTTTTCATTTGTTTTTTATTTTATTTTCAACAATAATTTACAATTTCTTACTAAAGACTCGAGAGTCGAGACAACTCGAGAAATTGGAGTCGAGATTTCTCGAAACTCGAGAAAAAAAATGAGGCGAGAAACCAGAAACCCTAATTAAGCATCATTGTCTCCTTTTTGCGGATGATACAACGGTTATTATAAGAGGAAAAAATGAAGTAGAGCTGGAGGAAAACATTTACACCACATTGAGGGACATATCGGTTTGGTTAAGTAATAGCGGTCTTTGCATGAATACGTCTAAAACTAAATTAGTCAGATTTATCACCACAAATAGTAAAGAAACTGGTGTGTTGAATATACAGATAGATAATAAACAGATAGAACAAGTATCACACACTAATTTCCTAGGTATCGTTATTGATGAAAGTCTAAATTGGAAACAACAAGTCGATCAAGTTTCTGCAAAGATCAATAGATTTATTTATGCCCTCAAAAAACTCAGATTTATTACTTCCGAAAGCACCGCATTACTAGTTTACCATAGTTATGTTAGCTCAGCATTACGCTATGGAGTGGTACTATGGGGGAATGCCACTAATATACAACGAGTGTTTATAGCACAAAAAAAATGCATTAGGGCGATAGGCGGATTAAAGCGATCACAGACATGTAAGACGTTGTTCAAGAAGTATGGCATCCTGACACTTCCGAGCATATACATAATGGAGATTTGCAAATTTGTAAGAAATAATCCGGACCTTTTTGAAAAGAAATGCAACGCCGGTAAACGAAAGGTCACACATAAGTCTTTGGTTGCGCCCAAAACCAGATTACAACTTACAAAAAAAAACAGCTATTTCATGGCTATAAAAATTTACAATGTGCTCCCTATGTCATGGACAGAACTCCCTAATAATATATTTTTCAAAAAAATTCAATCTTTTCTTCTAGAGGAAAGTTTTTATACACTTAACGATTTTTTTCAAAAAATGAATGCTGTTAGAGATTGAGATGACTTGAAATGATGTTTATTTTTTGTGTGAAATTTAATTTAATTGGAATGATGTAATCTAATTTAATCTTATTCTTATTATGCATGGTGATAATGATTTATATACAGGGTGATTGGAAATTCGACCTATTCCTTGAAAGGGGTTATTCTAGAGCTTATTTGCAATGATTTAAGTCCAATCAACCGGGGGTCAAAACTCAATGGTTATCAAGTTATTTGACTTTTAACTTATTTTTTTTAAAACCCGCCTTTCGATTTATAACTGCTAATTGTGAAAAAACTACTAAAATTAGGAATGAAAAAGAGCCATCATCTAATAGCCAATAAATGGTTGATTACGAAAAATCCAAAAAAACATGCCAAAACCTTTGAAAATGTTACCAATAAAAGAATTTAAAGTCAAAAGTTTTTGGATTTTGTTCAAAATTCTGTAATTCTTTGAGGCATTACTTAAAAAAAAATCATGACAATTCGCGTAAAAATTACTGAAATTAGTTCCTCAGTTCATAAGCTTTCTAAAAAAGTAGAATTGTTGAAATTTTTTGCATAACTTTTTAAAATAACATTAATAATAAGAGAAGTGGTAGGGAATTTCACCTAGCGTACCGGACCCTTAATCAGTTTGTTTGTGTCACTTTAGTTTCTCCGTGGGCTTTGTTTGTCTTCGGTTTCTTATTTTATCTCATCTTCTTAGGATTGGAATCACTAAAAGTTGCCTTCGGTGATATTTCAATAAGTAATTTATCAATCAGTTCCCGGTTGCGTTAAGTATGCACCTAATTTGTAAGTTACACCAAGGAAACCAGGTGCAAACTTAAGGCAACCGGGAACTTACAGATAAATTACTTATCGAAATATCACGGAAGGTTACTTTTCGTGACTTCTATCCTAAGAAGATGAGATAAAATAAGAAACCGAAGACATACAAAGCCCACGGAGAAACTAAAGTGACACAAACAAACTGATTAAGGGTCCGGTACGCTAGGTGAAATTCCCTACCACTTCTCTTATTATTAATGTTATTTTAAAAAGTTATGCAAAAAATTTCAACAATTCTACTTTTTTAGAAAGCTTATGAACTGAGGAACTAATTTCAGTAATTTGTACGCGAAGTGTTATGATTTTTTTTTAAGTAATGCCTCAAAGAATTACAGAATTTTGAACAAAATCCAAAAACTTTTGACTTTAAATTCTTTTATTGGTAACATTTTCAAAGGTTTTGGCATGTTTTTTGGATTTTTCGTAATCAACCATTTATTGGCTATTAGATGATGGCTCTTTTTCATTCCTAATTTTAGTAGTTTTTTCACAATTAGCAGTTATAGATCGAAAGGCGGGTTTAAAAAAAATAAGTTAAAAGTCAAATAACTTGATAACCATTGACTTTTGACCCCCGGTTGATTGGACTTAAATCATTGCAAATAAGCTCTAGAATAACCCCTTTCAAGGAATAGGTCGAATTTCCAATCACCCTGTATTGTAATTAATTCTGACCATAAATTTGTTTAATTGTGACTTGTAATTTGTAATATATCTATTGTAATTTTATTGTATACCGTAAAACGGTCTATTGTGACACTCGCTTCATTTTGTATTTAAACACCTTGTCTGTATATGCACAATTATGCAATAAATGATTTCTGATCAAAGTGAGGTACACAAGTATCAGTCTGTTTGAGCCATCGGATTGCCCTTATGCACCTTTTCTGAGCCTTAAAGACCGTTTCTCTGTTGACAGAATTACCCCAGTATATGATGCCATAGCGTAAGGTCGATGCTACATATCCATGATATGCTGACATAATTGACACGAGCTCACCACGCATATGGGCGATTAAATATCGGTAGACATTACTAGTACAACGCGTGTTTCACATCTTTTTTATCATTTTATGTTTCGAGATTGTCGACGGATTGAACAGAAAGCGTAATGTCGTAATGCTATACAATTGCCCATGATGATGTGAGCGCGCGCCGCCCAACATGCTCCGTCTAGTGGAGGTAGTCTGTGATTTCATCACACTTGCTCGAAAATAGTGTAGTTACACGTAGGTTCTGCGGGCCGTAAATGTCCTATTACACCCTACGGCGTAATGTTTTTTTTTTAATTTGAATACGCTGGTTCAGTTTTACCTACTCTTATTTGTCATGTTCAAAGGAAACGCTAACTTACGGTCCGACGCAAGACCCAAGGTTGCACAAGCCTATCGGATTCACTTAGTGGGAATACTGAAATTCTGGAAGTGGTCCATGACTATCAAAACTTGCTTGCGTAATGGGCTGCGTTCTAAGGAATTGCTCGTCATGATGCCCACGGCCACCTTCTACCACCGCACCGCTCGCCATCGGCAGGGTGTTCATTCACACACATGGGAATCAAAATGGTCGCGCACCGTGTGGTTCCAAAGAAATTCCCCACCGCGCACAATCTGAATGTGGAATGAGCTCCCTACTGCAGTTTTCCCGGAAGCCTACAGTATAGAGTTCTTCAAGACGGGAGTGGATAAGTTTTTAAAGGGTCAGCAACACGCAGATAGTGCCACTGATCTTGCAAGCGTCCATAGGCTGCGGTGACTGCTTATCATCAGTTGAAAACGTGATAACACATGATTAAATTATACTTATCTTTTGTTATTTGCCACCAGCTAAAATATGAGTATAATTGTTAGGTACACACTACACAGTTAGAACTAAATATATGAAATATGAAAGACATGAAAGTGGACTTCAGCGAATTTATATAAATCAATTATAAATTCAAGAGCCAAAATGATGAGTCTTTTAAATCCGACATATCTTTTAACCCGTGTTTGCTCAGGCGCTCATGTTGTTTTGGTATAATTGAATTCTGTAGGTAGCCCTCGGGCAGTGGCGTAGCCATATGTCTGTGGATGTCATGTTTGCGTGCGCCTACTATTATTAAATAGCAAAAATTGTTAAACGTGTTTTGTTATAATTACAAGATTGAATTTAATAATAGTTGATAACAACTCAACT
Source organism: Eudemis profundana (assembly GCA_947034925.1). Classification (NCBI taxonomy): domain Eukaryota; kingdom Metazoa; phylum Arthropoda; class Insecta; order Lepidoptera; family Tortricidae; genus Eudemis; species Eudemis profundana. Next base: position 14,745,377 of record OX344811.1, on the reverse strand, counting down.
AAAATAATTTAATTGACCGAGCGAGTGAAGCGAGCGAAGCATCTCCATTTCAGCTTAGGCTACGCTGTTTATTTTAACCCTTAATTTTGCAGAGAAACAAATGTTTGATTTCACAAGTTTTATTTATTTTCATTTATTATTTTAGTTTCAAAGATGCCCCAAAAAATATTTAAAAAAAAATTGACTGAAGGATTTTCTGAAAATTGTATGTGCAGTATATTTGACACAAACTAATGCTCTTATGACTAAAAGTGTCAATTATACTTCACAAATTGCTTCAGGACAATAAAAGAGTAAAATAATTTTTTTTTACGCATTTATATAAAATAATAATTGTAAAATGCAATAGTAAATGTGGCTATTTTGTTCAAAAAGTTTGGCAAATTGTCGGGTACTTAGTACCTATCCATCCATAGTCCAGGAAACGAGGAGATTCTTTGTATGGAGACCTCGGAATAATTCCTCTGTCGCTGAAACTTTGCAGTGTGATAAAGTAGGGTATAAAGCATACGTTTGACAAATTATCTAGGATTTTTGATATTTCGAAGTTAGGTATTTCTGCCAAAACATGAAAATCGCTTATAACTGCTTGTGGAAAATTCCTCCGTCCGAAATTCCATCGGTATATGATATTATATATTAATAAGAGTATATATTATCATTATCTAGGAAAATTTCGATTTCGAATAGGTAGAAATTTTAAAATACCTATTTTGCATCATAACTTCTTCAGGAAAATTGCTCCGTCAATATTTATTTTTTTATATGCCCTAAATCCTTTAAATATATCCATTTTCACAATTATCTAGGAAATTTTCCTCATCGATCACACCTTTACAGATTTTCGGCAATAACTCATGGGGAAAAATTGCTCCGTCAATTTTTATTTTTTTATATGCCCTAAATCCTTTAAATATATCGCTTTTCACAATTATCTAGGAAATTCTCCTTATCGATCACACCTTACAGATTTTCCGCAATAACTCACTGGGAAAAACTCCTCCGTCCATTTGTATGAAATTAACTTATTAGACACAGAACATAAAAATATAATATAATTGTGTATTATCCAGTAAATTTTCGCCCTTAAACATTAACTTTCGAATATCGCAATATAATGAACAATATTTAAAAAGCGCGCTTT